>OZ010794.1:362468239-363068239 GCA_963932465.1 Maratus speciosus
TTCTGCATTTTTTTATACCTTGTGTGCCCCCCAAGTCAGTCACTGAGGGAAGCCTTTACCAGTACAGATGAACACAGAAATGTTTTACGGACATTAATTGTATAGATATGTTTTTTCATCTGAAAAATAATTCCTCAAAAGAAAGTCCAAAACAAAAAATATTTGGACTCAATCCAAACCATACTGACTGCAGTAAGAAAAAAAAAAAAAAAAAAAAAAGAAAAGAGAGTGCAACCTGACTGACATGAAAAAAAGTAGAGACAATGCCATTGGACTCTAACTTACATTATCTTACAAACTGTCATTACCTTCAGTTTTATTTTTCAAAACAAGGATTAAAAAAAAATACAAAATACAAAATAAGGGAAATTTTTTTCAACCATTTGTTTTTAGACAGTACTTTAAAAAAATGTCTCATTCGTAATGCAGTTGGGCAGGAAATCATGTTTTGGTTAAAAAAAGATTTTGGCTAACAAATGTACTCCCAGAACAAATTATCTTTGTTAACTGGGGTTTCATTGTATATGAATTAAATATTAAATCAATCATCATATCTTTGGCAGATATAGGTAAACTTGAATGTCTGATACCTACCTGCATTTCAAGTAATTTATTTAAAGCTGTTCTCAAATCCAAAGGAGATACTTTCTGATACATTTCTGAATTCATTTTTGTTTGGAAACATATGAAATTGGGAGGTATTCTCATTCAGAAACTATGTAATCATATGTCCTTTTCCATTTTTTGGTAAAAACAGAAAATCTTTCAGAAGTACTGTCAAAAGTTGACATTTTGAACAGAATTTCTGGACGTGACACAGTGGGAAAAGAGAAAACAACTTTTTAAGTAATTTCTTTAAAAAAAAAAAAATTGGAAACACCATTCGATACCGAATCACCTCAATAGTTAGGCCTGCCAATTTTACACCTTTACGTTTAAAAATGAAACTGAAAATGTGTCAGAAAGTTTCGTGTAGTTGCGTAGGGAATTTGAGAACTGCTTTAACATCAGTAGTTACACCAATAGAAAATATATATTACCAAGTTAAAAATGAAAATTACAAATTTATTTCTGCATGTTATCTTAACAAATTATGTATAATAAATGCTTCAGGATGGCAGGATATAATTTCTGTATAACAAACTCTCACAACTGTGGCACATTATCAATTTTTACTTTATTAGAAAACATACAACAAAACTGTTGTTACCTAGACAAATATTAGAAATTGTTCACCTTATACTCAACTAGAACTTAACTATATTTTAGTATTTATAAATTTAGTTTTGAAAATATAGTACTTATAAATGTAAATTTTAATTAGTAAGGATGTAGTAATTTGGACTATTGCAGAGCAGCATGCTTAATATGAAATAGCTTTTAAAAGGTGCAAGTATGTTATTGCCACAACATACCTTTTAGATTATTCACACTAATTTTTTTCTATTAATAAATTTGATATCAAATTGAAATATAAATTCTTATTAAAATATTGTTTCTGTTAAATGTAGAATGAAAAGACTAATAAATCTAATTAATTATTTGCAAGTATTTTTATTTATTTATTTTTAATTTAGGTTAGGGAGTTCACCCATGATCCCATGGAACTAATTGACTCACTGGAAGATTTAAATGAGACTCAGCCTTGTAATTCTTGTGGTATCCTTTCAAGATGTTTTCAATGTCAACACATAGTTTATTTGTAAAAAATCTCTTGTAAAATAATTTAGAAACAAGAACTATTGTAAATGTAGATTTTATTCTTGATTATTCAATAGCTCTTTCTTTCATTTAAAAAATATTTTTAAGAATAAAGTGAAAAACAATAAGCAAAGTATTTAACTTATTGAATTTATGAAAGTAGCTACCAGTCATGTCGCTATACTTTTGAAATCCTGGGTCGCTAGGACCAGACACTTCCAAAAAAGTGGATCCTCATTTAAAAATAATATAAGTTCAATGTATTTAACTCTCCTTCAGCAGCAATAGTACCTGACAGGCACAGCACAATTATTTCTGTTCTCCTTTCTGCTACTATAGCTCGCATACTTACTTTGATTGTAATAAACAAGGTTTTTTTATTCAAATTTGAAATATTCTCTTTTTGTATATCCTAATGAAGGTCACTTATCACTTTAAGAGTGTTAGAATTGCATCAATTAATTGCTAATGATGATTTTCTAACAGGTGCCGGTCAGGCGCATTGTGCCCAAACTCGGGAGACCCAGAGTTGCGACCGACGGAGGGTTAATATGAAATATGCCTCTTTTGCAATCTTTCAAGAGAAAAACTATGTATCTTAGAGGACCCATAAAATTTTTTAATGCTTTTTTTTTTTTTTTTGCTTAAATGATGCGCTATACTGCATCCTTGGCATCACTGAGGTACTTAAACTTCATATGAATTATATATATTTATTTAGTACCTTAATTGGATATATTATTTTATTTTGTATATTTATTTATCAAAAAGGCCTTTGTAAAGTTATTATAACCAAACCTTGTTAAATCAGATCCTTTGATATAAACATTCATTAATATTATTGAAAGAAAAAAAGGTTTTCGAAAAACAATGATTTCAGGATTACATTTACTTTTAAGTTATCTTTTGAAAATAATTTTAACAAAAACTTTCATTTTATAGAAAATAATTTGAAACTGGTGTGAATTAATACAAACTAAAATAACTTCTTAAAACACCATCAAAACCTTAAATGTGCTAGGCCTTTCGAAAGATTTGAGTCTTTCTTCATCAGGCGCAAAAAGACGTGCTTCTACTATGAAAGCAGCAGCAAGACTGAAATCAGAGAAGGGAAGGGAAAACAAGCTGAAGAAACAGCTAATAGGAAACTAGAAATCAACAGCCAATAGGATAGCAGGAGACAACAACCAATCACAGAAGAGTACAATCAAAACAAAAGAACACAGGGTAGAAGGGGAATAAGGAAGCAAAATGGGAAAAAAAAGTACATGAAAATAAAAATAAATAATAATAAAGGCAAAACACACCCATATATTAAACTACGAGAACACATGAAATAAAAATGAATAAATGAATAAAATATAAAAACAGACTAAAATTAATTAATACAAAAATTATGTGGTAGTACTGAAAAGGTTTTTCCAAGCTGCAGAGAGCATTGTGGAATCAGATTTATCATTAACAATAACTTCACAATTAAGATAAATAGCTAAATTTTCAAGAAAGTCCAATTCAGAGATACTATTGGCATTAAAGATAATTTTAGCATTTTGAAATTTAAAACTATGGCAGAATCCCAAGAGTGCTTGGCAATAGAAGATTTAGAAATTTCTTGATTAATTACATAACGAGAGTGTTCTTTGAAACAGATTTCAAGATTTCTTTTAGTTTAACCATTATAAGATAAATCACAGCTGTTACAAGGAACATTATAAATTCCCCATTTTCGAAGATCAGGAACAGGAGATTTATTGACAGGTTTAAAGACAAAGTTAAAATTGAAATGACGTAAAACTTTAGCTGAATTGAAACATAAAGGAGGATAAAAGGGGAGGACAACAAAATTATCAGGTTTGCTTTTGACAGATTTGGAAAGAGTAGATTTATTAGATGGTCTATTGAATTTCTTCACAGCATTACTGATAACAGAAGGATTGAAACCTTTTTTGTCAGCAACACTTTTTAAGTAATTAAGTTCATCCTTAAGGGATGCAGAGTCAGAACAAATTTTGAGAGCACGATTTACATACGTATTTACGTTACATGCATACATTAAATTTTTTTCAGTCTTGCAAACCTTCTCTCCCCAAATTGATTGCTCCTATTGAGTTTTCCTTTAAACATAGTAAAGTCACTCCTTTTCAAAAAGAAACCCTTCGTCACACCCTTGCTGATACTATTTCTTCTAATAATTCAAAATACAAACCTAATCTTTCACGTTCTCAACAAATTGCTCTGAATGAGCTTAAGTCCAATGATAATCTTATTATTACTAAAGTTGATAAAGATGGTCAAATTGTTCTTATGGATAAGAAAGATTATTCTGATAAAGTTTATGCTCTCTTATCTGAAGGTCCTTATGTTGAAGTTTAAAAAGATCCTACTAATTCGCATCTTTCCACTCTTAAAAAAGCTGTTAAGAATTCTGTTGTTTTAAATGACAACACTAAAGATGGTGTTATTCCTTCTTCAGCCATCTGTGCTCATTTTTATGCTTTGCCTAAAGTTCATAAAAACAATGTCCCCTTAAGACCTATTGTCTCTAATATTGGTACTGTCACTTATCCTCTTGCCAAATTTTTAACTTCCATTTTTTCTCCTTTATGCATTTCTAATTCTCATACGATAAAAAATTCTTATGATTTTGTTAGTAAATTAGAAAATATTAACCCATCCAATTGTTCTATGCTTTCTCTTGATGTCAAATCTTTATTTACCAATGTTCCGATTGATGGTGCTCTTTCTTGCTTGGAAAAAAGATTACATGAATTTCATTTCTCTGATATTGAAGTCCAAGATTTTGTTAATTTAACTAAAATTTGCATTACTCAAACTACTTTTGAATTTGATAATAGATTTTTCAAACTATCTGACGGCTTAAGTATGGGAAATCCCTTATCTCCAATTCTTTGTGATATTTATATGCATTATTTTTAGGAGAAATTATTAAATCTGGTTAATTTTAAATGCTGGATGCATTATGTTGACAATACTTTTGTTTTAGTTGATAATCCTTTTCATATTTCTACCATTCTTCAAACTGTCAATTCTATCAACCCACATATTCAGTTTACTGTTGAGTTAGAAAATTGTAATAAACTTCCTTTTCTTGATGTTTTAGTTACCAAATGTGACTCTTCTCTCAAAACTTGTGCTTATAGAAAACCTTTTTCTGTCTCTAACCCACCACATGCTCTCTCAAATCATCATCTCAACCAAAAAATCGGTGTTTTTTACACGTATGTAAATTGTGCTCTCAAAATTTGTTCTGACTCTGCATCCCTTAAGGATGAACTTAATTACTTAAAAAGTGTTGCTGACAAAAGATGTTTCAATCCTTCTGTTATCAATAATGCTGTGAAGAATTTCAATAGACCATCTAATAAATCTACTCTTTCCAAATCTGTCAAAAGAAAACCTGGGAATTTTGTTGTCCTCCCCTTTTATCCTCCTTTATGCTTCAAATTAGCTAAAGTTTTACAACGTTTCAATTTTAACATTATCTTTAAACCTGTCAATAAATTTAAATTTCCCTCCACTAAATCTCTTGTTCCTGATCTTTGAAAGTGGGGAATATATAATGTTCCTTGTAACAGCTGTGATTTATCTTATATTGGTCAAACTAAAAAAAAATCTTGAAGTCTGTTTGAAAGAACACTCTCGTTATGTAATTAATCAAGAAATCTCTAAATCTTCTATTGCCAAGCACTCTTGGGATTCCGGCCATAGTTTTAATTTTCAAAATGCTAAAATTATCTATAATGCCAATAGTATCTCTGAATTGGACTTTCTTGAAACTTTAGTTATTTATCTTAATCGTGAAGTTATTGTTAATGATAAATCTGATTCCACAATGCTCTCTGCAGCTTGGAAAAACCTTTTCAGTACTACCACATAATTTTTGTATTAATTAATTTTAGTCTGTTTTTATATTCATTTATTTAATTTTTATTTCATATGTTCTCATAGTTTAATATATGTGTGTGTTTTCCCTTTATTATTATTTATTTTTATTTTCATGTACTCCCCCCCCCCCATTTTGCTTCCTTATTCCCCTTCTAATCTGTGTTCTTTTGTTTTGATTGTACTCTTCTGTATTCTCTTCTTCTTGGTTGTTGTCTACTGCTAACCTATTGGCTGTTTCTTCAGCTTGTTTTCCCTTCCCTTCTCTCATTTCAGTCTTGCTGCTGCTTTCATAGTAAAAACACGTCTTTTTGCACCTGATGAAGAAAGACAGATCTTTCGAAAGGCCTAGCGCATTTAAGGGTTTGATGGTGTTTTAAGAAGTTATTTTAGTTCGTATTATAAATGCATTAAAAATTGACTCCCAAGCAATCCAATACAAAAAGAACATGGATTTAAAAGTGACAGTTTATATTTTATTGATGAATATATTTAGAAAAATTTGTTTACATTTGAAGAACTAAAGTGCTATTCTCGTATAATGATGTTGATTCCTTGATGTTTTCTCATTTGAAATATTTCCTGATTTTTTTAATCTTCTGTATTTGCTATTATTTATGTCTATATACGTCTTATATGTTTGTTTATGTATATATGTCTGTCTGCCCAGCCTTTGTGAAATTAAATTATTAACAAATCTAATAAAAATGAAAGTATACATGAATAAATATTATAATTTGTAGTACTGTTTTTTAAATAGTTTCTTTCTGCTTCTTTGTTTTTAATTCTTAATTCTGAAACAGATCTAGGATCCATAGTGCAATTAATGTAAGTTATTTATTAGTGTCATTTTAATATGTCATCTATTTGTGATTCAATAACACCAAAACTTTGGACATTTTTGTGCTTTTGTTCATATTGCTGAATGTGCTTATTTGAAGTTTTTATTCCTTAATAGTAGCATTCATATTAAAATGAATGTTATATATCTATGTTATATATCTATGTTATATATCTATCTATCTATACATATATACTAGCAAACCCCGCGGCTTTGCTCGCGTAATATTCGAAATATGCCAAGTGATATTTATATGTCTAAATTTTATTAAAAGGTACTAACTAAATTTTTATTTTATTAAAAGGTAATATTTTATTTTATTAAAAGGTACTTATTACTTTTGGGAATAATTTAAAAAAATTACTATTTAAAACACAGTTTGATTAAATATCATTGTTACACTGCATAAGGCAGAAATGAGACTTAAATTAAAAAAATGAAATAAAACTAAATAAATAATAATTTAGAAAATATTTTGAAACTTTTATGCTCAATTAATACGCTCATTTCAGTATTCATTTGAAGATTTGAATTTTTTAGAAACCATCTTCTTACATCTTAAAATTAACCATCATGTCAAATTCCAAGTCCTACCACCTCTCTCAACATAAAGAGCTATGTTGAAATAAGAAACTGTCACCATTAATTTGCCAACATTAATTTTGAAATTAGTTTGTTAATTCCTAATATTCCACAGAAACGTAATTTAGAAAGCTTTTAAAGGCCTTTTTTAGAGCATTTGTTGTTCCTGTGAATCCCAGGTGGTAGAATCATCAGCATAAAATATAGCCTGTGTAGGATCAAAGACTGTTACCATTGATTTGCAACTATTACTTTTATATTTGGTTTATATTTCCTGAAATAGCATAGAAATCATAATTTAGGACTTTTTTAGAATGCTTTTTGCACCTCCCCTTCACTTTACCCCTTTTTAATTCGAATTTATTTTCGACAGTCCTTCGAGGACATTTATATTTTATAAGTAACTACCATGCCATATTTAAAGTTTCTAGCCTTTTCAGTATCACAGGAATCGCAATTTAGAAAGTTTTTAGCTACTGCAACCCTCTGGTGGTAGTGGCACAGATATAAAATATAGCTTATGTTTGAGCAGGTTCTATCACCAACAATTTGTTATCATTATATTTTTAATCGGTTTGGTATTTGAAAAGATTACATAAAAATTGTAATTTATAACGCTTTTCGCTCACTTCATCTTTTTAAATTTGAAATTTTCTTTCGACAGTTCATAGAAAGCAGTTGCATCTTGTAAGTAAATAACATGCCATACTTCAAAGTGTTAGACCCTTCAGTTATGCAAAAAACGCAAATTAGAACATGTTTTGCTTTTTCAACCCTCAGATGGTAGTGACAGCAACATAAAATATAACCTATGTTATAGCAGGGACTGTCACCATTGATTTGCAACCATTACTTTTGAAATAGCTTTGGAATTTCCTGAGATTGAGTAGAAATCGTAATTTAGAACGTTTTTAGAATGCTTTTCGCGCATTTTCACCCCTTTTTAAATTTCCAATTTTTTCGAAACTGTTCTTAAAGATCATTTATATGCAATACATATGTACCTTGCCTAATTTTAAGTTGCTAGCCCCTACCGATCAAAAACCGATCGAAATTTGGAATGCTTTTTTGCTCCTGCAACGTCTAGGTGATAGTGATACCGACTTAAAATAGTGTCTATGTTAGAGCAGAGGCTGTCAGCATCAATTTCTTAACATTACTTTTGAAATCAGTTTGATTCTTCCTGAGATATTGGTGACAAATCGGCATTTAGAACGTTTTTAGAACGCTTTTCGCTCATTTCCTGAGATTGCATAGAAATTGCAATTTAGAACATTTTTTGCAACGCTTTTTGCACATTTTGACCCCCTTTTTAAATTTCGATTTTTTAGGAAATGTCCTTAGAGATCATTGATATCTTATAACTAACTACCATTCTAAATTTCACGATTCAAGGCCCTTCCGTCAGGCAAAAACCGCAATTTAGAACGTTTTTGCTCCTACATCCCCTTTGCGGTAGTGACACCGACATAGAACATAGCCTATCTTGGAGCAAACGTTGTCACTATCATTTTGACACCAATATTTTTTAAATCGGTTTGGTATTTCCTGAGATTGTGTAGAAACTACCATTTAGAACGTTTTTTAGAACGCTTTTTGCGCATTTTCACCCCTTTTAAATTTCGAATTGTTTAAGAACTGTTCTTAGAAATCCTTTATATCTAATAAGTAGCTGATACTTCAAATTTCATATTTCTAGGCCCATCAGTAACACATAAATCACATTTTTAGAACGTTTTTTGCTCCTACACCCCCTTTGGGGTAGTGGCACCGACATAAAATATAGCCTATGTTCTAAGTTGGACTAACACCATCATTTTGATACGATTACTTTTGAAATCGGTTTGGTATTTCCTGAGATTATGTAGAAACTACCATTTAGAACATTTTTTAGAACGCTTTTTGTGCATTTTCATCCCTTTTAAATTTCGAATTGTTTAAGAACTGTTCTTAGACACCATTTATATCTTATAAGTAACTAATATTCCAAATTTCATATTTCTAGGTCCTTCAGTAACGCAAAAATCGCATTTTTAGAACGTTTTTTGCTCCTGCATCCCCTTTGGGGTAGTGGCACCGACATAAAATATAGCCTATGTTCTAAGTTGGACTAACACCATCATTTTGATACCATTACTTTTGAAATCGGTTTGGTATTTCCTGAGATTATGTAGAAACTACCATTTAGAACGTTTTTTAGAATGCTTTTTGTGCATTTTCATCCCTTTTAAATTTCGAATTGTTTAAGAACTATTCTTAGACACCATTTATATCTTATAAGTAACTAATATTCCAAATTTCATATTTCTAGGCCCTTCAGTAACGCAAAAATCGCATTTTTAGAACGTTTTTTTCTCCTGCACCCCCTTTGGGGGTAGTAGCACCGACATAAGATATAGCCTATGTTCTAAGTTGGGCGAACACCATCATTTTGATACCATTACTTTTGGAATCGGTTCGGTAGTTCCTGAGCTTATCTCCGACAAATAAATAATTTTTTCCTCTTTATAATATGAGTATAGATATATATATTTTACTGAACCTAACAGATTGTAGCTAATGTACCAGATCCTTTTCTTGGTTTTACTCTGAAATTTACTGTTCAAGAGCAAATTTTTCTCTATAGATATTTATCATAATTATAATAATACTAAATGAGATGATTTCATGCTTTCATTTGAATATTGTGTATTACAGTCATTGATATTTCGAAATTATGATTATAGACCTACACCTGTACTCATAGAATTCAATAACACAATGCTGCATAATTAATAATAATTAGTAAAATAAAAGGTGATAAAAACATAGTAAGTAAATGAATATTATAAAAAAATTTCATAAATATCTAATATTCAGTAAGTGAATAATACAATACATTATGTTCAACATTCATGAAATAGGTGTAGGAAAAAATTAAAAATCATTTTTTTATATATTTAACCTTTATTAATTTTGTTTAGAAGAAAATTGTGTGGCAATACTAGAAAAACAAAAACAAAAAACACAGACTGAAGTTTTTCCCTTACTCCTTCTTCTGCTATTGCTTTCATCTCCTAGAAAACATAAAGATTTTTTTTAAAATTTGATGTGACTGTTGGAAAATTGTCTGCACGTGATGTCAGGTGTTAAGGTTTGAGTTATTTTTTTTTATATGAATGCAGGTTTGTCGAGTTAGGTACAAGCAACACTGCCAAGTGTATATTTAAAAAATAACAAAATTAGTTTAAGTGCATTAAGCAAGAAAAAAAAAGTCGAGTTTCAGATCTGACAGTTTAATGAAGACGAGAGAAAGAATTTACAGACACATACACACACACAAAAAAATTAGTTATAGTACTGTCTATGAGTTATAATTGTTGGAAGTATGTTTTCAGTTGTGGTAAGCATTTTTTTAAATTCAAGTACCTTTTTGCATATTATTTGGTGCATGTAAATTCTCTAGATCAGGGATGTAGTGAAGGATATATAGTGGTATACACCATATACCTTCAGTATTTTTCTAAGTATCTCCCTATACCCTCTCTTTCTCAAGTAAAGTTATATAGCGTAATACCCTCTGGGTTTCTTTATGACTGCAGCACTGTTATAGATCATATACAAGGCTACAAAATAATTCAGATATGTTTCTGTTTATTGACAGAAATTGCTGAAGGAGAATTTTCAACTGTGTTATGCCTTTCCTATCTGAACTAAATTTTAGAATGCTATGTAGTATATATAAAAATCTATAGATCAAATACAGGGCTGCACAAAAGAATTTAAATACTTCTGTAACTATAGAAGTTAATTGTTGAAATTGATTTTTCAAATGTGTTATACTTCTTCCAAATTGTTTACTTAGAAATTATCTTTGAACTTGTTAAATAATGAAGTTTTGTTCAGTATTCTGAATTGATTGGAGTTTTTCATAATCTGTGCTTGACGCTTGATTTCCCTTCTGTTTATTAAAAAAAAAAAAAAAAAAAAAAAAAAAAAATATTATTAATTAAAAATTGAAACTGACATTTGGTTTCATTTTTAATTTAAAAGTATCATTTAATTTTTAAAACATTGTATGTGTTGTCAGTTTTTCTTTTATTCTAAATAAAATCAATGCTAGTTTCTTATTGAATACCTCATAACTCAATTGCAGTTGTGAAAAGTTTGACATGATTGTGCCAATGAATCTCATGCCAGTGCAATATGTGTTGAGAGTTATATTAATATATGGGCGTTCCAATTGTATGTTCCACTTTTCTGATGAACAAGTAAGTTTTGTCATTATTTTTTATGACGTCAAAATGTTAGTAATATATTATTAAACTTTTCCATTTTAGTGAAGTTACTTATAATAAGTGTTTATATGTTCTCTCTATATCCTTGCTTTATTTCCGTAAAGTTACGTGAATTCGTACTTTATTTTGATGTTATATAATGCATTTTATCCTCATATACTCTGGTTTATATAAGCCTTTTTTTAAATGAATTTTATTTGGAATTTCTGAAAGCTGCAATTTTTTTTTTTTTTTTTTTTCAAAGTAGGACTTCAAATTCATTTGTTTTAAAAGTATAAAATAACTTTATGTTATGATTTACATTTTTAATTCCCTTGTTTATTTGTATGTTCATTTTTATTAAATTGGCAAGTATTTTATGAATTAAAAGTAACAGGGAAAAGTCATTTGGAACCTCAGAACTTATATCAATACAAGTATACAATTCATTTTGTCAAATGAAAAGGTCATCATAATGACCAAAATATGGGCATTTCCTTCATAAAACTAAAAAATTATTATACAGTAGAGCGCTGATTATCTGAACAAGTCGGGACCGACCCAAGTTCGGATAAGCGAAAGTTCAGATAAATGAACAGACAATTTAAGGGATGTTTCTGACTATACTAAAACCTTCACACGTTACCTAAGCTTAGGACTGGCAGCACCAGTTAGTGCTGGCATGTTTAATTTTTTTTCTTTTTTTTTTATTATTAAAAATTTCTATTTTTATCTTCTTCTGAACTCTAGACATTATAATTCAAGCAAAAAAGGTTTTGATTGTTGCTTGCTTGAGCGAAGACTTTCTTTTCAATGCTGTCATATCTCTAATTCTTCTTAAATACGTTAGTTGAATAGGATCAATGTTCTTCTGCTGTTCGAGTCATTTCATAGCTGTTTCCAAATATTCAAAGGCTTCGGCTGTTTGTAAACATTCAAAGGCTTCGTATGTTATGTGAGAGACCTGGGTTATTTACAGAGCATTCGTTTTGTTTTCTTCAATTTCTTTTTCATCATGAATATCATCCACAATCTCATCATCATTTAAATCTGATATCCAGGGTCATATACTTCACTATTTAACCACTCGTTAATTTCATTTTCTTCATAGCTTAGGCTTCTTACCATCTCCTTTATTGTTTTACATTCCTCATTTTATGATCTACTATCAGTTTTTTTCTTTATTTAAAATTTTATTCCAAGCCAATGGATAATTGGAAATTCGGTTTTAAAAAAAATTGGGAGAAATATGCTGTTCGTATAACTGAAAATTCAGTTAAAAAAAAATAATAATTCAGAGAAATAGGCTGTTTGTATAGTTGGAAGTTTGGTTAATTGGAGTTCCAATAATCGGCGCTCCACTGCATTCAGCGCCACGGCTAAGACTTTTTATTGGTGGGGGAGAGAACCTTAAATTGCCAAGTCAAATTTCAGTATTTGCCAACTCGTTTTATAATTTTGCCAACTTACCACAGTTATAAAATGTAATATAGTTCTTATTTGTTAAAAGTTTAATAATATTCCTAATTAGTTTTGTAATTTTTGCCAAGTCTATCAGAAATAGAAAATATATTATAGTTTTCATAAAAGTTTTAAACAAATTTGCCAACTAAGTTTGTAAATTTGCCAAGTGTAATAACATTCGCGAATGTTTGGGGGGGGGGGGGAGGCTCCCCCCCTTAGCCAGGCCCCTGACTGTATTTATTAAATTACTTCTAGAATTGTTATATATTTGCACATATTTAATGTCTACAAAACTATATTTCAATTATTAATTAATTGGGAGAATACAAAATAACTCTACACCAACTTATTGTATTTATAGTTTCAATATTTACTTACTGTAATTTGAAATAAGTGAAATACTTCTACCAATAAAAATGACATCATGTGTTGTCATTCATAAAACTGAATTATTTTATTAAGATGACTTCAAAATAAAGTAATTTTTACTGACTTTTCCTTCTGCTGGTACTAAAATTAAGACCCTTGAAATCCTAATATCAGAAGAGAAAAAAATATATATTTTTTTTTGAAAAAATCCCAAAAATTAAAAGAAATGCTTTATTAGCCATAAAATTAAAACATTCTGTTATGATTTCACCAAAAATATTCAATTTTTACTGACTCTTCATTCGTCTGTATTCGGATTGAGAACACTTTCTGATGTAGTTACCAGTAAAATGCAAATATTTTTTTAAATCAAGAATTTTAATCTGAGTCCTGCTTAAGAATAATTTCAACAAATGAAAATAGCATCAGAATGATATTTCTTACATAAAAATTTTAATTTGTGTACTATTATTCCAAAATGATATAATTTTCACAAATTTTTATTCTGTCCAGCTTTAGAAAGTGCACATTTTGAGACAATGGTTTAATATTTCATATGCTGTTGCCCACATAAAAAGTTATCTTTTATTTGCGATCATCTGTGATATAAAATAATTATAATGTAAGAATTATATAATTTAGAGATTTTTGTATCATATTTTTTTTCTTGGTTGAAAAAGATAAATTTCAATCAAATAAAATTATTTGAAGTTTGCAAAAGCCATTTGATAGAGTGGCATAGCAATTCAAAAATTGTAAATTGAAAGTTCAGCCCGGCCCGGCCCAAGGGAATTTCTACAAAACATTGATTTTTACGTCGATTTGATTAAACATTTGTCTCGTACGAGGAGTTCTGACCAAAAATATTTATCTTAACTTTTTTTTTCATGTTTATAATCTTCATTTTTATAGAACTGCCGCAGCCTGCAATTTTTATTTTTTTAACAAATATCTGTTTCTTGTATGTTTCAGTTGTCATTAATTTAGTGTCATGTTTCAGTTGTCATTAATTTAGTATCATGTTTCAGTTATCATTGGTATTGTTAATCCATATTCCATGTTAAACACAATTTGCATAACTACAGACATACACACATTAAAATTTTTATTAAAAACAATTAAAATATAGTTAAAAAAATATATAAACATTTCGGCTATTTTCATAGCCCTCATCAGTAAACGAACAGAGTCACAAAACAGCAAGAGCCACAGTAAAACCTTGCTGTTTTGTGACTCTGTTCGTTTACTGATGAGGGCTATGAAAATAGCCGAAACATTTATATATATTTTTAACTATATTTTAATTGTTTTTAATAAAAATTTTAATATGTGTATGTCTGTAGTTATGCAAATTGTGTTTAATTATTAAGTAATCCAGATGTAATGTATGTATTTTTAAAACATATTCCATGTATTGAAATGTTAAAAATCTCAAAAATGCTATACAGTAAAATCTTCCAAAACGGAATTGCACAGAAAAGAAAATGCGTTATAGACAAGTTCCCTTCTTAGCAAGTGTAAATGTATTATATGATATATTCTTTTCTTACGTAAGAGTATATTAATTTTACATGGATCAACACATTTTTCAGTTTAAAACAGAATTCCGTCATTGGCAGATTATTTTTCATATGTTTTACTATATTTTAATAAGCATAGAAATCTACTATTCTTTAAAAAGAATAAATTTTAATGGTTAATAGTAGAATAATGATGATTTAAAAATGTACGCATTTTTGTAAAAATTTTTGGGCCAGGCCTAATTTAACTGACCTTTGAATGGACCAGGACACGCCAAGACAATGATTTTCATACGGGCTGGGTCAAAACTAAGACTGAAAATTTTGGGCAGTGAAGACTAGGAATGAAACCAGTCCCAGCTCTGTACATAAAAAATAAGTTAGGCCCAGACCGGCCCGATCCTTCCGGAAGAAAGTAAGGCCCGAACCCGACCTGGACCGTAAGGAGTAGTCACTAGGCTCGGCCCGAGCTTTCAGAAAAAAGTATGGGCCCGGCCCGAGTGAGTTATTAAGATTGTCAGTAATGAATTGTTCAACTTAATTGTTAATGTTATTATCAATCACAAAATTAACATTTTAATTATTTTTGATAGATTTAATATGCAGAAAATTGTAGAAAGGTATGATTATCAAGTTATTGGGGGGGGGGAGGGGGGGGGGGTTATTGAGGAGAAAGATTTCAAAGAAAATAAACTTATTTAAAGTGTGCATGTGCGTGTAATTGTATTTTGCATACATTTTGTAATTTAACTACTTTGTACATTGTTGGAAGCTACTTAATAATAATTAATATGAAAGAAATGAAGTTGTGGATTGAGAGTTTCAGATATTAAATAAAATAGGTTCAAAAAAAAAATTGCAACATGCAGGGTTGATGTTGAGGCTCATCCTCTGTAAATTTACACATTGAAAATATAATCAATATTTGTAGTACTTCCTTGTGCATAGAATTGATTTTTCAAATTAAATAACAATCATTGAAAACATGAAACAGTGGTCTTTAAGACAATTCACATGCTTTCCTTATTTCATTTGAATGGCAAGGTTTAAGTTTATGAGCCCCTTCCTTTCCTATGCCCCTGTCTGATTAGAAAAATATCTGAACTCAATTCTTCAGTGACCCCTCATCACATCACATTGCTTATTTGTATATGTATTTCTTTTTTTTTTTTTTTTTTTTGTCTCTTGCTGTAGAAAAAAATAACTTTTAATGTGATTGCCCACTTTTAGTGGCTGTATGCATTTGATTGCAATAACTGTAATTCTTCATAATTTATTAAAAATAATTATATATATATATTCTTATGCATTGACACCTAATGATATTATTGTTGGTTCTTAAAACATTTACTCAGACCAATTGTAATTACAATTAATCCACTCTTTTTAACTCTTATCAAAACCAGACTCAAATTGCAGAAACATTATATACAAGTAAATACTATTACAAAAGCAGATAAAATATCAATTGAAAAAATTTGTGTATAATTTAAAAGCTACTGTAAAATTTTATCGTGAAAACAAAACAAATCATAATGTTACTAAATGGTGTATACACAATATTGAATAGTTAAAAACTAAATGAACATTAAAATTAAATTAAAATACTCAAACTCAAAGTTTCGGTCAACTTCTATGACCATAGAAGTGTCTATGGTACGTACACCATTAAGTAACATTGTGGTTTGTTTTCTTTTCATGATAAAAGTTTACAGTAACATTTTCATGGTGTAATTCTCCAGCTTATTAAATTTAAAAGCATTGGCTCTTTTTCAAATCTGCTTCGGGAAAAATGTCATGGACAACTACTAGTAGTGAATAATGATTCGAAAATTGAAATGCTTATTGTTATATCACATGCAACCATGTGTTCACCAACAGTAATATGACTTGCATGAAATATTCTTTGTACTAGCTGACCCGCCCGGTGTTGCCCGGGCAGAAACTGTACCGGGACTGTCATTGAAAAATATAACACTGGAGCTGACTTCATCCAAAAAACAAAAACAAACAAAAAAAAAAAACCACTGAATAATATTTATTTGGCATAGATGTCATATACACATCATGCCAATAAAACTATATATCCACAGTTATGCTCTGGAACGTTTAAATCAGTAATTTGGATTTCAGAAGTAACGCTTTCGCCCATGCGACGGTTATTAAGTTTATTTTGGCAATCGCTTATGCTCTGTGTTTGACGCTTTTCTCGATCCAATTTTGATTTTCTCTACTTAATGCGGTTTCTTGTTCACTTTCAAGCATTCACCGTAATCTTTTACGGTCATTTCTAACGATACTGTGAAGTTCCAAAATTGCAGCGAAAGAAAGAACATAAATAAATAAACGCGAAACGTAAATAAACCGGATTTACCTCCGCCTAAATCCTGCTATGGTTTTTACACAATAACGAATGAGATGCGTTTCTCGGGTGTTGCCATTAAGCAATAACAAATAATCCCGATTTCTGTGCCACGTACGTTAGCGTAATATATATATAGATGTTGCTCTTTAATGTGTATGCAAAAAGCCAACAATGTGCTAATGTATCTATTAATGTATTCTTGCTTATATCTTTTTCTGCTATTTCTAATATATTTGTATAAATACAATAGTCTCACTTAGTCTGTGCTCTTTTAGCTGAAGGACACTCTTGTGAGTTATCCGTTCTTATTCCTGGATATTTTATATATCCATGAGCCACCTTCAGAGGATAATCAATCTAAAGTAAATGGTCATTTATGTATCTATCTATAATTATGTCTTTCTTTAACACTTTAAATGTTATTAAAATTCTGACATTTCAATGATTAAATAATATGATGATAGAAATTAATTTCTTTATAAAAAAAGTTCTGTGAGTTTTTTCTGAGAGATTTAGAAAACCAAATATCATCATCTAAACTCACTGATTTTATTTTCTTTGGTGATTTATACTGTGATTAAAAGGAGTCCAGGACACAAAAATTTTCAAATTTTGTAAAAAAAAATTCATTGCATTAAAAAATTCTGTTTTTTTATTTTTTTTTTATTTTTTTTTATTTTTTTTTTGTGCCTGCTTAAAATGAAGTTTAAATCATGTTTCTATCTTAATTGGAACAGGAAATATTAATTTTTTCATTTTGGTTTGTTTTTAAAATCTAGCTTTCATGCAATGGTTGTCATAGAAATGACTTCTTGTGAAAATGCGTTTTTCTTCATGGTGGGTTTTTTCACCATTTCTAGTATTTAAATTGATATAAGTCAAAAACCATTAAAGATAAATGGTTCAAACTTGGTACATGCTTTCTTTTCAATTGTTTTACTTTAATTTTGATTCAGCAAATTTGAAAAAAAAATTTACTTTTGAAAATATGATTTTTTTTTTTTAAGTTACATGATTTTTTTTTTAATTTTTCGTTAAATATTTTTTATTTTTATTTAAATTAATATTTTTAAAAATGCTGAATAAAAATTAAAACTTATATATTTCTGTTTATTTAAATGAAAAAAAAAGTTGAAATTCTACAAATAATATTTTCAGTTATAACGATTTTAAATTAGCCCCCCTTTTTTAATAAATTTAAAAAAAAATTAAATTATGAGACGTTTTATCGTGTGATTTTGTTTACAAATGATATGGTTAACCATCACAAACATTTCAAAATTTTAACTCAATAAATAGAAATTATTTTGAAATGTGTCCTGGACCCCCTTAAATCACCTTAAAGTGGTTAATAAAATGTATATTTCTTAATAAATAATTATCCTAAAATATCTATTGTTTATTAAAAGTGTGCATATAATCTAATTTATTCTGTATTTTATTAACTTAAACTTGAATATCTGTACTAAACTCTGGGGTGCTACAATCCCTAGGGATTATGGCCTACAGTGCCCAACTTACTTTTCTTAATCGTGGGTCCAGGGGTGTTATACAGCATATATGTCCTGGTCAGGTGGTCAACCTAATGTGGCACCGCAGTGTTTAGCTCTTCAGCAAGATTGGCACCCATTTTCTCAACCTCAGAGGGATGAAAGTTTGAAAACTTGAATATCAATGGAATATTATATTGTTACAGTGTGACATATTCTAATATATTAAAAATTTTACTGTCGCAGTTAAAATGTACAGTAAAGCACCATTTATATGTTTCTGATTTATATATCTTTTCAGTGCTGTCTCGATTCATCCTTATGTATTTTAATGTTGTAATGTTTTGTTTATACAATGCATAATGTCAGTTATACGTTGTTTCTTTCTTGCTGTAACCGATTTTTTCAGAATTTTTTTATCCCAGAGTCGACCTTTTTCCCTTTTCTGCTAACAATATTTGGGGAAACATGAAAGAGAAAGAAGATGTGCAACTGCTACAGGGGTTATTTTAAGTTTATAGAACCTGTGGAGGTGGTGGGACGTAAAGAATGGACAGTAGGTGGATTGCATTGACATTGATACACTTAGGACTTTTTTTGTTTCTTACAACACTAACGAGAAAACTTTCCAGGATACTCCATACATAATGCTTTGCTTAAGTCTCAAAGTAAATTGGCACATATGGCAACAATTAAAGATTAGTTTAATTAAAATATGTTTTTTGTTTGTTTGATAATGGAATAAAAAATGTGTAATTCAAGGTGTGCAACTGATATAAGGTTTGATAATTCTCATTTTATTTTTCAATTTTAGAAATGATTATTTTATAAATTTTTTCAATGTTTATTTTATTTTATATATATATATATATAATGTGTCTTAAACAATGAAAAATGTTAGCAAAGTTAGATTTGTATGAATGTAGCATTATATTTCTACAGTCAAAGATTTTACACTTTAGGTGATTATAATTTCGATTATACATCTTTCTCAGTTATACGAAAATTATTTCAGTTATTTTAGTACGGTCCCCTGAAAGATGTATAATCGGTGCTTTACTGTATTTTATAAAATTAGAATTAAGCTTTCTCCGGAATTCACATAATTTTGTCATATTCTGAATGTGGTAAAATGTACGTATTTTTCTTGAATTTGCAAAATGGTCCCATTTAAAAAGTATTAACTTGTGATTCCTCAAAATTATATTCTAAAAAAAGAATGCTATTCTTTACTTGTCTGTTTACTTTTCTAAGATCATTTTGCTTTGGTAATAGCTTTCTACAAAATATATTATTAAAAAATAGTAATGAATACACTGGTATAGTTTGAGATCTAATGAAAATTATGATCTAAAAACATTAAAAGTGTACTATTTTAGTTGGCATTTTGATGGGAAAATTTCTTTTAAGTAATGTTATTTTAATAAAATAATATATATTATATATTTTTAGGTCAAAAATCCATGTAAATATACAAATTGATTTAACTAAACTGAATAATTTTTGAAAAGCCTGTTGAGAGAAATAAACTGAAAGAATAGAATTTTCAATGAAAGTAGGTAATATAGAAATATAAATGCTTTTTTAGGTGTCACAGATAAGGTTAACTTATTCTTCTGTGTATTTATTTATTGTATTTTAAATGAGACGAATGAAAGACGTGTATTTTAAGTGTTTCTGACATATTTATTTCAAATTTATATGTTTTAAATGAGTTGTATTTTAATTGAAATGAGTGATAGGTTTATATTTTAAATGAAATGATGATGGTGAAAAAATATTTGGCGATTTACTGCCTGTGCCGGGCTAACATAAAAGTACCAAAATGGCCACCTGGGATATAAAAAGTGAAGTAGTCAGCCCGGAACTGTTGTTGACAGTCACATGACTTAGGCTATTATTATAGAGATTATTTATTAAACTGCCTATTGCAGGTATAAAAGGTTTTTCAAAATTTATAATCAGTACAAGATACGTTTGTTTTTCATTTCTCATATGCATTACATGCTTCTTTTTTTTTCTTTTGAGGAAATATTACATTTTGCTGAGGTCAGCAGTTGAAAATTAAATTTCACTGCTAAAATATAACTAGAAAGATGGTATTTTATGAATTTGTATCCAAAGTTAAGTCAGACAGAAAGAGAATTTTATCCGTACTATTTTATCACCAAACTATCGCAAAGTTATGCAAAAGATGCTTTTTGATTGGAAATTGAGTCTTCTATAATCGCTCTATTCTAAAAAAAATAATAAATAATTCTGTCACTGCTGCTGCCCTTGAATGAATTTTTTGCGACCTGAAGTCTTTCTTCGCTAATATTATAACAACTACTTCATACAATAATATGAAAATTGGTAATATTATAGAGAAATGTTTGATAAACAAGCTGAAATAGACAATTTCTAAATCAAAGAGTTATTTAATTTTAAAGTCAGCCAAAATTGTTCCATTAAAAAAGTTTTATGTGTACAAAAACTGTTCATAGGAATTTAATAATTTTTTCTAGGGATATACTTCACAAGCTAGTGGTGTGCAGAATGCGCTTATTTTTTTTTTCTTTTTATTAGACTTTTTTTAATTTTTTTTTTCAATTTTTTACTTAAAATTTCATCCTATTTAGAAAAAGTCATTTTTTTTATATTGATGCCAATTTGTAAAACAGTACAAAGAATTATATTTCCTCTCAAATAAAAAATGTATTTACATGTGACTATTAAAAGAAGAAATGAAAGTTTACTATAATAATTAAATGATCACGTGTTAAAAGCAAGAAATAGGGAAAAATTACGTCATAAAAATTTTATTTACACGTGAATATTAAAAAAGGAAGAAAATCTAAAAATAATTAAATTATTACATGAAAAACGTATTTAATGGGGATGATTATGTCATATCTAAATTGTCCAAATATATTAAATATCATCATATCTAAAATGCCTAAAATAATTAAATTATTACGTGTGAAAAACTTTTAATGGTTAAAATTATGTCATATTTAAAAAGCTCAAATAATAATATTCCCAAACACTTTTAAATTGAATAGTACATTTACACGTGAAAAAGAGAAAAAACCCCCCTTAAAATAATTAAATTATTACACGTGAAATGTATTTAATGGTGAAAATTACATCATGTTAAAGCTATACATTTTAAATCATTTTCTTATTTAGGAATCACATGGTGTAAAAGTAGAGCAGGGAGCAAATTTGTTAATATATTTCATTACTTTATGCAGCATAAATATAGGTAAATGCATGAGCAAAATACTTTTGATTTATTTTGTACGGATTACTATTCTATAAATACAAATTAGAAATTTTGTATGTACTTATTAATTAAAATAAACAATTTACATTTTTAAAATAACATGAAAATATACATGATGATGCATTAAAATAGAAAAAAGAAATAATGTGTAAGGTATCCCTGTTCTTGAAAATATCCAAAACATAAGGGTAAAATTTCCAAACAGAGTGGTTTTCATCACCGTGGTTCTGAATGTTATTCCCAAGCAGGCAGTTTTTTAACATCAAAGCCAAAGGAAGAATATTGTCCATAGAGTCGTCATAAAAATCTGAGGCAGTGACAAATTTAATCTAACCATTTTATACAAGCTGATTTTCAAATGTGTAATTCATCTCAATTATGAATCCCAAAAATAGCCGTCAGCTGTCGCAACAGTGGTGGATTAGCAAAAGATGCCTGATTGAAACAGAAAAGCATGGCAACCCAATTTCAGAAAATAGTTGCATTTGTGATAAAATCATTTACTCTTCTGTAACCTGGTAATATTTAAAAAATAAAGCACATTGTGTAGTTTTATTCTGTGAAGCACACTCTGTGTAGTTTTTAGAGTCTGTGAAATCAGAACAGGGGTTGGTGAGTGTAGCTTGCAGGGGGCAGAGCCCCCTAGTTTTATATAAATAAATAATAATTAAAAGCTTAGAGTGCCACAGTGGCGTAGCCAAGCCCCCCCACCCCCCCTTCCCTTCCCTGAACGAAGAACTAGTTTACTGAATCATGGATGCAACAGTAAAAACGGCTAAGACGGAATCACAAAGAACATATGAAAAATTCCGCTTTAAACAGATGTTCGTCTTAGAAGGTATAATTCAAAGGTGTGTCATCTGCCGAGACTACAAACATTTCCATTTTAGACAGGTTTTCGTTATAAACACTTTCCGTTTTCACATTATCCATTAAAACTGCTAAAACGTACTCACTCTATAGTACACCTCTGAAGAGTATAAATGTATTACAGTAAAATCTGTGAAGATGACCTATCTCAAAGGAAAACAATTCAAGATTCGACGAAAACAACACTATATATTTATGCTTGCTAATGTTTGAAACCCATCTGAAATTAAACTTGTTTCAATTGCGATTCCTTCTTGACAGGTTTTCTGTGAACATGGAATCTTCTCGTAAACGGAAACATTTTAATGTCTCGAGATGGAAGGATAACTATGCAAGTATACCTCCTATTCCGTTTACACAAATTTTGTGTAACTAGATTAAACGTAAAACTTTTTTATCTTGGACTTCGATGGGGCCAACTGTTGCCGACACTTAAGGAAAAAGACGAGTTTACACGAACGTAATAATGGCACATTGGTTGAGTTTTGTGACTCTTATCTTTATTTACTTTATAACGGTCAATATTATCAATTATTTTAAAGCTGCTGCAAGCAATAATTAAAAGTAACTGTATTTTTGAACTGGTTATTTGTTACAACTTTCAAAATACACTGGCGAGAAAAATTAAAGGAATAACCATAAAAAGTGCTTTGTGTTAATTCTATTAAGGGAACTTCAATGAAAGGTGATTGATTGGCAACTCAATGTCAACGTTATCACATAGTCCAATGGGATTAACCTTCGCTACAGAAAAATATGCAATTTTTTCAGTCCGTTCCTTCGGTTCACATTTGAAAAGGATTGCACGTGGGTGATTTGAAGTCTAATTTTAAAGATTGCATGTGGGTAATTGAAGTCTAATTTCAAGGATTGTACGTGTAGTTGGGTAAAATTTTCGATTGCAGTAAATGGAATATGTCGTCCAGAGGACATCTGACCGATTGTGAGAAATGGCATGAGATAGGTAGAATGGAAGCAGGACAGACACTATCAGGGGTCTGTAAATACTTAAAAATAGCCAAAAGCGTCATTTCAAGAATATGGAAATGGTTAACGGACTCTGGTAATGTGCACAGAGAACCAGGTTAAAGTAAAAAACGTGCTACAATAGATTATCAGGACCGTTATTTGGCAACAATTGCTAAAAGAAACAGGCAACTGATGTCAGTTCAGATTGCAAGGGAGTTCGCTACAGCAACAGGATCTCGACTATCCAGATTTACTGTGAGTAACAGGCTGTATGAAAAAGGGCTGCATACAAGGAAACCCGTTATTTGTATTCCACTAACTCGGACAGTGAAATGCACCCGGTAAAGTGGTGCAGAAATCGGCAGTCATTGGGGTACCACGGGCTGGAGCCGAGTTCTCTTTACTGATGAATCCTGATTTTGTTTGGAGAATTATTGCAGACGTGTTACCATATGGAGAGTAAAACACATGCAATAAAGCTGCAAACATCCGTAGAAGGCACCGATACAAAGGTCGTGGAATCATGGTATGGGTGGACATCATTTTGAATGGCCACACTGACCTACACATTTTTACCAGTGCAACTGTGAATGCTGAAATATATAGAGATGAGGTTTTTGATCCTCATGTCAAGCTGTTTAACCCCTTCGGAACACACATTCGTATGCATCTTCAAAAAAAAAAACTTACAGAACTTGTTTTTAATACCACTAAAAATTAAAAATAAATTTTTCCTTATTTAATTAACACATTTTCTCGATTGATAAACTAAATTTAATTATTTGACAAAAAGTGGGGTCAAAGGAATGAAATTCATGTAAAAGATGATGGTCCCGAACGGGTTAAGGGTGCAAACGAAAGATTTGGGATTTTATGCTTATTAATGGTCTAGAAGTGCTACCCCCTCTACGGAACTCCGAAGTGTCCCTTTCAGAGCTGTAGAAATCTCACACACACACACAAAAAAAGTCTGTATTCAACATTTCCTTTACCCCAGTTACTACTAATTAACGCCCAGTTTAACATTGCTTCAAGAAATTTCATGGTGGCAATAACAATTTTGTGCATGGAGAAGGTCTTGGGTGACACTTTGTCTTTAACAATAAGAAATCGAATTGAAGCTAATCCACGTACCAAAGTCCGGAGCTTACTGCTGAACTTGGAGAATGTTCTAAAACTGTTTTGAAATATCTAAAATAAATTGGTTGTGAAGTACAGATAACAGAAACCACCATTATTTTTTACACATCCTGATACTTCCAAAACCGTGCTAATCTATCACAAATAAATTTGTTACAAAAATTTAACTTCCAAAGACGACCTGATATCGGAAGCAATTATTAGATCGAATATGGTATCAAAAATGGCGAAACATAGAAACCAAAAAGAATTATGGCTGTTTTAGACAATTGTAACAAAACTATTTTTTTCAGCATGAACCAGGTTGCCAGTTATACCTCCATTTTTATTAAGAAAATCCAAATTCGCACCAGAAAATAAAAATAGCATTTTTTGCTTTGTGACAGAAATTTTGTGATTACAAAAAGTAAAGATTCTTCTTTCAAAATTTCTGGTGTGAATTTGAAATTTTGAATTAAAAGTAGAGGCCAAACTGGTAACCCTGGCATGAACTATATTTGATGTGTGTGCTTCTTACATTTCGAGTTTGTGTAGCTGAAATTGCAAGATCTTTTTCTTAAAGTTTAAAACCTTATCTCAAAAACTCGCAACTAATGACTCTCTGACACTTATGTGAAATCATTATCCAATGTTTATTACAGAACAAGTTCTTAATTCAATGGCAAGAAATTAAACATGGTTATTTTAAACTTAACCACTTGATCCTAACTTTATTGTAGGCAAATGTTATGTATTATGAAACTTGATTTAAATGCAGTTACAGAGATTGACTTTACTTTTTTTTATCCATGTTTTTTTTAAAACTAAGAAATTAAATAAGGATATACCTAAATTCTCAAAGTTACTCGAAATAATTCTATTATACATACACAGTCAATCCTGTTAAGACGTGATCAGAAGAGACTGGAAAAAAGTTCCATTTTAGACGGGCTTCCGTTCAAAGAAGTGTAATTAATTATACTTCTAAGATACATTACCGCAATAAGATCTATTGTTCGTTTCGTTGGGAGCCTCAAACTCTTCCGTTTGAGACAGGATTCCATTATAGAAAGATTCTGCCTTCAGAAGTTTTACTGTGTTTCACTAAAGAGTGGTGAAAATCCCCTTTCAGACAGGTTTTTAGAAAATTTAATTGTATGGCAATACATATTAAGACCATGTAACGCTTCCATTTAAGGCAGGATTCTGTTAGAGATAATTACTATTTTGACAGGTTTTACTATTCATATAATATAAATAAGTATATTTATAATAAATTTGAAATCACAAATATGTGAAGAAATTGATAAAGTTCTAAAGATGATTTAGAAATGAACATATGAAACCAGTATGTAATATAAGAAACTATGAATGACTCACAGAATCATCAGAGGAGCTTGTGAGTTCATTGATAGAAGATGCGTTATTTCATCCAATTTTGTTGGCATTAAGCCTAAAATGACAAAATTTAGCTCCTTATAACGCAAACATTACAGAAAATAGATAATAAAAAGCTAAGAGATCCAAAGAAAGATACACCTCATACAGGATATTAGAAATTATTAGAGCACAATACCTGAATGACATACTAAGAGTCAAAACTACTGCATATCAGCATGGAAAACAAAGTTAAGACTATTTTAACATGTGATCTACAGTTGAGCATCTGAGTGAAACCCATAACTGTGCTGCCATCTGGTGTGAGAAAGGAAAAATATACACAAAACTTGTAAAAATGGAACCTGCCTATAACGGAATTTTGTCTTAAACGGAAATGTTCCACGGTGCTATCGAAAAGAATACTGTACAATTACACCTGCAAACATGAAAACCTATGTAAAACGGAATTTTTCACCAATATTTGCGATTTCATCTTGACAAGTTTTACTATATATAACCTGAAGGAAAATTTTTGGACCCCTCTTTAAACGAAATCCTGGCTACGCCACTGGAGAGCCACTTCCATATTAAAATAGAAACTTCCAAATTTCAATGTTATCACTCAAATTTGAAATACTCTAATTCTACAACAAATTTTAACATTATATATTAAATTTGAAATGATTCAGTAAGGCATTTAAAAATTATTTTGAGGTACATTTTTGATCTAATAAGATTGAATTAGTTTTTAATATTTTCATTCGTATCTCCTGTAATAATTTTTTTTTTCTGTCATGTTAGTATTAAGTATTCTAAACATCATTATGTGATTTTCATACATTTTTATATATGAAATAGGAATTTAATACTTAAAAAAACTATGTAATTTATAATTATTTTATTGGAAATAATTTTCTAGAAACTTCTGATATTCATATGCAAAATTTTAGCTTATTCCTGCTAGTAGTTGATGAAAAAATCACAAGCTTTACGGTTTAATGGACTATATAGTCATTGAAAAAAATATCATTTTTATAAAACTACTATTAAATATAACAGGAGTCTCAATTATTTGTTTATTTAAATGATTTATTTTGTATTTTCTATCATTAACAATATTTCCTATTGAAAAATATTAATGAAGTTTGTATTAAATCTGAACTGTAATGTAATAAGTTCCACTTTTAAGACTAAATTAACTCAGTTTTTAATATTGAAAATATCTGGAACTATATATAGAAACACAGTAAAAAATGATCTTGAGGTTAGTTTGAGTGATTATATTCATATTCTGGTGTCAAAATTAATGTTAGTATTTAAGATTTTGAAGTTTGTTCCCACTTTAATATAGATATCCCCCCCCCCCCCCCCACATTACCTCCAAAAAATTTATTTCATTTACAGCTGGGTTCTCAAACATAGTTTGTTTGAAAGCATTTTTGAAAAACCAAATCAATTTTGCTGTAACTTCTTGTTTTGAGAGCTGAATTGTTTGAAAACTGGGGCATTCATGAATCAGAGTTCTACTGAGTGCATTAAGGTAAGATACAATTCCCAATTGAGTGGTTCTTTTTCCCTTTTTTCTGTGCTAATTTGGTGATAAAATAGTATAATTTCTTGTTTTGTGCCAACTATATTTGTGAATATACAGTTCTCGACATCTAAATTTGCTTTGTGATTTCGGGAACACCCTTCTCTTTTTTAGCACTTAGAATGAGCTTCATGCCCTTTATTAAAACTTAAGGCACATTCTGTGCAGTAAAGTAGTAAATTAGTAGTATAAATAGTAAATTTCTTTGTTTATAATTAGATTTCATATTATGTTTTAATTCTTACAGGAAATTTATGATGCTCTCTGTGACTTAGATGAACAGCATAAATCTTATATTTTTGAAGTGACTCACAACATAACTAAACTGCATAACTGCATGGCTAAATTTTTAGCTCATCCTTTGCAGCGAGTTGCTCAAAAAAATACTTCTTATAAAATTCCTGACATTGAACTGGATGATGAAAAGAAAGATGACTCGTTGTGTGATGAACTGCTAAAAATGTCATTATCTGTGTAGTTTGTTTGTTTGTTTTACATATCTCTAGCAGTTTTCATAATTTGTTACAACATTATGTATATATTTTGTCTTTTTATTAAATCATTGTCAGTTTAAGAATATAATATTTAATAAAATAAATGCTAATATTAAAAAAATGTTTTGTATTACAATTCTTTACCAAATTAAATAAAAATTTTTGTTATTGGATGCTTATGAGTGTTTGTAAGTTTTAACTTTTCTTTTTATTTAATTGAAAAAAAAGGAAGAAGAAAAGAGGGATAGAAGGGGTAGGCAACATTTATATTTTGGTTATTTCATTCAGGACTATTATGTAGTAAACTGAAAAAAAAAAAAAAAAAAAAAAAAAAAAAAAATACTATAATAGTAGTAGGTTCATTTACAACATTACATAAATGTAAACTGTAATTTTTTTTCAAGTACATTTTATTTGTAAAATACTTTTTCCAAATGAGTGAAATTAAAATTATAATATATTACTTAAATATATTCTTGAATGCTTTATGCTGGGAAATTTGTAATAAAACAGTTTTTATTTAAAAATAAATTATATATATTATTGTCTAAGGGTTATTTTTTTAATTCAGTTACATGTTAGCACTTCTTTTCTAACTCTAAAAATTGTAGAAAGATGAGTGCACAGCCAAAATTAACATATCTATGCATTAATTTTTGTTTTATAAAGTTTTGTATCTCACTGGTTATTTGCTGGTGTTGTCACCATATTTAGGCTCTTCTCAAGTTCACTGCTGAGCAAGCACGAAACTTTCTGACACAATGTCGGACTCATTTTTAAATGTAAAGGTATAAAATTTGCAGGCCTGACTCTGGAAGCAACTTGGAATCAAATGATTTTTCCATTTTTTGATAAATTACCTATCGAGCTATAAGCAATTTTGATTGCATGACAAGATGTTTTTCTCACTTCTCCGACTGGTTTTTCAACTTTCATCCTGAAATTCGGTTCAAAACACCAACTTTGAAAGTATTTTCTAAAAGATCTATTGCATTTACAAAAAAAAATCAAAAACGTCTTTCGATTTCATAGTTTCTGAATAACACCTGCCAGTTTCATGCGTTTCCAAACAAAAATGAATTAGAACTTATGTCATAAAGTTGTCCCTTTGGATTTGAGAACAGCCTTAAAGCTAACTCTCAGTAATCTACCAAATCCCCTTTTTCCAATAGATGGCGCTGAATTTCACTCGGAAAAGGCAATAACGAATTATTTCTGGCAAGCCCATCTTTGAGAAGTCTATCACGTCATTTTCTGTTTGAAATCAAATCCAAACGCGGGCTGCGGGTAAACGGTGAGGAAAGGTGTTGGAGTTGTTTTATGATGGCTGATTATCTGCCCGAGGGATATTAGGCCCGATGAGGGGGGGGGGGGGGATGCTCTCCATGGGGGATCTTTCTAAGGAAACCTAATGACCCGTATTTACACATGGAAATCTAAGGTATGAAGAAAAACAACAGCAAGAGAAGGAATGGATATAATATAATCTTACTGGGATCTTGCTCTTTCAGTTTTGGAATTAATTATTTTCAGTGGGAATATTTTTTTATTATTACGGGTTTCGAAATTAGGAATTTTTATTTTTTTTTTCTAAAGTACATTAATTTTTTACTATGTCGCTGACATATAGTCTTGAATCTGTTATAAAAAATTTTTTCATATGTATATTTATATTATTCTAAAGAATCGATCGAGAATTCTTTGTAGAAACTGAATCTGGTCGGGTTTATTTCATAGATTTTTTTCACAGATGGTCCGAACTGTGAACTTCAAAAATGTAGTACTCCGAATTGTGCCCGAATCAACTAATTTATGCATTTCTGTAATATTGACGGCTTTTTTTTTTCTCAAATTTGTAGCTACATTTCTTATGCATTTAACTACTCAAATTAATAAGTGTATCAGTGTTCATCAATATTTTTGCTTACCTATATCAATATATCAGTATCTATATTATAAAGGACAAACATATCTGTGCGTAATGCATACATCATTCTGCGAATGCCAACACTTTGAAATTTGAAATGAAATTTCGGTTTTGCAATTTTCGCTATTGCAAATTTTTAAACTTCTAAACATCCCACGTTTTAAATGTTTACACCGTCGTATACAGAAAAAAATGCACTTTTAAATGCAATTTGTTTGAAAGCTCTATCTTCATTAATTTTTGAGATATTAATTTTTTATTGTTTTTTAATACCAATTTTCTTATCGTGGCAACTGAAGTACTTCATTTCTATTAAAAGTGGTTCAGTTATCTTTATTGATTATATTCTTACTGATGCCATTTTCTCATTACAATTAAAAATATATTTTTTTTTAAATTTTGAACAAAAAATGACGTTACGCTTTAAAAAAGACACAATTTCCCTGATGATGCTGTTATATTTCACTATTTTTTCATTTCGCTGATATTGAGTTTGAGACAATAGGCAAAATATTTCAACGACTGAAAATGACATCATATTTAAAAGAAACAATAATTTTATTTCATAAAACAAGATATTTCCCCATGAATACGTCTAGAAGTTATAAATTTCTGGAATTTTTACGCGCAGGTACAGCGATTATACTAAGACCTCAAATCACGAGAGGGAATTTTAACATGGGAAGTTGTAATAGTTGACAAACGTGACTTCAAGCTTGAAAATATATTTATTAATAACCTATTGCACATTAAAATGTTTTTAAATGGTTAATATTGATGTGAAACGTTGAAAATGACTTGATATATTTAGATTTAAAGGGGGGGAAATTCTATGATTATGTCAAGATGAAATCATTTTTGCTGAATTTTTCATTCCGTAATACCAAGCATCAATTGATAACTTAATCAAAATTATTTATCTTGATTATATGTTGCTGATTATGTATATGAATAAAGTTTAATTTTTCAATAATTTTAACAGTTGAAGTTTATGAAAAAAATATTTTGTTAATCTTAGGTTAAAATATGTCTTTGGAGAGTTAAATTAACAAGTGTAAGATGGATTTTTTATTGTAATTGTTGTTGCCTATGTATTATAAATTTGATGCAACATTTCCTTTGTAAACATTTTCTTTCGTCGAAATTCGACGGGTTCCACCTCGGTAAAAGTAGAATTCCGATGATTCAAACCAAATTTTACGAAAAAAAGTATTAAGGGAAATTTAATTAATTTAAAAGGACACAAATATAATTTTTAAAAATCTGGTAATTTCCAGTATATTATATATTTTATTTACAAAATGTATTTGTTTTATTTACCGACTTAAATTTGAAAAAGCTGTTGTCTAATTCAAACTAGTTCATTTCTGACAGATTTTTTAATTCATTTTTATTCAAAAATGAATAAAATTGGAAAGTACGCTTATTAAAAAACTATGTAATAAAACCTTTTTCTCTTCTTCTTCTTCTTTTTTTTTTTGGGGGGGGGGGGGGGGGTAAAGCCTCGAAATTGAGAAGATCCACAAACTGGAACGCTATTCAAAAGATTTTTCTGAAAATGCTGTCAACGTTGGCAATATCTACGGAATTTAGGGTTGCGATAACACAGGAAAGGAAAAACAAAACTGCCAAGCTGAGGCAATAATCGCTTATAAGTTAGTATAAGATGTAATTCTTTTATTGGTAAAAGAAAAAAAAAACTTTGATTACAAATCACTTCTTTAACCATGCTTGCAATTATCATGTTTTTCTTTCTTTTTTTTTTAATCTTTAAATCCTACCAAGATAGATATCAGCATGAAAGGTTTTATCGAAATGATTGCAAAAATAGATAATATTAGTGGGCTTGAATTTCAGGACGGGAGACTCCCGTGCAAAACATTTCACCCTTTTCCGGAAAATCTGCATTTTTAAACTACGATCAACTCCTGCAAAGGTCTTACGAATTTCGTGATATTTTCGCGCGACCAATTGACACATTTTGTGAGTTTTTTACCGCGAAAGATCGTTGAAATTTACGATATTTTTCCCTCGACCGATAGACAAATTTCACTATTTTTCTCCCCCGACATCAGTTGACAAGTTTCGCGTTATTTTCCGCGACTGACTGCCAAATTCAGAGGTGATTCTGTTCCGAATTTTTCGAAAATTTTAGGCATTCGTTTCCGAAAATTATGAAAAATCGGTCATCAATTCGGACATGAAAAATATAACCGAAAAATATCGCAAATTTCGACAAATGATCGCTGAAAAAAATCAATTTCGTCAATCGTTCGCAGAAAAAATCGCCAATTTCTTTGCAAAGGATCGGGGTAAAACGCGAATTTCGTCGCAAAGGATCGCGGAAAAAAAACGTGAAATTCATCAAAGGATCGCGGAATAAACGTGGATTTAGTCAAAGAGCCGCTGAAAAAAACGTGAATTTCATCAAAGGATCGTGAAAAAACGCGAATTTAGTCACAGGGCCACTGAAAAAAACGCAAATTTCATCAAAAATCACGAGAAAAAGCGAATTTCATTAAAGGATCGTGGAAAGAACACGAATTTTGTCAAAGAATTGCGAAAAAAATGCGATTTTCGTCAAAGGGTTGCAAAAAATACAGGAATATCGTCAAAGGGTCGTCGAAAATACGCAACATGCTCTTTAGAAAAAGCAGCACACAAATATCTACGTTTATTATTTTAGGTATAGCTTTTAATCTGAAATAATATACTGAACTAACTTTTGAAAAACTGGGTTTAACCAGAACCCAACTTACAGTAATTTGCACTCCGTCTGAAATGCAACAGAACCCAACTTGCAGTAATTTACACTCCGTCTGAAATCCACCCGAACCAAAAACAGAGTTTACTCGACCTGCAACAAAAATAATTAGCACCGGGCGAAGATTTCCGAATCCCGTCCCATTCCCGGCTGTAACCTTTCAGAAAATTTGCTGTGAAATTCAGATTTTTTTTTTTTTACTCAGAATCAGCCACGAATTTCACGGTTACTTTTTGCGACAGACTGACGAAATTCACAGTTTTATCTACCGTCAAATACATATACAAACTAAAAAAAAAAAAAAAAAAAATCTTCATGTCCGAGCTCTTATTTTTTTCAGTTTTAAATGTGTTTCCAAGCCTTGTGTACAATTTTCATGCTAAAATATTGCTATTTAGTGGTAAAAGGACTGCAGACTGAGAGCAAAAACCACGTGCGTATTCATGTGTTCCAGTCCCTTCGAAGCCTACATACGAAGGAGCTACGCCCGCTTCGGTCTACGATCAAGCAAACTTTGAATTATTGTGATTTTTTTAAAAATCATTATTGTGCTTAAACTATTGACACACACTGTATATAAATATATCACCTTAAAAAGCGAAAAATTTCAAACTCGCAGAAAGCAAAATTTGCCATATTGAACTTAATAGATCGAAATTCAATTCCCTTTACGAATGTTAAAAAATCGGTGAAATACATAAAAAAATATTAAAAAATTTAAAAATGGCTCTATGAATTTCGAATAAATTTTATAGAAAAGAAGGCAAAATTTACTATATTGGGCTAAAAAATTGAAATCCGAATATTTTCAGTAATATGGAAAAATTGCTGCAAAACGCAAAATAATAATAATAAAACAAATAAAAAATAATGGATAAAAAAATTAAGAATTCTCAAATTCAAATTGGTTTTGGCACATTTATAAATTCATTTTTGTTTGCAAACATATCAAACTGGCAAGTAATGCTCTTTTAAAGAAACTACGTAATTTAAGCACTATTTTGTTTTTTGGTAAAGGCAAAAAAAAAATTGAGAAAAGTCTGTAAACCGAATTTCCGGTCGCGACAGTGCAGCGCAAGAAAAGAAAAAAAATTGTTGCCCTGAGTCAACAATCTCTTATAACTCAAGATGTAGTAATTCATTCAACGGAAAATGAAAAAAATGCCCGATTACAAATCATTTCAATAATTATCCCTGCAAGTATCGAGCTTTGATGTTTAAAAATAAGTCAGAAAATATGGCAAAATTTTTCGCGTTGTTCAGCAAAGAAAAATATCTTTTTTTCTTTGAGAACTTTAAATTAATAAAAAAAAACTAATACAAATATCCGAAAAATGCCTTGAGAGCACGTTTTGTTGATACATTTCTTATAAAATCTCGTATTTCTATGTGTATTTTTATAAGTTAGAAAATGGGCTAGTTCAAAATAATAATAATAATTCCTTGTGCAAGCGAGGATATGGGAAATGTTCTTGCCAACTCTATTTTTTTTTCTTTTTTTAAACCTCCGATATTCTATTTCTTTCAGGCAAAAATTAAAGTGTCATCCCTATAAAATAACTATACGTTACATATAAGTCAGCCGTAAAACAAAGCAGATGCATCATTATACGGTTCAATACTGATAATCTCTACTGCAATTTTTTTAAATTCTAAGCAATTCACATTTTCAATTTGTACACCTCCATGTAAGGAAAAAAAGTACTTTTAACTGAAATTTATTTGGCATCAAATTTATTGGCATCTCAATTTATTTTTGAGATAGTAATATTTTTATAGTTTTTAAGGCCAATTCTGTAATGATGGCAACTGAAGTACTCCATTTCTGTAAAAAGAAAAAAAAAAAAAAAAGGAAAATAGTAGATAACTATATCTTTTTGTTGCCATTTTCTCATAACAATTGAAAAAAAAAAAAATTAAAATATGTACTACTTTGTAAAAAATATAAGATTTTTTTTGCTCATCGGGGGCGACGCTAAATTCTGAAAAAGCAGAATTCCTGCTTGTTTTTTCTATCTTTTTTTTGTATCAGAAACGGTATCTAATAATTATATTACCAAACTTCTGATGTAATCACTACACCAGAAATTTTCAGTTTTGAAGTTGCCTGTTCATTAGTTCATTTCCATACAATGAACAATATTTGTTATATATTCAATAAAACATTAGTATTTTATAAGAACGAATACTGGACTTATTTTTTAGACAAATCAAAGTAGAGTAAATGTTATTTTAACTTGTCAAATCGAGGTTTACCAGCGAAATATCTCAATCTCCAGTAAAATGCTCGTTGTTCAGGAAGGAACAAATTTCGTTTCATAGATTGAAATGTCCACAAATGTCCCGTCCCCTTTTAAAGTAAGGTCAACAGGTCAACGTGGCTCTCTACACCCCCTCAGTCTTCGTGCTACCGACGAAAGCTCTTTTCTGAGTTGGTCTATAAACGGAAGTTTTTAGGTTTGCCGTTTTTGCGGGGAATTTTCTCATTATGCCAAGAATAAAGTAGCATTACGGAAAAACAAAGGCTTCTTGAAGGGTATTTTATATAATATTGTCTAAAATATATCACTTATTAAATTTACAAGAAAAATAATGATAATTGTTTACAAGAAAATATACAAAAATGATAAAATATGTTGCTTCGTAGTCCATTCTTTTGTAGTACAGGACATCTAATGCCATCTGGTGATGTCTACTGGAACCAAAGAAAAAATTTTAAAACTAGATTTAAAAAAAAATACGCTATATATTTCATTTATAAAATTAAACTAAGTTAAAGAAATAAGTTATATCGATCCCTCCAAAAAAATTTAAAGAAATTGGTTCAATAGCAAATGTGTAGGTGTGATTTAAAAAAATCAGCATGGGCAGCATAGAGCATAATATAACTGATGGTTACCCTTAAGTGGATTTGAAGAACTTATGCTCTGTAAGCTAAGTAATATTTTTGAACCTACCACAGTTTTTTAAATGCATTATAGTGTATTAGCAGCTTTCCCAACAATCCCTCAAAATTATTCTGTTAGTCCATTCATACACATTTGGTTAGATAAATTTTCCTGTGCTGTATGTTGTATGTGAAATTTGCAGTTTCACTGGTACTTTGTTAGTAAAAAATTAATATAATGTGTACTTGAAGTTTAAAACTGTGATGTAATCTCTCAAGACATGTTATTCATCTCTTTTTTCAGAAATTGATACAATTGTAAAATTAGTGAATAGAGTCTTTGTTTCTAATGTACAGTATAAGAACTTCAAAATTCCATGCATTAAAAGAAAAAAAAAAAAAAAGAGCTTGGATTGCTTATTGACAATAAAGCAATTTTTGTTTGAAAAAATAAATATATATTATTGTCTAAGGTTCGTTTTGTATTCAATTGCATGTTAACACTTTTTTTCTACCTCTAATAAAAAGTTAATAGCAATAGGATGAGTGCAAAACCAAATGCATATGCTTTTTAATGTATTGATATTGATATACATCTGCTTAGAGAAATTTGCATTATGTTGTGTGTGAAATTTGTATTTTCATTGGTACATTATTAGTAAAAAATTAATATAATTTGTATTTGTCAAAACTGTACTTTGATCTCTTAGTTTGGAGCTTTTAATTCATCTTTTTCAGGGGCTATTTAGCTGATACAATTGTAAAATTAATGAAAAGTGCCCAAGTTCCTAATATAAACTGTAAGAACTTCGAAATTTCATACCTAAAAACAATTTCATTGTAGTATGTTTCACATAAGTGGGAAATTTTCATTGAAGGGAAGCCACAAATAATAAGATGAAGAAGAAAGAAGCCTTCACGTATTATATATATATTTAAAAAAAAGCTTGAAATGCTATTTATTACTTTTCCTTTTTTGTATGTCTTTAACAAGAACTAAATGAGTATTAAATTATTTGAAATCATGTTTAATTAGAATCAATTGCTGTATTTTCTCCAACAACATAAACAGCCTGTTTTTTACCTTTTAAAGTAATTAATTATCTATTTAACTTTATCATTGTGTTAGTCAAAATAATCATAGAATACTAGGCATATCTAATAATATGATGAAAAGTAATTAAGACATTGATAAATATTTAAAATGCACATATGTGAATATGTGCAAATAAAAACAATATTTCTAATTATATTTTCTTTACAAATAAAGGCAGTGGAGCTTGTCTTATTTTCCAAATAATATTATGAAAAATCTCAGTATATTTTTCTACTATCCAATGAGTTGCATTTCTAAATATATTTATCTAGCCACCTCTGGCGCCAGTTTGATCTTCCTGAAATGTATGCTAGGCATTGCAACATATTTTTATTCATAGTTCAATTTACTTTCTTAATCCCTCACCAAATCTTAAGATTCTGTGACAGAAATCAAGAACTTTTTGCAATCATGGCAGCATTTTGGATATTTTTTGTTATTTATTTTGTTTTTCTGGCATCAACCTTAACAAAAATCATTTAACTCACTTGCTAAGACATTTTAAGTTTCATGTTCATTTGCTTATCAGTTGTAATAGATTTGCTAATGCTGAGATTTGAAAACCTATTAAGGAATTTTCTGTAATTGAGTCCACTGGCATATTTTAGCCAATACGATTTGATGCAATGTAGTGTTAGTGTTTCTTGTGAAAATATGTTATTGGTATCCACATTCACATTAAATTGTATTATTGCTAATATTTTTTTTTGTTTCTCGTTAACCTTGGCTGTAGACTCAATTACAGAAGATTAGAAAATCTGTTATTATTCTCATCTAATCATCTTGGATAATGTATCATAATTGGGGTGCTTACTGACATATTTTAGTAAATATGATTTGGTGAAACAAAGAACTATTGGACGAAACTGTTTACTGATAAAAATCACAAAATGACTTAGCTTCCACATTTAGAAAGAACATCAGATGATAAGTCATACTCTTCCCTTCAGCTTCTTTTCTCCCCTCTCCAAAATAAACTTCAGCCATGGTCAAATTTTGTTTCGATAAACATTTTTGCATGATAGTTTTTTTATGCATGTAAGTATTCCTGATGTTCAAAATAACTAAATTTCAACTACTAAACTAACTAAAATTTTAAAATGGACTTTTTTATGTTTTCTCAAGTGACAACCATACTCCAAGTTAAAATTAGATAACACAGATTCAACTCAATCTTCTTTTACACTGATAACCCTCCCCCCCCCCCCCCTAATAAGAAATAGAATAACCAAATTTAAATAAAATTGATTTTTATGTTTTACCTTATGATGATATTAATTTTTACTTTATCATGATAGACAAGATCCCTGTGACAGAAACATAGCTACATTGTCACAGAAAGGAAATGGCTTCTTGCAGAAAACTTTCATCCTCGAAGATAGTTGATAGAAATTAGTCATTTTCATTTAAAGTAAAAAATATTAAATTTAGTATAGTTCCATTAGAATTTTCTAGAAGAATAATTTTTGTATAAAACTAAATAACTCCTTATTTAGATATGCAATTATGTTTTGAAAACATAATAGCAGCATATTTTATTTTTTAAATTGGCTTTAAATTAACTTGGTGAAAAGAGAAGTATAGTATTTTTATGTATACCAAGAATAAGATACAGGGTTGGTAAATATCATGATATTTTTGAAAATATCAAAAATATCCGATATTTTGATATACAGTAAAACCTCCCTAAAGCGACCATGTTCCATTCCAATAAAAATTGGCCATTCCGGGAGGTGGTCTCTTAATGGAGCTATGTTTAAATCTAGATTTTAATTGTTGGAAAAAGGTAACAATGTTACAAAAATTTATTTTTCATAATAGGAAAAAATATAAAAATTTAAGTATCGAAACAAAAGTTATTTACGTAAGTTAATTACTGCAGAGTTTAAAAAATGAGTACATTAACGTCTGCTTTGATTTTACGGCTTATAACTTTTACTTATAAGTCCCTTTGAAGTTCAGTAAATAAATACACTTTTTATTTTAGACGGGAACAATGACGAATTCTTTAATTTATATATTTCTTTGAGAGTTTCTTGACAGAATAGCGCAGGGAAGTTTATTGACTTTCATTCTTAATTTGTCATCAGAGTTAAATTCATTGCCTAAAAAAGGACAAAGAGGTTTAACACTTAAAAGTTATCGGAATAAAAAAAAATCTAAACTTAGTTTAGAAGTTTGATGAATAATGCACTTTCCAGAATTATTTTTCTAATAAAACCTTCTTCAAGCGACCAGGAAAAAACGGAATTTGTTTCATTTTCTTCAAAGAAATTGATCGCTCATGGTGGGAGTTCGACTGGGGTGGTATCTGAATTGAGGTAAAATTAATATTGAGCCTATGGGAATAAATTTCGTTCCATGAAAAAATGGTCATTCTGGGAGGTGGTCGCACGGGGAGGTTTCACTGTATATCCAATACTTTTTATATATATCCGATATTTTAAAAATAGTCAACTTATCATAAATATTTTCAGACTCCATATAAATTAGAAACTGAAGCATAATACACTTAGCATGAAAACTAATAAAATATTCGAAATGTCTTTTTTTTTTTTTTTTTTGTCTAACAAAATTGAAGATCAAATAATTGAAAACAAACACAATTTAAATCTTACAATCACCAAAACAAATTATAGGATTTAGTATCAAGCTTTAAGAAAATGTTATATTTTATACAGCAAAATTTTAAATCTGAAATAATTTGTTTTTATTGAAAGATTTGAACATTAATGTAAGCTTGTCTGCTTTTACATTCCCTAACCTGTTGTACAGTTTAAAATGAATAAAACTAAAATCAGAAAATCTTTTTTCTAATAAAGCTGTAAATAAGTTATCTAAATCTGACAGTTTATCTTTCAATAGATGTTTCAAGTAAATATTACTCATAATTATTGGTTCTACATTTAAAAATTCAACCTCAAATGTAAAGCTTGGAGAATATATACTGCAAAAGCAAAATTTTTTTTAATCTGCAGAATGACACAATCAATAATAGTTAAAAAATTCATTTACACTTGTTTTGACTGAAAATATCATGCACGATATTTTGAAAATAAATATCAAGTATATGAAAATATCAAAAATCATGATGTTTGGAAAATAAATACCGGATATATATCAAGGTATATATATCTATATATCCATCCCTGAAAAAGAATAACCTTATCCTCAACATCTAGCATGAAGAAAAATTAGATATGTATGTTATTCATATTAATTTATATTTTAATTTGAAATAATTAAGTATATGTGTACAATGCCTCTCCCTCCCCATTAAATTTATATAATTATAGTTTTCAAATCTGTGGTGCATTGCTACAAATTGCAACAACCTTGTATTCAGTCAACAAATTTTAGAAAAACAAATGGGACAATTTATTTGTTAAAATTTACTGTAAATATTCTAAATAATTCCTGGCTTTTTTTTATTATACAGTTTCAAAACAGATAAGACATATAAAAAACATATAATACCTGGTTTATGATATTAGTTCTTCAGTGGGTTTTTTTTTTTTTTTTTTCTAATTATGTACAAATTTGTTACTGTCAATCTGGGTAACTTTGAACCACGGGGTGTAACTTTGCACCACCTCCTATTTTTCAATATTTTTGACTCTAAAGACTAAATAAACTCTAGAATGTTGGCAAGTCTCTCTAGTCTGTTGGCAAGGTTCTAAACTGGGATTTCTACTCTTTATTTTAGAAAATAAATTAGCAACATTATGCGCAATTAATTGCATCATCTAACTATTTTTGTGAAGTACTGTTTTCAAGTTAATTTTGAATGCTGTTTTGAAGTTGTTGTAATCCAATTAAATTTTCATAGTAAGTAACAATATACTCATTTATCAGACATATTATTATCTAAATGTTGTAAATGTGTTAATATTTTGTGATTAGTTATTTATTAATAGTTAATAAAATGTAAAATAAGAAGGCACTAGCATTTTACTGCATTTTCAGGGTAACTTTGAGCCGGCTCAAAGTTACACTGATGCTTATAATTTACTGATTATAGGTGCTACTGTCGAAAATTTCCCATATTTGCACGTATATTTTATATAAATTCCGAAAGTGTGCATTAGATATGACATGTAAATATTTTTACAAATGTGTGTAAAATACATAAAATTCATTTAGAGGCATGATTAGGGGCGGAGCTACTCAAATTTGACATTTCATACGTTCGACGTTTTTTTATTCTTGTATGAATAATACTAGTACTTGTATGTATTACTGTAACTATGGATATATTATTGAGTTAAAACATTGAAAATTGTTTTTCACTGCATTTTTATGTTTTATATGTACAATAAACAGGTTTTTTTTATTTCTAAATGTTCATGGTTCTCTTCTTCCACTTTTCTTATGCTTGATATTTGTTGTAATATCATAAATTATACAAATCTTGTGATGCTGGGAAATGTAAATTAGGAGTCTTTACATATCTGAAAACATTTTTGGGGGTTTAAAGTTGTCCTGACTACAATATTTTTTTAATAATTAATTATTTTATATAAAAATTTATCATACGGTGCAAAGTTACCCTAAATGGCTGGGTAACTTTGAACCAGGCTAAAAATCCATTTTTTATTGCTTTTATCCTTATTTTTCCTTAATTTTTTATAGACAAACAATATTTTAGGATCATTTCTTCTCTTTTATGCCCCTAGTTGCAACAATATTCTTCAAATAAGAGTGTGGCATATGAAAATAGAGAAAATGCGGATGAAAGTTACCCTGATTGACTGTATTCCTTTCTACTGTTAAAAAATATCAAATTGCAGAAAAATTTTACTGTTAATGAGGCCTGTCGCAGAAAGCTTAAAAAAAATTCTGCCACAGCAGACAGATTCAACTCAATGTTTTTTTTTATGCCAATAATACCCCTAGCGATATATATATATAGAAAGAAAAAAAAGAAAGAAAGAATTTTGTATACTGGAAAGTAAAATTGTACTTTTGAAAAAAGAAAAATATATCAATAATTTTATCTGTAATTAAACAAAAATTGCTTACTTTTCCAGATTAAGCATATATAAGGCAATATGCATATTGGAATTTTAAGAAAAGGAAATGTTGCTTAATTTACAAATATTATAAGCAAATGTCAAATTCCATTGCTTGAAAACTGGAAGGTTTTGCCCATTAAATTACTAAAATATGAAGTTTAACATTTAAAATTGAAACAAGTTGTTTTAAAAAACTGTTCAAAAATATTATTTTATCCAAGTTGTTAGGTGATAACCTTTTTCTTTTTAAGGTTGTTAACTGTCCAACTTTAAAAAATACTTTCTGCTGCCACCAATGTCCCAGGAAAACAAAAATATTTAACCCTTTGGGGACGAGCAACTGGTACACGTGCCGCGTAAGGTGCTCAGAATCCGTGATTATTTTCACCAGTAAATTTTGCCTTATTTAATCCGAGGATTTTCCCAATTCAATTAGGCAAAAATTTCTGTTTTGAAAAACAGGTGATAAAAGATTAAAAATTCTGTAAAAGACGCTTGTCCCGAAGGGATTAAGGGGTAATTAAAAAAATTCTGGAAAGATTAATTTATGTGCTTGCTAGAAGTGAAGAAGGCCTTTCGACCTCTCCAAGTGGGGTCGGTCGAAAGATATTGTCGCAAAATCAAACTAACTGTTATGGCAGGCATAATAGGATCAGGTGGCAGAAAGTGGGAGTAAAATTAAGCTTTTTTTAGTGAAGGACCTAAAACCAAATTATTAAATTTATTTTAATGAAACTTTTGAGGCATTTTATAAACATTGGATTCATATAAATTAAACATGAAGCATAACCATTCAATTTTGTTAGTTTTCTCACAGCGATACACTTAAAAGAGCATGTTTTGATATCCCTACTTTTACCTCATGTTTGGGAGGGGGGAAGTAGGGGTAGTTCTAAAATTAGTGTGTATTTAATTAAAAATATGTAAATATTGTTTTTGAAATAAGAATACACTGAAATAAATGTATCTTAATTATATTTAAAGGTGGAAATGCACATTAAAAAAAAATATATATTTCATTAAAGAAATAATGTCCATAGATATCAAAATTAAGTTCATTTAGTATGAGATATATACTGGTGAACTCTACACAATCTTCATCATCAATAACAGGAAAAGTGTAATAGCTCCCCAATGGTGACTTAGTCAAATATTTTATGTGATAGAACTAATTAATTTCTATCACTTGGCTGATGAATTTAGCTGATTAACTTTTTGACCGGTACTTAACTTCTACTCTATGTGTCAGGTTCTGAGAAATATCTGCTATTAGAACTGGGGTTCTATATTATTTTTGTCTTAATATATTATATATTGTATGGGCTGTGTACTGGAATTTCAAAATAACAGTCTTTCCTTATCTAAAACTGGATCTAAGCCAGTGAAAATGTATAGATGGTATGAGAGGGAAAAAAGATAGTTTGAGAGGGGCGTGCCCAACCTTTTGAGATGCCTGTGGAAGATGGGGAGACAATGGGAGCCAGGTAGAAAACTCCGGAGGGGTTACGTTGAGAAGGAGCAAGGGGTTCTTTGAAGGCAGGCTGTTCTGCTGAGTCAGTTTGAGGGTAGCGCGAAAGGTGGACGGGTGTTCCTTGGATAGCTCTGAGAGAGTGCGTAGGGTTGAGAGGGGCTCGGATAGCTTAGGCTTAGAGCCCATGTGTTGGGAGATCGAGATTGATCTCCGGAAAGCTAATTTAACGTGTGTAGAGTGAGAGTGAGTTAGCGTAGTTTAACAGTACACAGCCAGCATTTACTGTATTCAATTTAATGTTGAACCGGATCATCTATATCCGAGTTTGTAAGTGTAAATAGTGTTTGTTGTTGTGTAAATAAACTGTTAATTTAGTTAATTGAAAGCGTTGGTTTTCATTTAATCAATCCTCTGAGTGCATGACCGATATCACGTAATCATATCGGTGGTGGCAGCATATAAATAATAAAGATTTTCTTCGAAGTTGTGCGGACTAAGAGGAAACTCCGACACTATGTACCATAGGCTTTTAAAGCCTAGATAACAACTTTTAATGATATATTTGAGTAATACAATGCCCAGTAGCAATATAAAAGCAATAAATGTAAAATTGTTAAAAATAGACTAATTTAATTAGAATTAATCACCTAATTACTATGGAATTCGTGACTAGTTTGCATCGAGTGGCTCTCTCAATTCGCCACCCGTGTCTTTAAAGGTTAATTAAAATCCTATCTGGAAAAACGTGGCATGGGCCAAGGCGGTGTTGCAATTTTGCGACCTCCTTTCGAAGCGCGCTTAGCACAATGCAAAGTTTAAACTTTAAACAAGGGTTTTGTTTTAGCTAAGTTGTAAAAAGAAAAGATTATTACTACGCTCAATTTAGTTTTATGAAATGCCAAATGAAGTTTAAATATGCACTACTATTATTGTCAGTACCGAATTAAGTTCATCATAAACAGATTAGGATAAGATTAAAAAAAGAATGATACAGAATAGCAATATTTGATATTATTTAGGCTTCATATCTCTTTGAACTTTAATGGTACATGGGAGGTTCAATAATTATTGTCCCTAGTGTATATAAAATATTGGTATTGCGATGGTTGTTGTGGCATATCGAAGTCTAATGTCTTAGATGCCTATATGCTCAATTTCAGAATCGTAGCTGCTATATTCACATAGTTGTAGAGGGAGGAGTGAAAGGCTTATTTTTAGCTTATGGGGCTAGATTTATGACAGTGGATGAGATGCAACTACTGTCGTTTGGACTCGGGATCGTGGTGATGTAGCCACATCTCATCCACTGTCACAAATGTAGCCTCATTAGCTCCAAACCAGCATTTCATCCTCACCCCCCCCCCTCCTTAAAAACTCCCTCAAAAATAGGTCTTTAAAACTTTATCCCTCCGTCCAAAACTATGTTAATATAGCAGCTACGGTTCTGAAATTGAGCATATAGGCATTTAAGACATTAGGCTTCGATATTCCATATCAACCATCACAGCACAAATTTTTATGTACACTAGGGACAATAATTATTGAACCACACACATATACCCATTCATACTTTTCTAATATATACAGCTATACCCAGCCCTACATTGTATAGTTTTTAAAGTCTTAATATTATTTTAGCAACGAGTTTTTTAATAATACAGTTAATAATTCATATATTTGTTGTACAGAACACTCTGAGCGCGAGTAATACTTGCACTTGACCGTTTATTTATTTTTTCATGAAAAGTCCCATATATCTTCAGTCCAGAGGGAGATATGCGGTTGAAATAGCTCAGACCTGAAAGTGTTAAAAGGTCTCGAATTGGCCTATCACTAGTTCATACATAACATTGTGAAATAAAAAACAATGAGGCACAGCTCAAAATCATGTTGAATTGTATCTTAATCTTAAAGTATTTATATGGAGGAAATAATTGGAAATATTTTTTTTTAAATAAATTATTAAAACAATTTTGGAAATAATGGCCTATAATCAGCAGTGGGATTCAGCCGGTTTGGTAGAACCGATTGTTAAATGAAACTTGCATTTACATTATTTTACGTTTTTTAAATGTTCATCTGCACAACAGCATTTCCTAAGCATAACACTATGACATTTTCTGATTTATTTCATTTAATAAAATGTTTCATTTGCAATATATATTTTATTTTTCTTCATCAGTGCTGTGAGAAGCAAATTTAACTTTAGAAAAATGAAATTTTGAAGAATTTCGAGATCTAAATCAGCAGCCTAGGCTAATTCTATAGCTATTTAGCATGAGCATGCTTATTCAACAGTACAGTAACTACTTATATTCGAATAAAAGGAGTTCGATTTGGCTGCTTCTTTTGGAAATATACGGAAAGTTTGCTATGATCAGTGATCATTAGATTTAGGCTAATGTCAGATGGACGTCTTTTTGCTCTTTACGTATTATCCTTACACAATACCCTAGCATTGTGTAGTGATAATATGTAAGGAATAAAGCATGCAAAAGACGTTTGTCTGACATTAACCTTAGTGGTATACTTCCAACTGCATTTAAAAAAAAATATTGTTCTTCATATCTTACAAGTCATCTAAATCAAAGTACCGTAATTTCGGGTAGATACGCCGCTACGTCCGAAAACGATAAAAAACCCCTGAAATTCCATCGGATACGCCGCACCACTGTATAAGCCACAAGTGGTGTACCTACTACTGTAGACGCCATATTGAATATTTTCCCACATTTTTTAAAACATCTTAAAAATTAGCATTTTAAATTTAGTACAAATAATTAAAAAAAATAAATAAATAACTCATGCATGGTTTGTGACAGGGGTGTTTCTGTTCAGAATTTTCCGAAAATTCGGATATAAAAAATATCTCGAATTTCGACAAAAGGTCGGTGAAAAAAAATCAACTCTGTCAGTCGTTCGCAGAAAAAAATACAGTTTTGTCAAAAGATCATAGAGAAAAGGTTTATTTCATCAAAGTATTGCGAAAAAATGCACATTTCGTCAAAGAATCGTGGGAAAACCCTGAATTTCGTCAAAGCACCGCAGAAAAAATACATAGTTAGTGCCGGGAGGGGATTTCACCCCTCTGCTGTAACCTTTCAGTAAATTTGCTGTGAATTTCAGAATTTTCTTTTTACTCAGAATCACCCCTGGTTTGTGAATTTACCCAATTCCATCACTCATTCTATCCTTGGATCGGTAAGTAGAAATATATTTGATGAAATTCTTAATATAAAATCATTACACTAGAATTAAAAATAACACTATTTATTTTTTATTCGAATCCACCAATTAAGTAATGCAACGTAAATTTCCGAAAATAACTAGTGATAAATAATCCTTTTGACAACATGAAATATTGGCAAAAGTGGTGAGGGCTTATAAACATATTTTTCTTGAAAATCTTTTCACTACTACCTCTTAACATTAATGTCTATTAACAGAAATTAATTGGAACACGATAAGGTATATTCCGTACATATTTAAAATAAAATGCTCTGAGAATGTTTTGTAATATACAAACAAAAGAAAAAATTATATAATGCATTAATTATTGAAAATAAAAAATGCAACATTCGCAAGTGCACACACACAAAGAAAATAAGAGAATCCATTTTTTCTTTCTGTTAAAATGCTGTGATGATGCAAATCTATTTAAATTCTATTCTTTAAGTATAAAAAGGATTCAGTAAATGTGTTAGCAATTTCACATTTCTTGTGTGCGGGGGGAAAAGAAATTATTGAGCTGCAAGCAAACAGACAAAAAGAAAAAAAAAAAAAGAAAAGAAAAGAAAGATAACGAAAAACAAAATCTGTTTTTTCTTAGCTATTAAAAATAAATAAAAATTCATCTCCTTTATTAATTGATGATTTTCGTTCAAACTTTCAGCAAGTTGCAATAACAATAAATTGAGCTGTGTAACAAAATTTTATTAAAATATAATAAGTTATTAGAAAATTACAGCACCCCACAAAAACCTCTAGTTATAAAAAGAAAGAGACCTATCTGCAGTGTGTTTATTCCACTCCGTGGAGTCAGAAGTTGGAATGCTATCAGAATGAGATCATTATCTTTCAATAGATAGTACATTTCATTAACGCAGAAAGAAACCATGCGTAGATTTTTTCTTTCTTTTTAATGCTTACGGAACTAATCGTGGTTTTAAAAAAAAGTAAAAACTTTGACAAGCGTTTTGGGTTACTACTTTAATTCTCGGCCAAAATGAGAATGAAACTGACTTCTCATGCTACTTCCAGTTAGTTCCTTGTTCGATGGTCAGTACCACAGAAATGAACTGCAGTGATTGCACATCGATGATGTCTTTGACTAACCAAAACAAACTTTTTGCTTTAATTCTTCTGCATTTTTTATTTTATTGTGTACATGTCCGTCACCGAATTCCTGATATATTTTGAGTGATTATTATTTCCAATCCACAAAGCATTTTTTATATTTTTTTCGTTATTTCACTTAACAATATTAAATGACCTGAATTTTTTTTTCTGGAAAAAATCGCTATACTTCGTATAAGCCCCATTGGCAGATAAACCGCAAGAGATAAAAATTTAACTTTTAAACACGTATAAGCCGCAGCTTATCTACCCGAAATTACAGTAGTTATTTTCGCAATGTCTTAATTTTTTAAGTCTTAAATTTTTATAAGACCCCTAAGTCATATAAGTTATATTTAGAAAAACATTTTGACATTGACTTCTATTTCTATGACAATTTAATTTAACATTTAATACTATTGCAATGTACAGGGTTAATCTAAATCAGTGTCGGCGAACCTATGGCACACGTGCCACTTTTGGCACCTGAAATAATATTTTTGGCACGGCGCGGCATTTATTATGATTCTAGATCAGGATACAGTGATTGTACACAAAATACAGGAATTTAGACGACCTGATTTAATTCTAAATTCGATTAATTGGAAATTGAAGAATTTCAATCTTATACAATATTGTTCGAAAATTTATCAAACAAAGAAAATATTTAAAAACTACCAAAAATGAAAGATTATTATATGTATTAATAAAAAAAAACGATGGTAAATTATAGCAACCTGAAAATTAATTTGAGAACTATTTAAATATAACTGCATTTTTTTCATTATAATAATTTTTCCTACTATTTATACCTGTGACTCATTATTTTCTCAAATGAATAACACAAAAAATAGAGAGCAGTTGCCAGATAAATCCATTTCAATTTGCATTCTGTTAAAATTAACTGAGCATTAAAATGATATTAATTATTTTTCATCCAAGATACAACACAAATAATAACATTTTTTTATTAATTTCTAAAACGGTTTCTATAATTATTTCAGTGTAATAATTACATGTATGTTACCCATATTAGAAAAAATCTTAAGTAATTTCCAACTAGTTTTGATTCATTATTTTTCAATCCACTAAATTTGTTTTACAGATGGCACGCCAAGGCCATGTAAAATATTTTTTGAACAAAATTGGCACGCGACTATAAAAAGGTTCGCCAACCCTGATCTAAATGATGGAACCATTTTCAAAAAATTGTATTTATTAAAGTACAAATCCAAAATGAACAATCTTTATACCAATGAAAAGAGGAAGTTTCAAAGTTTTTTTAAGACATTATAAATGTTCAATGTGTGCTGCACGGCAAACATCTACGTGATAGCCAAACTCGTTCCACAAAACGAGAAAGCGTCTGCTGTTACTGAGTGCATGGCTTTCAAAGCGGTGATGGTTCAGTAGCAGCCGGTAGAGGTCGCGTGGCAATAGGCCGCGATTTCATTTCACTGTCAGTTGTGAGTGAGATGGCTACTGTGGAGCACAAGGTTTTCTGCATTCTTGAGTTCGCAAGAAGTGAGTCGCAAATTGCAGTGCAGCGGTCATTTCGTACCAAATTCGCAGGGGCGTAGCTACAGATATTTTTTCGGGGGGGGGGGGGGGGGGGGGGGGGGGAGAGTTCGAAAATTTCCCAACTTGAAACAAATTCCTCCAACATTCAACTAAAGTGATATGCACAAAGTGTGTAAAAATGATAATGAAGCTTATGCATAAAAAATTTCTGTCCAAAGAAAAATTTTGAAACTAGAAATATAAAAATTCTATTTATTGGTTTGTTTAATAAAAAAACAAACATGCGTTTTACTTTCTTCTGTCTTTACAAGACGAAAGTATTGAATTCGTAAAAAAATCCTACAACTGGTTTTCGACGGTTTGATACGTTTTAGAAGGTCCTGAACATGATTTGACTGTTTTTAGAAAATGTCTGTCTGTGTGAATGTGACACAAATTTTGTGGGTGCTCTATCTCAAGAACTAATTCGCGGAATTTTATAAAACTTTAGATTCAGTTATACCTCGATAAAAATTAATGCTGATTAGTTTTGGATGTAAATTACCCAAAAGGTGGCGCTGCTATGCTGTATTTTTCCCGATTTACATGATTTTAGCAATAGTTATATCTCAAAAACTGTTGCACAGAATTTGATTAAATTTCATATTATGTTAAACCTTGACATAATTTAGTGCTTATTAGGTTTTTGTATATATCTGTGGCACTGCTGTGCAGCATTTTTCACGATTTTCGCGTTAGTTATAACTGAAAAACTAATGCACGGAAATTTAGTCAAACTTCATATTCGGCAGACTTGTATAAAACCAAAAACTTTCTGCGCACATAAATATTGGGTCAAAAACTTTCTGCAAATTAATTTAATGTTTAATAAAATAACGTGTTATATTACTTTGACGGTATGAATTAATAACAGCAGTTTAAAAATAATTACCATTTAAATAAAAAATTAATTAATATTAATTACAGAATAATTATGTTGGTTAAAAAAATAATAAAGCTAAAAATCCATAAGAAGAGGTGAATTCTTATCAGTTATTTTGTCAATTGATTTAGAAACAGCCCAATCCTTAATATTGTGATCTCTTCTCACAAAATGCCAATCACTCTGTTCACAGAAATAATGGACACTGCTTTGGAAACAACTGAATCACATTTTGTAAGGAGAGGTCCATTCATTGGTATCATCATTAAAGAGACCGGTGAGTTTTTATTGCGGCCCTTTGACGAAATTTGCATTTTTTCGCGATTATTTGACGAAATTCGCGCTTTTTTCGCGATCCTTTGACAAAATGCGTTTTTTTCTCCTATCCGTTGACGAAATTTGCACTTTTTTCGCTATCTTTTGCCGAAATTCATGCTTTTTCGCGGCGTTTTAACGCAATTCACTCTTTTTTTCGCGATCCTTTGACGAAATTAGTTTTTTTCGGTGGTTCTTTGACGAAATTTACATTTTTTTCGCGATCTTTTGACAAAATTCGTGCTTTTTCCGCTATGCTTTTACGAAATTCGTTTTTTTCTTGCGCTTTTTGGACGAAATTGGCTTTTTCTGCGATTTTTTGATGAAATTTGCTTTTTTTCGCAATTCTTTCACGAAATTCGATTTTTTTTTCTGTGACCTGACGAAATTTGTGTTTTTTCCCGATCCTTTGACGGAATGCTCGCTTTTTGCGCGTCCCTTTACGAAATTTCCTGTTTTTTTCGCGATCCTTTGACGAAATTAGTATTTTTTCCACGATTCTTTTACGAAATTTGCGTTTTTTTCGCGATCCTTTGACAAAATTCGCGCTTTTTTTGCTATGCTTTTATGAAGTTCGTTTTTTTCCTGCGCTTCTTTGACATAATTTGTGTTTTTTCTGCGATTCTTTGACAAAATTTTTTTTTTCACGATTCTTTAAAGAAATTTGCGTTTCTTCCGCGGACCTTTGACAAAATTAGCTTTTTTCCGCGATTCTTTTATGAAATTTGGGGTTTTTTTCGTGATCCTTTGACAAAATTCGCATCTTTTCCGCTATGCTTTTATGAAATTCGTTTTTTTCCTGCGATTCTTTGACAAAATTATTTTTTTTCCACGATTTTTTAAAGAAATTCGCGTTTTTTCCGCGATGCTTTGGTAAAATTGGTTATTTTTTCTGCGAATGATTGACGGAATTGGTTTATTTTCGGCGACCACCATTTGTTGAAATCCGTGATATATTTCAGTGATTTTTTTTATATCTACTGATGGCCGATTTTTTAAAATTTTCGGAACAGAATCACCCCTTGCAAACAATAAATAAATCATACATAAAATTGGGGAACATTTTTAATTTTTCAGTATTTAAAAAAAATAAATAAAAAATACAAGAACAAAAATGTTGTTTTTTTTTTCCCAAGAAATTTTCTGCAAAGTTCCGAATTTTGCAGAAAATTTTCCGCGCACGCCGTGTGTGTCTATATTATACAACTCTGATATTCGGTTACACTTCCTTATTGGGCTTGGGTGTATACTCTCCAAAGGTATCGCTTTTGAGCTCTATGGGTTTGGAATTTTGGTTGCAGACATCTAAGAGCATGGGTGTCGAGATTCAATGATTTGTTTGAAAAATGCGATGCTTCTATCTCCTTTTTAAATGCACACAATTAAACGAATTATAAATTAAATGCATACAATTAAACCTTTAGAATTCATTATTATGGGCATAGAATTGTTATTTAATTTTAACATTGTGATTGCAAATTTTGAAGTATTAGCATGTATGGGATAGAATAAGGTTTTGGGATTGGCACATCCAAATAGTTTTCATTTAACATCAATTCTTTTGGTCTTCAAAGAAGCTAACCTAACATCGTGCAGTTTAATAAAATCCACAATTTCACTTTCACATTTTAAAAGCATTAGGCTGTCAAGTCTGTCAGGCCTCATTGTAGCTTGCAATATATATTTTTTTAATTTTTATTTGACTAAAGATTCTTTCATTAGATGCAACGCCAAAAAGATAAGCTGCTGTGAATGTTAAGGTACGAGTATATAGTTTGACAGTGTTGATCCCAAATAGTCTTTGAATTTCATGGCATGAGTAAAAGGTTTGTTAAGTGAGTTGGGATTTGGTTTATTTCTATTTGACTCTGCAAGTCATGCACATCCGGTTTCTCATATCCAGGTGGAAACATTATAACTTTTCTAAGTTAGTGACACTCAAATTTGCCTTGCACAATTGTAATTTAAATATGGCATGTATTGGTGCAATATTCTCCTGATATAGGGAACATTGTCATTTAAGCCCATTACTAAATTGCCGAAATTTTCTTGTATTTCTTATAACTCTTCCCTGTAAAACTTATGTGTATCAATGTCCATTGCTATGCTATTATTTTTATCTATTCCATTTGCTGAAACCGTTTTCCCACGGTGCTTTCAGAAGTCAGCTTCTTCAATCACATCCTAACATTCATAATTGTTTATGAACTTGTCTATAAGGAAATCTCTATTTCTTCAAAATTTTATTCAAGTGCAACCTGTCAGTGTTTATGTCAACCTGTATGTCGATTTTTTTCTTCAGTTGATGGACTGCCTTCATGGTCATATTTCTGTTCCAAATTCAAATCATCCACTTTTTTACCTTTTTCATCCTCGAATGGATTTTTAGATGCTCCAAAATCTTGTACGAAAGCTCTTTTCCTATTATGAAGGGTTCTTTCGTGCTAAAATTTATAGTCATTTTTTAGAACAGCTTTAAACACACAACACTGGACTTTTGGTTTAAAATTTCATAAACACTTATAAATATAAATGAACAGGACATATATACATTTCCACACACAAATAAAGGTAAAATGTGGCAAATTTATCTAAACTAACGACTTCTTATATTCACATTTGCTCATATAATGCTTTTGTCTTGACAGCGAAGGGTTAACTAATTTTTGGAGCAAAAAAATTACGAGAATGAGTAAAATACTGTTCAAAAATCGCAAAATTAGTGCAATTTGTGAAAACTCATCAAATTTTCTTGCCCAGCTGTGTTTCAAGTAGGTGACTACATTCCTTTCTGTTGTACTACAAGTGATCTCCAATTTTCAAAAGAAGCTGCAATCCCTTTGGATTAAAATAACTGGATTCTCTTTTGGGAGGGAAAAGGGAGGAAGGGTGAAATTTTTGAGAAAGGAACAAAGTTTTGAAGGAAATAAAGGAACTGGATAGTCAGCTATTGGTAGATAGGAGTAGAGAAATTTAGGTCTGGTAGATGTATAATATTTTTGTAGAACTGAAAAATACAATGATAGATTGAGTGTGGCTGATTTCTTTTGATAATTTAACTTGCTTACTGTTACCGTACTCAGTCAGAAACATAATCACCAAAACAATAAAAATTTCATAATGTCTTAAAAATCCAGAATTTCCAAACTCTAAGCTCAAATTTCCCAACTTCACAAATATTGGGGGGGGGGGGGGAGGCTCCCCCTCTCATACTCCCCCCCCCCCCATGGCGACAACCCCTGCAAATTCGGTATTAATGGTGGGCACATTGCACACTTATAATGTCTTAAAAAAAACTTTGAAACTTCTTCTTTTCATTGGTATAAAAATTGTTCATTTTGGATTTGTACTTTAATAAATACAATTTTTTGAAAATGGGTCCATCATTTAGAATAACCCTGTATATGTAGCAAATTTTGCTAAAATTTTCAAAAATATTATAAATACCATTTCTTTAAAAAAAAAAAGAAAAAGTTCTGTTCAACTGATTTGAAGTGAATTAAAGAAACTATATTAATTTAGCATGTTTAACTTAAAAGGTAAGAATTATATTTAAAAAAATCCAGTTGTAGTTGGTTTAATATATAGTCTTAATCCAGTAAACTAGTCCTATGAGATACAAATGTACCTTTTAAATTAACTCAATTTTCTATATATTTTGTTAATTCATGCTTAATGCAAAATCATACCTAGGTTTCACTGATTAATGAAGAAGTTAGGTATTATACGCTGCTCAAAACAATTAAAGGATATTGAGGTTGTGGATGGATCTTGCGGCTGGGGCATTGTAACGATTATTGATACATGATCGACAGATGTGGTAGTGTATATGAGAAAAAAATTACATGTGTTTAACAGAATAAAATGCATTGTATTGAGCATTTAAGTACATAAGGGAAAAACACAATTTGTGTATATAAGGAAAAACGAATAAAAAAGGCGTTTTTTTCAAAGAAAATCATTTTTAGTAGGAGGTATTGTTTCTCCGGACGGTCAGCAACATTGAACAACTTTGAGGCATGGTATCAATGAGGCTATTGATGACGAGCTGTGGTATTCTGTCCTACTCCTCCAGAAGAGCTCTTTCCAGTTCTTGGAGAGTTTGTGGGAGTGGTAGGCGCCAGTAATTCATCTGCCTAGAATGTCCCAAACATGCTCTATTGGGTTCATATCCGGAGAACACGCTGGTCATTCCATTCATATGATTCCTTCCTCGAAAAGGAAATCTTCCATCAAGTGAGCATGATGTGGCCTGCATTGTCATCCATTAACATGAAGTCATCTCCAATTGCTGCCGCATAAAGGTAGATCTGAGGTTCTCATCCCTATATCGCTGATCGGTTAGAGCTCCATTTCGAATGATGTGGAGGTCGGTGCGACCATCAATTGAGAGGCCGCATAGACCATCACTCCTCCACCACCAAATCTAACACTTCCTTGCACGAACGCAGGATTGTTTTTAGTGACACGTTCCCTCCAGATGAAAATACACCTATTATCATGATGAACAGAAAAAACGGTACTTGTCAGAGAAAAGAATATTGCACCATTCGTTTCTACGCTAGTTCGCATGCTCTGTTGCCCACCATGCATGGTGCCTTGCTGTTAACGTAACATATACCATTGGCCTATAAGCATACAGACCTACCGCTTGGAGCCGGTTTTAGACAGTTTGAATCAAAACTGTGGTGCCAGTAGCAGAGCGAAGGAGTTGTTAAAGGAGAGTGACATTCATATTTCGATATCTCCCAGCCGTTAGCGTTAAATATCGATCTTCATTGGGCGTTGTTTCACGTCTACGACCTTGCCCTGGTCTTCGGCCTGCATTTCCAGTCTCCAAAAAACGGTTACAAATCCTGGAAATCACACATTGTGAAACTCCAGTGGCTTCTGCTACTTCGGCTTCAGTTTGGTCCTCCTCTAACCGACCAACAACTCTCCAAGCTACTGATTCGGTTAAATGACTTCGATGAGACATCACACTCATCAAAACGATGCACTTACTGAATGTCGAACATTGTCTTCCACTTGTCCTTCAGAAAGTTGAAAGCCAAATTTCACTGGCTGCCGCTAATGCATCGTTTTTGACGTCAATCTCAAAATTTGCATACTCCAAAGTCTAAAAATGAGAAACATTTGCATTTGTGACTCTCTTCTTTCGTTTTTTGCAAAATAAATTTTGCTTATACCGTTATTTTATATAAGACTTACAATATCCTTTAATTGTTTTGAGCAGTGTATATATGAAAATTAGACGTTTAAAGTGTTCTCCAAACAAACTCAATAAAGCCTGAGCGAAAAAACCCAGGTTTTAGACTAGTGGGCCCAGTGGGCTGGGTTTTTTCAAACCCTGATTTATATAGATAAAATTATGCTTTTAATAATTAGGATTACATTTGTAAAAGCCATGTTATTATCTTATCACTTTTATTTTATACTAAAATAAAAACTTTTATATTTTATTAGAAACATAAAAATTTTTATTTTTTTTAACACGTAGACTGTCACACTACGAGTATACTCGTAGCTTTAATATTCATGGCTTTAATTTATTATTTTCTCACCATTATTTAAAAAAAAAAAAAAAAAAGCCTTATTTATTGACGGAAATTTCGCTGTATTAGTAAAGCGAAATTTACCTTTCAGAATTTGTGGTGGCAAACGACTTTCAAGAAGAAATTTGAAAATTCTTACTTTTTGCGGCAGTGAACGTGTTAACTTTTCTAGTTAAACTAAATCAACCAACAATCTAAATTGATAAAATTATTATCAATCTTAATATCAAGCTGTTAAGTTTCCTTAGCAAACAAGTAAAGAAAAATCAATACAGTCTCTCACCCAGTGGCAGAAATTTCTCCAAGTGTCTGCGACAGATAATTCAGGGGCAAAAAATAATCTGCAGATAGAATATTTTTATAACTGAATCGTTAATTAATCAAACAATCACTTATCTGTAGCGTTTTTAGACACTTTATAAACTTTTATTTATAATGATATTAACTTTTTGTATTAAGTAATAAAGAGCTAAACATAATACGAAGCAAAATAAAGGTTCGACGAAAAAGAATCTGCAAAAGAGAAAAGATAATCTGCGACGCCCGTCTCCCGTCTCGAACTTTCTGCTACCGGGGTCTCTCATTTTATTTTTTATTTAAAAAAATTCATTTAAAATGAAAATAATATTTTTAATGGCTGGTATTTGATCTAAAAGTTGGCTGAAAGTGCATTATTTAGCCAAATTAAAACTTGTTATATTACTATCTTTTTTTTTTTTTTATCTATATATACATATATTTGGCAAGTTACAATATTTTATCCTCAGTATAAATAAATACAAAATCTATTCATGATATTTTTAACTTCGATTGTAACTTAGTAATGAGATTTTGAAATCCAGTCCGAAGAAGTTTGTCTTCTCCCAATCCCCTGTTTCTTTCAAGAGTTTCGATACTTTTTTTAAGAAACTCGATTAAATCCAACATAACTTGAGGTACATGATCTACAAATAAATCCAAAAGAATAAAGCCTCGAATAATCGACCACTGTAATTTCTCTTGAACAAACCACATAATCACTGGTTTTAAAATTTCTTTTGACTGAGACAGCATGCTTTCATCTGTAAAATACAACAAAACTTTTTTAATTTGTACTTTCAAAAATTCACCAATTGAGTCATTACGTCCCATGAATATCTCCATTGCACTTTTTAGAATAATGTTCGTTATGTCACATTTGTATGCCTTAGGAGTGTATTGGAATATTTCCTGATAAAATTTGAAAATACTGTTTGGATTTTCAACACTGTTTGATAGCAAACTTGATTTCAGTGTTTCCAGAATGAAGAGACAAGCATCTAACGCTCCGGGATTTTGAGAAAATGAATTGATGAGTAAGTTTGTTAGAGGATTTTTTGATACAGGAAGAACTCCAATATAATAAATAAATATATTTCGAATTTCTCTTTCAATAGATTTATCATTTCGATAATCTAATTTTAAAAGGCCCCTTATAAAATGAGGTAAATAATCTTTGATGGCACATGATGCTTGATTTTGTAATGTTTTGTCTTTCGTAAAAAGAATTTGAGGATAAACAGTTTTATCTAATATCTGTAACAGAATAGATTCTGAAAATACCCTGTAATGCAACACAGAAGAACAATTCTCAATTAAAAGGGAAGTTAATTTATAGACATGAGAGAGTGTGGGAGCATCTTTTCCTTTATAAATTTTATTTACTGAGAATGATGCATAATTTTTAAAAATCGTTTGCACTTTCCGTGCTTGACTGTTTTTTTCTGACGGGCTAAGATGAGAGAAATCATTTCCAATTGCATGAAACAAAGCACAAGCCATGTCAATTGTATTTTCAGTTTCAAAATTGATTGTATAACTTGGTACAATTTTGTTCATCATTGGTAGCTGAAAAAGCTTTTTTGTCAGTTTTTGTAAATCCCCATTTTTCATTTCTACATTAATTAAGCACTTTAACCATGACTGAAAAAGTAAAATATCTAAATCAATTGACTTGATCTCTTTGGTTATCAGTGGATAATCAAGAATTAAAGACAAATAGTGGCAAGTTATGTTGCTATTAACATTATCTTTGCATGCAAAAAACATAAATATCTTGTAATAGTCGAAATCCAAACTGTTTCTGTTTATTGAAGATGCAAAAGTAAGGGATAATTTTGTAAGAATTACTGCAATATCCGCTATTACTGGAGGAACAGTTTCTGCAGTAGCTACATTTTCAATAAAAGGATAAATATTTTCAAATATTAAATGTAATGTTCTGATACATTCAGTGTTACTTATTACGATATCTATTTTATAAGATTCTGTAATTTGTTGAATATTTTGTAATATGTTCTGTATCACTCCTAAAATATAATTCTGATCACTCAAACTACAAGATTTCAACAAAACAGAAAACCCAGTACTAATAAGCTGATACGTTGAAAATGAAAATCCATCACTGCTTGTAAAAAGTTCATTTATGCTGTCAATATACACAAGTAATAGATTCATCAAATTATTCTTAAAAACACTATCACAGCTTATTTTAGAATAATCAGCACATGCTGCGTTGAAAAACTTTGAAAGTAAGTTAGTAACTTTTCCTGAATCATATTTCTTTGCACGGTTTATGTATAAAAGAACAAATAAAGCCTTCCATGATATCTGCTGTTTTCTGGGATTGGCTAGTGTTTCGATGATAGAAGCAGCTTCGCATATTTTATCAACAATTTCTGGCCGTCTTGACATGACAATAACTTGAAAAAGTGTAAAGGTGTTTTGTAGTCCAATTTCTTTCATTTCTTTAAACTTTTTAGGCATGAATTTGCTATATATACGACCTTTTAAGAAACGCCACAAACTGTCGTCATCAGCACGTTGTAGTTGTAGACTCAGAATACCTAAGATATAGTCAAAGCTGGTTTTCATATTAGATGCTGTAAGGTTTGAAAGGTTTTCAATATAAACAAACCATGATTTTGCATCTTTAAAAAGGCATAAATTAATTTCTTGCAGGCTAGAAGTTTTATCAATCTTCTTGAAATAAAAATCTGTTAGTGGAGATAATATTTCAGTATTCGCTTCCCATAATTCAGACAATTCGAAACAGTATGACAAACAACTGGGAAGATGCTTTTCAGACACAGAGTCTGAAAGCAGATGCTCAATCAAACATTTTCCAACAATAGAACCATCACTGGTTTTTCCTTTTCCACAAGTGTGTTCTGAATCATACTTATATAATGAAGCTGTCACATGTGAAGTTAGCCAAAAACAAGATTGGATAAATTTTGGGAAATCTGAACAAGCAGTATTAATATTTATGGCAGGAAATTTATCAATGTATAAATCTTTGACATCCTGTGATGTTTTTTTAAGAATAATTTGCTGCAGGTCAGAGAGAAAAATGTTCCAAAACATATGTCTATCATTATGCCGGTTAAAATTATCACATAGTTTTACCACCATGATCCACAGATCTTTTACACAAGAACACAGAAAAGGCGAGTTATTCTGAAGATGAGAATTCATATATCTATTAATAGAAAGAACGAATAAATCATAAACTAAAAATTCAGTAACCTGGAGATATGCATTAGATTGTTTGGCGAAAACACAAAATAACTCTTTAAATTCAACAGGCACTGAGAAATGCATAATATACAGCATTGCTAAGCAATTAAACCATATATCTAAGCATAAATGACAAAAATGATAATAATTAAAGGCACGTTTACTAGAATCAGTGGAGAAATCATTGACTGTATTTATGTCAGAGATGGATGATATTCGCCCAACATACATGAGCAGATGTTTTATTTCACTTACTAACTGCATAATAATATTTTTTAAATGATTATTCTCACTTGAAAAAGTATTAAAATCAACTTTCTGACTATGATGAGTAAAATTTGATTTTCGAAGATTAGCTAGGAAAACATGAAAAATTTTCAAAATATCCATTCTTAGAGTTTCAACATCCCAAGCATCTGATTCTTTTCTGAAACAATCGAAATTTCCTGAAGATATGTCTTTGGCTAAATAAAACTTTTGTTTCATTTTCATAAAAGTTTGTTCCATATTATTAAATATAGAAAAACTTGTAGTTTGATTTCCACATAATTTCAAAGTAGGATCATCAATTAAGATTGCATCACAATTAAGTAGCTGCTGAAAATATGAACTTTCTAAAAGACTCTCGGAATAAGGGTCGCTACAAGAAAAACATGCAATGATCTGGGGTGGTGATTGTTGAGTATACATTTTCTTTAAAGCTGATACAATAAAAGGTTTATCAGGTAACAACATATCTTGTACTATTTACTATACAGCACATTTTTTAAACTCCAAGACTGAATCCCATTATTTAATTGCATCCATAAAGACTAAATGGGCAAAATAAAATAACTTGAAACTGCTATCACAAATAAATCGGCCAAATCAGAATTCAAAACATAAAACCGCGCTGGCGCTTCGCGCTTAAAGAGCGTTGCTTGCTTGCACCATACGTCTTTCACCAACCAACCAACCAAGCAGACGAAAATCTAGCCTCAAAATCAGACATCTGCTACAAGCAAAATGAAAACTAAGCAGTTAGAAACAACACAACCCTAATAAATTCTGGGAAGTAGAAATATGGAGGTTGTACTGATATACCGAAAAAGATCTCAAGACTTTTTTTCGTAAGATTTATATTTCAGTGGCTCAACAGTGTATGTATAATTTTCTAAATGTTCGTTGATTGTATCAAAGTTAATCAGTCTATATTTACATCACGTACAAGCAATTATTATCTGAGTAAATTTAATTAATTGATTGTGTTTACAGTTTTGATTTTGGTAAAACAGCTGATGCATATTAGCTGTATTTGGACTTCGATTTGACATATATTTATGCTTTATGTAACGTGATCATTTGATCTCTAGAAAATGGCACGTTTAATAGGGTCACGTTAATCAAATAACTGAACTATAATTAAAGATATACCTTAATTCTACTCGGATTTTGTAATATTTATATGCTTCACGCAATCACATATTTGCATTTGTGCAATGTCACAAGAAATCAGAAGTATACATAACACAAAAAATATAGCATTCAAAAGAAAATGATAAAATTCGTTGCATTTATTATTTTCATTTGCTGCTTTTTGAGAGATTTCTTTATTAATTTTCCTGTGGATTACCTTTTCTTTTATTTGATTTTAATTTGAATTAGTTATAATTACTTTTCCTTTTTGAAAAAAATATTTTGGAATTTTATTTTGTTATTTTTTTATTTCATGTTTTATATATTATATATGTAGTTTCTTAATATGGGCAATTCCAAGCCAATCTTACCATTCTTAGTATTTTATTTTTTACATCAAATAGGTAATAGCTATATATATTTTTTCTAATAATATTAAACCAATATTTTTTATATTTGCGATGCATTTGATAAAATTTTGAATAGTCAAAATCAATAAAATGCATTATAATTTCAGCATAGCTTCTTTGGTACTTTTCGGTTAGCCGGGCGCCAGTGTTATATATACATATAAATATACATACATATATGTATATATACACATCTATATATATGCATATATTGTATATATGCACATCTATATATATGCATATATTGTATATATACACACATATACATATATGTATATATTAAGTATATGTACATACATGTATATATACATATATATGTATATATAACACTGGCGCCCGGCTAACCGAAAAGTACCACTTCTTTTTATGTGTTTGTCTGTTACATATTTGATGTTTGTTTGTTTCAGGTAAGATTACATATTTTTCATAATTATATTGTGGTCACAGTCAAATTTGGTGAAAGACCAAATAATGTTTCTGACCTCCCTCTAAATGAAAATAAATTTTTGTTATAATAAATTTTATGTTATTTTATAGGGATGCACCGAATAATGATTTTGGCCAAATGTGAATATTCGTCCTGCAGTTAAACCGAATACCGAATATTCGGCCAGCCGAATAGTAACTGTTAGGCCGGATACCAAATATTCGGCTGGCCAAATACTTTTATGAGTCATTTTCAAAATATTTGCCAAAACCCTGTCCCTGGACTTTGGTGCTTATTTTTTTATATTTGTTTAATTATTTAGACAAAAAGACCTTAATATCCTAACTTATGTACCTACTGTTTGCTGTACAATGTGCCATTTATTTTAAATGTCTGATGAATTTCAATGCTAAAAAAATAACAAATCTTGTCTGAGAAAGTGGTTTTTTGACTGTCCCTAGCTTGTTTGCTCAGCCAAAAACTTAAAATTTTTTAATTAAATCTTCATTATTTGTTTGAAAAAATGAATGCAACCTATTGTATATGCAATAAACAAACCTATAATTACATTTAAAAAAAAAAATGTTTTTACTATCTGATGACAATATGAAACAGTAAAGGTCTGTCCCCAGAACTGCATCATGAGTGTTACCTATTTTAATTTTGATTATTTACATATATGTGGAGCTATTCATTAGTACATATCTAGTGTGTTTTCACTTGTCCAGACTTGTAGAATGTTACTTAGTGTCAGGGTTGTTTGGTTTAAACCAAATGTTTTTTTTTCCATCTGGTTTTTTTTCTCTTTTTCCCTAATGTTTTCATTTATTTTACACATTATTGAAAAATGCAAAATCCAAGTTATGCAGAAGCTACAAGCAAAACTTTAGAAAAAGGATGAATTAATAAACTTGTAAAATGACAAACACTTTTAGTCAATCAAACTTTTCTTATAAGCTTTAAATCTATCTGGTAGACTAATTAATTTTTCTAAAATTATTTGGGGGAAAAAAAAGTAGTTAGTTTTCTTTCTTCTTCTTTTTCAATCCTTTTATTTTTAAAAATAGCCAAAATGGCAGGTTTGAGCTAAAAATACACTTTTACTACTTAGATTGCTTGATTAGTTAAGATTTACTAATCATTACATTATGACTCAATGATGACATAATCATAAGTAATTCTCTCCGTTGGTTACACTTTGTTCTGTATGCTAAAGAATGATTGGCTGTGAGTTTATTGTATCATTGCTATTTGGTTTAGTAAGCCTTTGTTTTTCTTGCATTCCTACATTAGGATTGGGGTTTAGCATTATGATTTTATTCTGTTACCAGCAGGGTTGGCATGGTTTAAATCAGTTGGTTAACCAACTGGTTTTTTAGAATCTAATATAATATTTTATCATTTTTGTAATTTAAGTGTTTCAAATAATTGGATTTAAATAATTTCTACTTTTAATTAGGGATGTAATGGAGGGTAGATGCAGGTATACAACATATACGTTCTGAATTTTTTTAAAAAATCCCCGTGTACTCTCTGTTTCTCAAATAAAGCTATAGCGTATACCCTAACCATGAACGTTTAGGGCTCTAGTGTATGCCCTCTGCCTATAGTGTATATTCTCTGCATTTTTTACGACTACAATACTACTTTTAAGTCTTATCCCAGCAGTCACCGTGAGACATAGTGAGTCTAGGTTAATTTGTATGCATGTAGAATGCAAATTGAATGTGTTGATGAAATGAACATATCTGAAGCTCTAAAGGGAAAATTTCAAACATATGAATTTAGCAAAGATAAAATAGACTAAAAATATTCAATATTTTGAATAAAATATTTTCCTTTTAGAAAATGCAGATTATTTATAATTAATAACATAAAATGACTTTTGAGATTTCAGTCAAGCTGTAAAAGAAAATTTTCTTCATTGGGGAGATTATCTTTAAAGACTGTTCTCAGCTACTTGACTCAACAAGCGCAAAATGCTTTGACACATTTACAAATTAATTTTTTAACGGAAAGATATAAAATTGGAAGGCCTTACTATGGAAGCAATTTGGAATCGAACTGTGTTTTCCATTTTTTATAAGTAAATTACCTATTGAGTTATAGGCAATTTTTATCACGTGTCAAAGATGTTTTTAACCTTCCTTGAGTGGTTATTCTTCTTTCGTGTGGAAATTCGGTTCAAAACGCCGACTTTGACAGTATTTTGTGAAAGATCTATTGCGTTTTCAAAAATACAGAAAACACAGTTCCATTTCTGAACAAAAATAAATTAAAACTTATGTCATAAAGTTGCTCTTTCAGATTTGAGAACAGCCTTAAGAATAAAAAAGAAACTCAAAATATGAAGTCAAAAAAGAGGGCATTGAAAAATTGGGTGCTAGTGAAGCACCTGTTTACTTTTAACTAAAATATGCAATAAGGTATATTTAAATCGTCTATTGCATAATCGAATCCATTATTTAGATCTGACAAAAAAAATGGGAGAAAATTGAGATAAGGTTCACTAGAGACATAATAGAAAAAAGTCTCATAAAAATGCTTAAAAAAGGTATATTATTAATTTTTCGTTTAGAAATTTAAAAGTAATATGTATTATAAAAAGCTTAGAAAAAAGCCTGTGTATATTAAGTCTGGTGGCTATTTAAATGTTTTAGTGGATGATAACTTTTATAAATATCTACTTTTGATTTTAAGATCAATGTTTTCAGTAGTCTAAAAAGCTGGTAAATAGGTGTTTCTGTTTATTTTACTGTTGCCTCTTTTTTTTTTTACCTGGCAGTTTCTGAGAATTGTCAAATGACAATATACAATACTTCTTGAAACGTGTAAAGACTCTACTGCTAAATTCAAATCATTCCAGGAATTCTTTATGAAAAGCTTTTAAAAGATAATTGTTCATGTAGTGTTCTAACAGAAAAATCAGATATCTCAGATTGCAAATATTTCAAAGAAATTATTTTGAATAGCCATGTGAAGTATATTGTATTTATGAAAGTACACCATATATTTATTTATAGTACTATAGTAATCAAAAGATTGTTAATTAAGATTTTCAAGGTATCAAAGTTTAACTGTGTAGAGCATTTTATTCATGGAACACAAGACACAGCTTTTGCTAAAACTGTTTAAATTATTTCAATTTTCTACATAATTACTGTAATTATTTAATTTAAATTATTTTTAAATGAAGTTATATTATTTATATATCCAACAATGTTTATTTTAATCCATAAATATGCATGTATATGTAATAGGAAAATCTGTTTAAAAAACCCCGGTTTTTTACCAACCCTGCTTAGTGTAATTTTGTGAAGATTTGAAAATTGATAAGGGCGATATTTTACAACAAAGCTTTAAGGAAGGTGAGTATTTTTATTCATCATCATGAGTGTTACCTTACTTTAATAAAGTAATTAAGGCTAAAATGTTATTTTTTAAATTTTGAATTGATGATATAAAATGGTTATTTATTTTGTCCTAAAAAAATTTGTTTTGTTTTAATTATTATTATAGAATAAAGACATTGAAGTATAATGTCATGAGTGTTACTTTATAAAAGATAACACTCATGACCTACTGGTAACACTCATGACAGAATGAGTATTTAATGAATTTTTTAGTGGAATTTAGCATGAGTGCACGCAAAATGAACAGAGCATTTAAGATCTGCATAATCTTTGTTATTTTAGCAGAGTTTACCCAAGGTTTAACGTCGTTCATGCCGGCGTGGTGGGTCACACTCGACTGTCTCAGAGCTGCAAGTCTCTGGCTTTTTGGATACCAGTATTTTAATATAAAAAATGTTGTTTTATTTAATTAGAACAATTGGGCAATTTAAAGGAACAACATTTTCTCTAAAATAACAGTGGTGTGCAAAAAGTCGGAGACTTGACAGCTCTGAAACAGTCGAGTGTGACCTACCGTGCCGGCGTGAACGTGTTAAAAAGAGGCAGGGTTCTGCTTGTTGAAAAGAGACACTTTTTTTATACTTAAGAGGACATTTTTATTCTTAAGAGCACTTTTTTTTTAAAGACACTTTTTAGATTCTAAAGTGTTCTTCTTTTTTTTTTTGGGGGGGGGGGGGTGGCATTTTTTCTGTTTTATTTAAAGCCACCTTTAATATTTAAATTCAAGGGGTTCTTTTCAAGTCAACAATGAGGAAGTTTTTACTATGCAAATAATTTTTTTTAATACAAAAAAAAAAAGAGTAAGAGCTAATTTTTTGGGAAAGGGTCAAGAAGGGTGCTGATTTTTTGGATGAGGTGCAAGGAGGATACTATTTTGTAAATCCAAGGGCAGGAAGGGTGCAGCAAGCCCCCAGATAGGACATTGAGTCAGCAGTATAGGTAAAAAAAAACATGGAAAGGGGTCATTTGTGCAACTTTAAAAAGATTAGCTGATCAGATTGTCGCACATGGTACCAATATACCTGATGCTGAAACTTTATTTGATGCACTACAAAGCAGTAATTTGAAAGTGAAACTATTTTTCGTACCAGAGGAAAAAATTGTTCATTATCTACAACAAATATCATCTAGTCTGCGAACTGTTCCATACACTCATTCTATCCATCAAATTATAACAGTGAAACACAAGGAAGTCTTTTATCATAATTTTTCCTGCTTTTGTCAAGAAAAAACAAATGGGCAGAAGGAAAATTTTGTAAATTCTTTGAAACAATAAGAAAAATCTCACTTATTAAAGAGGTTAAAAACATTCAAGATCTAAAGAGAAAAAAAGGCCTATTTATAGCAGTGAATCTCACAATGATTCTTTGATTTCTTCTTTTGATATTGAGAATAGTTCAGAATTTAGTGGGTCTGAACCTGGAAGTGTAAATAATCTTTAACCAGGTACTTATGTGTTAGTTTAATAAAAACAAAACATCTTATTGATATGTTGGAGAGTTGAAAGTTGTGTTTTTCAGGGTAACTGATAAAAAGGGCCAAATGTTTGGGCTATTGAAAGAGGATATCTCATATGCGGAATATAATCATGTTATAATAACTTTACCTAGTCCACAAATTGTTATGAAAGGCAATAGAATCTATTATCATTTTCCATTTCCAATACATGTGTATTAAAAAACACAATGCTTTTTATCAAGAGTGTTACCATTTGTCATGAGTGTTACTTCATGAAATGTTTTAAATTTAAATTTAAATATTTAAAAATATTTTTATCATAACTTTTATAGGAATTAAGAGAATACTTCAAATAACATATTTTAACAGCAAAAATATCCTCTAAATTTACTTTTTTTTAAATTTCATTACAACAATGTTCAGTGGAAAAAAAACAAAATGAGCAAGTACAATTAATTTTTTAAAAAAAAATTACCGTGTACATTGTCATGAGCGTTATTTTTTGTATGTATCCTTGTTAAAGGACCCATATGTTATTGAAAATTTTCATTTTATAGAAATAATCATTTTTACTTAACTAAGAAATTCAATCATTTTGTCCGGTAACACTCATGACATTGGAGCCCAGAGATTCATTTTCAAAGTTAAGTATCTTTAATGACACAAAAAATTAAGCTTGAATATTATTATATTCTAAAAGATTAATTATTTTTAAGCCTGTGTATTAACAATAAATTTCATTTTAAACAATTTTGAATTTTAATTTTTTTAAATGCTGTTTTGGCAAACTTTTTGAAAATGACCCTTATATCTCAGAGTTTAACGGTATTAAAAAGTTAAATTTTAAACAATTTTACATATATTTAGCACAGATACTAAAAAAAATCTATGTTTTGAGTTGTTATTTAAGAAGATTTTTTAAAACTTTTTTAATTAACAAAATTAAAATTCCATGCTTTCTTGTGTGATTTCAAACAAGTGAATAAAATTTTCTTATACTGAACAAGAAACAACACATTCCATGCCACCAAAAATGAAAAGTGTGTCAGTTACTAAAAGCCCTAGCTACATTTACGTTCACAACTTCAGCAAAAATGAAGACATTTTAGCAAGATTTGCATCATATTAATATAATTTGTTTGTATAAAATGTGATGATACCAATGGAAGTGACTGAATTTTGGCCAGTGATACAATATACTGCTGGCTGCATTCTTAATAAAGGAATGTCTAGCTCAGTGCTATTTGAATATGAATGATTGTAATTTTCAGCACTTCTTGTCATGCTATCATATTTTACAGAAATTAAAGTAACTCTGTTGACAATACAGTTACAATACCTTCATTACTGTTAAAGTAAAAAAAAAAAAAAAAAGTTTGACCTGAGATGAGATATGCTGTATTTTTGACTGAATAAGTGAATTGCTATCCTGGTTTGTTGGACAAAAAACATTGCCTGTTTTGATGCGTATTATTACCCCTGAAAGTCTTTCCATTTTGTTTAGAAACTCCCTGTTTGCGAAGAAGCAAGAAACTGATATTTTTACAAGATAATGCTCCAGAACTTGCATTTGTATATTATTTAATTCCCATGACGATTGTCATTAGACGTTAATTTTCTTAAGTAATGCTTTTAAAACAGCAAATAAATAATATAAAAGCATTCTCTTTTATTTAAAGATGATTCTATCTAATTATTCTGATTACATATTAGGGGAGACTTGATCCCTTTTTCAGTTTTTAATTTTTATTTTGGAAAAAACAAAATATTTAAAAAATGTTTCCAGTTATTCTTAAAGGCTCATGTGTCTTTATTGTTACAGTATTCTTTTTATTTTTGTAAAATTATTTTTAAAATAAAAATAAATAGTTTTCTTAAAAATAAAAAAAGGATCAAGTCTCCCCAATTGGAGGGAGACTTGATCCCTTGCCAAGGGAGACTTGATCCTCGAAACAAATGCATTGAAATGATTCAAATTAAGTAGTAGAAATCAAATTTATTGTTGACTAAGATGTAAAAAGGAAAAAAAACACAATGATCAAAAACATGTTCAAAGCTTGAAAAACCAAATGTAATGTTACCAAATGTAAATGTAAGCCAAATGTAAATGTTAAGATTATTGCAGTTTGAAGAATTCCACCGAGTATGGTTGGTTTGGGTAGTTTTTTCTCAATGTCATCATTATCCACAACACTACTGTCAACCTTTTCTGGATAAATAAATTGGTTGAAATTAAGTCCTCGTTTTCTTAGAAAATTGATTTCACATTCAGATGATAAAATCTTCTTTTAAATTTTTCCTACGAAATGACTAATTTTCTTCTTTCCCAGAAATCACACAATGACAAAGTCATTTTCACCAATCGACAAATATTTTGGATCTTCAATGATTTCATTAGAATTGTCATCAAGTGGATCTGGGTCGGTTGAATCATAAACACTATAACTGCTTTTATAACTTTCTGAAGATTTGGGTCTTTCACTTTTAGTGTTTTTACTTTTTTTCTTGGGATGAAATGAGTTTTTCCTGACTTTTGTTTTTTATTCAGTTGACGATCTTGTATTTCTTCTTCATTCTGTCTTTTAGTTGGTGTGCTTGTCAAAATTTTTGAAGACCCTTTTTTCATTTCTTTAGATTTTCCCATTTTTGATAATGAAACTTTAGGGAAGGCTTGTATGTCTGCTGGTGTCACTATGTTTGGTTTAACTGTATTTTTTTTTTTACTGCTTGTTGGAGTTAATGATTGATTTGAGACGAAAGATGATAAAAAATCATCTTGAGAAATTCCTGCTTAAGGGGGATATTCCAGTGATTTTAAATCCATTTATGTTATTTGTCATCATGGCTTTAGGATAGGCAATTCCGATCAGTTCAGCAAATTGATAAATTGTTGTTCTTTGAGCAGGATGTTTAGTTATCCAGTCTTGAGCAGCTGCATTAAAATATCTTTTAAATGGTCCATATGTGTCGTCTAGTTGCAAAACTGGCCATCTCCAAAAAATAAAATTTTGAGAAAAAGCTGATTTTTTACCACACTTAGCCAAATAAAGTTTGGAACCAAAACTCTTCAGTTTTATAGTCATTAGGGCAGTATATTTGAAAACACGAAATAAGGTGGCAGGGGCACATGAAGGGAAGGGGTTATTTAGGTCTTTGTTTTGGATTTGGCTGCCTTTGCAACTTACTTTGGAGTTGGCCGGTTTTGCAACAAACCAAAAATTAATTTTTGTTAAATTTAATCTGACATTGGGTTTTTAGGGGTTGCAAATACACAAAAATGTTTTGTTCAACTTAATGTTATTTAACAAAAAGAACTTTAGGAAAGTTATTAACGTAAAACGACTTTTACACAGTTACTAATTGTTAAAACTCTCTAACAGTTAAAACTAACTGACTAGCTGTTAAAACTGATTTAAATGTCACTAAACAAATGATTTAAACGACATGATATTATTTTAAATAAAATTATTAAATTTTAAAAACTTAAACAAAAATCATACTATGTACATGTGCATACAATTTTAAACTTTAGTGGTCTCATCGTTTTCGATAGTCTCACAAATTTCGTCATGATGGTCCATCCATGCGTCTTTTTCTTCATCTTTGCTTTATGCTTTTTAAGCAGCTGATGCCAATATATTTTTGTGAAAAAAATAACTGCTTGCCAGCATCCCAATTTGGTCTGAAATGTTTCGTCAGTAAGTTTTGGGCATCCCGAAGTTTTAGAGGTTTCACCATGGTATCCGGAGCCACGTCCTCGAGCTTGCTGTTCATAATACTTCTCTTACTCTTCACAACAGACTTTCTGACTTCTACCTCAGATTTGTAGAAGACCTCCCCTTGCACCAGCAGCTTGTTTTTATATTCTGTTATGAAATTTTTTTTCGTAGGAGCAAATTTGAAATGCCACAGTGCAGGTGGTTTGGGGAAGAAATTGCTGGTCTTCTTCCAATCATGGTCGCTCTCTTCCCGACTTGAAAACTGTTCCATATTCAGATAAAATTTCTTCATACTTTGCGGGCTGAATGAGGGACTCGATTTTCTTCAATCTCCTTTCAATTTGAGCTGAAACACGGTCTGGAGGGATAAAACAATACTGAATCAACGCAGGCAAGTTATTAGATTAATAAAATATTATGGCATCATGATAACTAATTAATCAAAATATGCTAACTATGATGTTATTATGTTATCAATTAATTATTTATTATATTATCCCCAGGGTGGATTACCCATAAGGCAACTTAGGCTATGTCCAAGGGGCGTACGTTAGGTAGGGTTCACAAAATTAAGAACTTTAAAGATTTTAAATTTAATGAAATAAGAACAATTTAAAATTTTAACGAAAAGTGTTAAATAAAAAATGAATTTGTAATAATTACATTTAAAACAATTTTTCTACTTCTCGATACACCAACACAAAATTCTCTCAGATTTTAAGTGAAACAAAAGCCCATTCATTTCCAATCTACAATCCTCAGAATACTAAAATTTATAAAGCAAAATTTAAATGTATTATTAATTAATTAAATAGGTAAAAAATTCTTAAATTTGTCAAAGAAAATTCACTTACAGTTTCATGAGGGGGGGGGGGGGGGGTGCGGAAAAGTATTTTGGCCTAGGGCGTCAAAAAATGATAAATCACCCCTGGTTATCAAAAGGTGTACATTACCTTTGAATTTGGTGTTTTCTCCTTTACCACGTCGTAGATCCACTTTGCCGCTTCCTTGGTTGATTAGTTAGACACTTCTTCCAGAAACACTTCCATAGTCGGAGAAAACACGAAGCTAAATTATTAGAAAATTTGTATGCACCAAGGGAGAGCAGTCACAGGCGATAGAAAACACGATAACGTTAATCTAATCAACAAGTGAGAAGTTATTGTGGGGTCGAGCAGAAGCGTCAGCTAGCGGATATGGAAATGGCCGGTTTTGAAACTCACCGGCTGAAGGATTTGGCCGCTTTTGCACCACATCGTGATTTTCAAACGCATATAACACAGGGATTGACAGGTTTTTGCATGGTTTATCGTTTTCAGATGATAGAAACCTTTACTTAGAACTGAAAAAACACATTTTCAATTTTTGAGGAGTTGGCCGGTTTTGCAACTAGATGACACATATGCAGTACGATCCAGAGGCTGCAATTTGTGAGAAGAGTGCGGTGATATTGTTAACAAAATTATTCTATTTTCTTTGTCATAATTCAAACTCTCAATGCAATGCTTATATGGTTATCATGATTATTCATTATGATTAACACTTTACTGTTTTGGTTATAATGTCTTGTATTCTTTACGAAGTGCTGTAAAAATTTTGCAAAGTTAGACGTATGTTTCACATATGCATTCATCCACCATGTGCTTGCTAACCATCATATGCAGCCACATATTATCTTGCTGTCTTTGTCAACCATCTAAAATCAAGCAACCATATTCTAACCCCAATAGCAGAAAATTTTCCAAGTGTCTACGACAGATCTTTCAGGGACTGAAAATAATCTGCAGGTAAAATGTTACAAATGAACCTTTAATTAATTAATCATTTACTTTGAATGTTTTTAAGCATTTTACTCATTTTTATTAATAATAATCTTAAGTTTTAGTAATAAATAATAAAGAACTAAACATAATATAAAGTTGGAAAAAGATCCAATGGAAAAAAAAAAATCTGCAAAAGGGAAAAGAAAATCTGCGACGCACGACACCCGTCAGGGACTTTCTGCTACCGGGATTCTAACTAATACAGATAGTATCTAAATATCACAATGAGAAGTAGGTGGTTAATAAAATTTAACATTAATTTAGCTTAACTTTGGTTTGGGGAGACTCGATCCCCAGGATCAAGTCTCCCCATACAACAGGGATCAAGTGTCCCTAATGTGCATGTTTGGGGGAAAAAGTTGCTAAATCAAAAATAAAGATATTGTGTTGAATTTAAATAACAACATTTAAGGAGTAAGGTACGTTAGTAGGTATGCAGAATATGTCCGATCTGGCGATCTAGGATCGGGGAAATTTTAACCACATGGGGAAATTTTGCAGAAACATATACAATCGATTTTGATTTTAACAACGAATTCCCCAATTCCCTGAGATAGAAAAATTTCTCTACAAATAAAAAGATCCGTATGGTGACCTTCACAAAATCGAGCTCAGAATAATATGTACCGTATATCAAGGATGATTCGGTTTCGGTTCCAAATTTTCCGAAAATTCAAGGCATTCGGGTTCCAAAAATTAAAAAAAAATCGGTCATCTGAAAATTCGGACATAAAAATATCTCGAATTTTGTCCAAGAATTACAGGAAAACGCAAATTTCGTCAAAAGGTCGCGAAAAAACCGCAAGTTTCGTCAAAAGATCGCGAAATGAACGCAAATTTTGTCCAAAGATAGTGAAATAAGCGCATATTTCGTCATAAGTTAGTGAAAAATACCACAAATTTTGTCAAAAGATCGCAAAACAACTGCAAATTTCGTCGAAAGATCGCAAAATAACCGCAAATTTCGTCAAAAGATCGCGAAAGAACCGAAAGTTTCGTCAAAAGATCGCGAAATGAACGCAAATTTTGTCAAAAGATCGTGAAATAAACGCACATTTCGTCAAAAGATCGAGAAACAACTGCAAATTTCAACAAAAGATCGCGAAACAACTGCAAATTTCGACAAAAAATCGCGAAACAACCGCGAATTTCGTCAAAAGATCGCGAAACAACCCCAAATCTCGTCAAAAGGTCGAAAAACAACCGCGAATCTCGCCGGCGAAATAACCACGATTTTCGTCAAAACATGGCGAAATAACAGCGAATTTCGCCAAAAGATCACGAAACAACCGCGCATTTCATCGAAAGGGTAGAAATACCGCAAATTTCGTTAAAGGATCGAAAAAAAGCAAATTTCGTCAGAAGATCACGAAAGAACCGCAAATTTCGTCGAACGATCTCAAAACAACCGCGAATTTCATCAAAAGGTGGCAAAACAACCGCGGATTTCATCAAAAAAGGACGAAATGACGGAGAACTTCACCAAAAGAAAGGCGAAATAACCGCAAAACTCGTCAAAAGATCGCTAGAAAACGCAAAATTCGTCTAAAGAACGTGAAAAACCCGAATTTCGCCAAAGGGCCGCGAAAAAAACATAGTTAGTGCTGGAAATGGATTTACCCCCCCCCCCCTTCTCCCAATTCAGCTGTAACATTTCAGAAAATTTGCTGTGAATTTCATTTTTTTTTTTTTTTTTTTTTTTTTTACTCAGAATCACCCTTGCCATATATACTAGCACATAAGTTGAGAAATATTGGAAAAATAATTTTTCTATATCTACGGTAATACAGCATTTACCTATAACATACCGTAAAATTTTGGGGAAATTTTCATGTGGATTGGAGGAAATGTTGGGAGTAAAAACATTTTTTGCACCCCTGGAGTATATTATATCAATGCAAAAACCCTTGACGGGTTAAAAGTTTCTGACGCAGCACTTTATCTTATGCTCTAAGAATTTTAAATATGGAACTTAAAAATACTGATATCAAATTTTGAGTGACGTTATGCTATTTCTTAAAAAATATATTTGTATTTATTTCATCATTTTATTTTTGTTTTATTTATAATCGCATGTGCAAAAGTTATGTTCAACATGAAAAGCTGCATAAAATTTTATTCGCTGTTGCTTTATCATTTACATCTCTCATAAATTCAAAATATGAGTTTTAAAAGATATGATATAAAATTTAAGTGACGCCTTGATGTGACTTTAAAAGGTTTGTTTTAAAATTCAATTTAAATTATTTTTGACTTGGTTAAAATATTTTTTACATCTACACAATACTTTTAACATTCCAATTCACTGTTAAATATATCACTTTCATTGAATCTATACTATGCATTGAAATGTATTTATTTCAATAAATTGATTTATCTTTTGTGTCACGCTATTCAAAATTGTGAATAAGATTTATGTAAATGGTTTATTTGCGTCAAACTATCCTTTTTCATACATTTCATGTAGTTTGGACACAATGACACAAAGAAACCATTTACATAAATCTTACTCACAATTTTGAATAGCGTGACACAAAAGATAAATCAATTTATTGAAATAAATACATTTCAATGCATAGTATAGATTCAATGAAAGTGATATATTTAACAGTGAATTGGAAAATTAAAAGTATTGTGTAGATGTAAAAAATATTTTAACCAAGTCAAAAATAATTTAAATTGAATTTTAAAACAAACCTTTTAAAGTCACATCAAGGCGTCACTTAAATTTTATATCATATCTTTTAAAACTCATATTTTGAATTTATGAGAGATGTAAATGATAAAGCAACAGCGAATAAAATTTTATGCAGCTTTTCATGTTGAGCATAACTTTTGCACATGCGATTATAAATAAAACAAAAATAAAATGATGAAATAAATACAAATATATTTTTTAAGAAATAGCATAACGTCACTCAAAATTTGATATCAGTATTTTTAAGTTCCATATTTAAAATTCTTAGAGCATAAGATAAAGGGCTGCATCAGAAACTTTTAACCCGTCAAGGGTTTTTGCATTGACATCATTACTTTTTTGAGGTTAGTGACAAAATGATTAAAAAAAAGATACTTATGGAATTTAATGCAGATTTAATTTTTACTATTTTATTACAACTTTCCTTATAGCAGTTTGTATATAAAAACAAGTGGGTAAGTATAATCGCAGATCGCACAGAGGATTTCATTTGATATTCCTTTAAAAATACTTTATCCTTAAATTAATAAATCCAAAATGTTAATTTATAATTATTAAATCCTTACATAGATGGTGCACCAATAGTTCCAATTTCCATGGGGCAGGGAACGCACTCTTTTAAACAAACCACCTTCCAATTGAAGTCATCAAAAACCAAGTTGAATAAGCCAGACCCCGTTGTGTTGTTTGACAAACAGCAGTCTCATGTCCCCTCCTTCCCCCCTTTTTCAAAATTTTTCAGACCAGTACCTAAGAATGGAACCGAAATAATTTTTTCTCTTCAGAAATTACGATAAAAAAAATAGTATGCAGTACTCATAAATTTACTTTAATGCTATATAGGGTGATTATTAAGTTAATTATAACGTTTGGAATCTGTTGCATTGATGTCCGAAAGGTAGTTTCTGAGTTATGGAAGCTGGACCCATAAGGCGCCATAGAGGGGCGAAGCCCGCTATTGTCTATCATAATTATATCTGCCATGTGGACTAATTGCGATATTTAATCAAAATAGTCCCTCCCCCCCTCCTCATCCCCGGAAATATAACAAATACAAAATGTGTCTTTATAAACCTATCGTCAAATAGGTTTTTATTTCTTTTTCCCTAAAAAAAAACAAAAAAAACATGATTTTTATATCCGTAAAGTAAATAGCGGACGAAGCCCGCTAGTTCCTATCATAATATATATTTTTAATAATTTTATATAGTCTATAATAAAAATCAGACTTAAAATAGTCTAGTTCCATGAGTACTTGTAGTGTCAGTTACATGCTACGATTTTTGGATACCAGTATTTTAGAACGGGAAAATGTGACTTATTTTATCGGAGATATCTCATTAATTGAATAAGGTGAAGCAAACTTTTTGAAAAAAAGGTGGCCAACAAGCATGACAGTTATCAGCTATGTGACTTTGTGCTAAAGTCCATTAATTTGATCTGCTTTAAAAAGATTACGGAAGATTGAATTATAGTAGAACCTGGATTAACCGAGCTTCGATTAATCGAGGTTTCTGTTAACCGAGCCGATAACAAAGTCTGATTTTTTTTTTCCTTTTGAATGAGCCTTAAAAATAACCACACTCTTTAGCTCACTGTCCGTGCTATACAGGCCCTTCTGCCCCCAAAAGCACTCAACTCCAAAGAAACATTGGATCCTGAGAAGTCAATAGCGAACAATGCTTTGTTTCCAGTGACTGTGTGAACTTTCGTAAATTTTTCAATTTGCATTTTAAAATTTACTACTGGTAGTTGATTTTCTTTTTAAATTTGTTAAGCTGTGAAACAGAACTTTACATATATTTATTTTTATTATTTAAAAAACGTTCTACATATTTTTTTAAAAGAGATGTTAAATTCGCAAGCACGGCGAGTTTTTACACACAGTTTCTATTAACCGAGATTTCCGATTCCGATTTACTAACAGTCCCAATTAGCTCGGATAATAGAGGCTGCTCTGTATAATTAAAAAATCAATGGCGATCTTACTGTAAACGTGTTTCCCTTTTACTGAGGGATTTCAAGACCGAATCAGCTGATGTTAGTTGCTGTTTCCGTGCTTGATTAAATAAGATTAGTTAAGCATTTGAAAATTACCAAATATAAAAGGAACTAAGTCAACAGAGTCTTTGCTTTATGGTATTTTTTAACAACGCTATAAGAAAATGATTTTAAATAAGAGATTTTAAATGTAACGTTTTAAATCTGACATAATTTTCACCAAACTTTCCTTTCTCTTTGTAACATTCAACTGAAAATATTTTTATTATTAGAAAGATAATATTATTATTTGCGCTACCTTAAAATTGGCAACTATAGTTAAAAATATCATCGCGAAATTTTAAATAAATCTCTCATATAAATATATTTTTTAATTTAAACTGTTTTGCAATATTATTATTCGGCCACTTTGGCCAATATGACATAATTTCCTCCATTTACGACTTTTAACACATATCAATGAATTTATTATTTAAAAATGTTCTTTTTCTTTTAATATTCACGTGTAAATATAATTTTTATGACGTAATTTTCAATGTTTTCCTGCTTTTAATGCCTAATCATTTAATTCTAATTTGAAAATAATTGATTATTATATAATTTTCTTTCATTTTAAGTAAGCATGTGTAAAAACAATTTTTATGACGTAATGTTTAATATTTTCCTGCTTTTAACACGTTATTTAATTCTAATTTAAAAGGATTTTTTTCTGTTTATATAATAGTCACGTGTGAATAAATTTTTAATTTAAAGGATATATTATTCTTTGCGCTGTTTTAACAATTGGCAACAATTTAAAATAACCTTTTCTAAAATATGTAAAAAATATCTCTGGAAATTCTGAAAATTTTAATTTAAAATTGAAATAAACCATCAAAAATTAGGCAAGTTAAAAATAATAAATGCACTCTGCAAACTTCGAGTTTCTATTGAATGATTAAATTGAATGAAAATGATTAAATTCCCATGTATATTTTTTTTTTCCTATGAGACTTTTTTAATGAGACAATTTTATCCAGATTTAACATTAAATATCTCTTAAAATAATTCTTCGATTTAAAAACTGTCTACTTCAACGTTTTTATCGAAACATTTCTCTATAATACAACCCATTTTAATATTTTTGTATGCAGTAATTTTCTTAATATTTGCGAAATAGACCTCTAGTCACAAGAGATTCTTTCAAAGCGGCGAAGAGCGTTAGTTTTTTTTTTTTTTTTTTTTTTTTTTTTTCCCGAATAAGAGACAAAATGTAGTACGCAATTGCGTCGAAAGATGGCGACACCAGAATTCTGATATGCTTATTATGTAAACTGTAAATATTGCAAAGTTAAATAAAAACAATTGTCTTGGGGTTATCAAACTTCATTGATATTTATAAATAAAACATTTCAACTAAATTATTTATTATAAAAGAATTATTACATCACAATAGTTTTTATGCAAGGAAAATAATAATTATAATAATAATAATATTATGGATGTCAGTGATTATATATTGATTGACCGTCATAATAATAAAAAATGATATTATAAAAAGAAGAGCTGAAATGAATTATTTTTTTACGTTTCTGATCGTGTGATTTATATTCAAATAATAATTATTAATGTATATTTTTTGTAAAGTGATTGAAATTAAATATATTTATAAAATTTATGGTAATATTTTTATTGTTGAAAAATTGCCAAGAAATAATCATCATCAAATTGGCGTCATTATAATTGTAATTTTATTTAACTTAATAGCAATTAAAAAATTACAAAGGAACTGAGAATAATGGTCAACTAACAGACTTAAAAAAAAAATCATTCACATGTGAAAACACGTAACAGAGAGTATCGAACTGCCTATCTTAAGATCAGTAGACGATGGCCCTTAACCACTCAGCCAGTGGGAAGACAAAATTTTTCTCCCCAAAAGTGGTTAAAAAGAAAGCATGTGTATGAATACAGTGCCATGCATTTTCGGTGAAATTTCCATAGAATGGCGAAGAAATATAGTCCAATTTTTCATGCGCATTATAAAAGGAACAAGAGTCTTGCTGGAAACAAGTAAATTGTTATATGGTTCATCTGAAACATATTTATTTGATTTTTAAAAAATCGCTCGTGTCATTTTCGAGAGAAAAAAAAAATCGAATTATTTAACGAACGAGAGTTTTCCCAGAAAAAAGAAAAGTGTTATTCACCTCGCCTTAATCACATTTATATTATGTATCAATTTAAAAATAATCGTTAGAACCGTTTTCGAGATTTTCAAATTAGGAACTTCCTCGATATCATACCAACGTTTTCACTTTAAAAATGGCTATTTAGATCTCAAAATATACTGCACGTAGAAATGTAAAAATTTCAGTATACGATTAGACTGCAGATATAAGACTGTTCTAGAAAATTCAGAACAATAAGACCTATATCTGCTGAGTTATTAAAAGGCGGCTTTTCGCGTTTTCTTTGATGTCGAGTTAGCTGTATATATGAGTTCCGCCATCTACGAATTCTATAATACGATACGATACGATACGATTTTAGGCTTAAGGCTGCGTCACTCGGAATACTACCGTCTTCCATGATCAATAAAATTAAGTAATTTAGTTATATTTAGCAAAAAATATGAAACACAAACTACGTACTCAAAAAGAAGTTTGATTGTAAGAAAACAGATTCCTTTTTTACAAGAAAAATAAAAATGGCTGAATCAAAGTATGTTGCTAAATATGTTGATAAGGGATCACTTTATTAATGTTTCCAGTTTCAGAGACTTAATTGCATTTTTTCTTTGGTTTTAGACCTAGGGATCAACTGTCCCAAATCTCCCCTACACATTTTTCTGCTTTAATTACTAAAATGATGGTTAATAATTTAGTATTCATTCTAGAAAAAAAAAGGGGCAGGATGCTAGTTCCAAAAAAGGGCACTATTTCATGAGAAAATATATTAGTAATGTGTTTAGTAACGATATAAGAAAAAGAAAGTACATAATTTTTTAGTGCAATAAATAAAGTGTCATTAATTTTTAATAATTTTATGAATTACAAGTTGAAAAATACTGTTTTATGGTGATTTTTAACTCAAAGAGCAGATTATAAATTTCACTTTTGACACTGTTTAATTAAAAATTCACATGAAATTGTCCGCTTAGGGACTACAGCGCTCACTCGCTGAGTTCCACAAGCTCAACTGGTGAAAAGGAGAAAAATAAACAACAATATCCCTAAGCAGAGGTGAGAATAGAGTACTGTATATACTCGTGTATAAATCGACCCACCAATTCTTAAGCAAAATTTTGATAAACCGAACCACATTTCTTGTTGTATAAAAATGATTTGTAATCGAGGAATAATAAAAATAAATAAATTTTCATTAAATTAGTAAACATTTTTACGTTTCTAATCAGTCTTTTTTTTAAATTCAGTGTTTTAACAGGGTTCATACTCATCAGGGGAATATGGGATTCCTGGGAAAATCAGGGGATGAAATTCGGGTCTTAAAAATCAGGGGAATCTCAGAGGATAATCCATAAAATACCAAAAACCTGGGGAAACTTGGCAAAATGATAGTCTACTCTGGGAAATAAGGGTACTCTCTGCTATTCACATGCTTTGTGATGTCATAATGCAATCGAACTAAGACCCACCTTCAAATCTCATAAGACATTGAATCGGAAACTAGCCACGCCTTCTAACGTCCGGCGACATCCACTCAAAAACCGACATGCCGTAACACCCCGAAGCACTCCAGGGTAAAGATTTTTTTCTCCATGGTTAACTTATTCTTCATTCATGAAGTCTAAATAGATCAGTTTCAACCACGTGATCACCAGCCCCCCGAGTTTCATCGAACCAATCATAATCAACTATTTGTAGCCTGTATTATGAACCAACCAATCACAATCGGCAAAATTTGGGGGGGGGGGGGGTCAAACAAAAAACACGGCTGGTTGCTAAGGTCGTTGCTAGGGTGTGACGTCAGTTGAAACTGATCTATTTGACAACAGCTTCAAATTTGTTTTGAAAACGATATGATCCATAGAGGAAAGAGATAGATGGAAATGCAGTAAGGTGGCTGGGGGTAATGCAAAAAAAGTAATCCTAAAATCCGCTACAGTAGGCCCAAACACGAGCACGCTCTTTCATGAAAAAAACTTTTAGTAATGCAGTTTTTAATTCATAATACAATGGAATGCTGCTTTAGAATGCTTAAAAATAAGCAGATCACTTTGATTTAGAGAAAAAAATGCACAGATGATGTCAAAGAATTCGGTCCCTGTTCCAGGTACTTGTTTTGTTTGGGCCTACTGTGGACATTTAAATTTGAGCGGTAAATGGTTTCATATTGCAAACCTTTTTTAAAGCATACTGCATCTTCATCTATCTCTTTCCTCCATGGATATGATTGCATGATTGTCAAACGTGCGGATCGTGGATGTCTCGGTGGATGTAAATAGAGAATATTATGTGTATTATCTCGCGATTGTTTGTAGAAATATAGTTTAAAATGAAATATATCTTTAAGTAGACAGAAAGTCAAATATCGATTAACACAAACGCATTATTTAATGGATGTTAAAGGATAAACGTTCATGTATGAATTCGTCAGTATTGGATTTTTGATATTTGTATTTTCGAATTCTGAAAATATTTTTTTGTGAATTTTTTTTTTCATGTCAAAATGAACTCAGCCAAAACTGTTTTCAATGTAGACTGGACAGATAAAAGTGTGAATCTAGAAGTTGCATTTTGGGTTGAATGTGTTAAAACTGATCCTTACAAGTTTAGCTGTCGTTTCTGCCGGAAAAGAAGGTTCAGAGAAGGTTTTCTTTAATCTCATAGGGTCTAGGAGTCAGTTTTTTTAATGATTTTTTTTTTCTGTAAAGATTAATTTTCAGATAAAAAGGTATTGAAAACTTTGAAATTTAAAAATAATCTACTAAACTTATTTAATTTTTTATATTAAAAACTTAAAACGCTTGCCAGATTTCATTTTTTCCCTCTTGTGTGCAGAAAATGTTTCTTGTTAATTTGTCTTCAACTTTATTCTTTTACAAAATTTATAATAAATTAAAAAGTATAAAAAAGAAAATTTTTGAGAAGGATTTTTAATTGATTAAGCTTAGGTTTAGTTATGGGCTAGGAAAGTCAGTAAAACATAAAAATCATTATGTGTAATCTGTTAATGTAAATCATAAGAAGTATGCAGTTTGCTTTATTTAACTTTGTAGCATTTTATTAAAAGGGGAAAACAGCATTCTAAAAATTTTGACTTATCATTACTAAAAACATTTTACTTGATGAAAACCAATTTTCCCGTTTATAAAGGATTTTCTTAAATGACAATATCTTATTAAATTAAGCATTTGTTTGATTTTGAAGTATTTTATTATTAGTGTATATAATGCAAGAAGTTTATAAAATTTTCATTTTTGAGACATGTTAGTGTGCTTGTGATTCAGCAGATTTGTGGATCAATTTTTACAGTTAATATATAATACAACTTTGGTAATTAGAAAAAAATATATAAATTGTATTTTATATCTGATGTATAATCTGTTGGCAAAAAAGCCACCTCTGCTCTGCACAGTAAGTTACGCGTGCTAATACTTAGATAAATAAATAAATACTATTCTGATTCTGGCCATGAAAATACAATTAAATATAATAATAATATAGGTAATTTCTTACCTTTATCTTTCTTCATCAGCAATCCTCATTATACAGCTTCGCACGAGTGTAAATCCACCAAGACGTATCCTTTCTTAGCTGTAGAGAAAATATTTGTTTTTTCTAATTAATTTTATGAACAATGAATGAAATGAAACTGACGAGTTCTCCGTGTTTGTTGATAAACATTTTAAAACTATATTCTATCTTAAAAAATACAAATGTTGCTGCTTCATATTGCAGCTTTTTCTTATATTAATTTTACATGTTATACTTAGAGAAACTAACAACCAACTAACAAAATAATATGAAATGTTTATAAGTTCTTTTCGATGATGTCGTCAGACTCTTGCTTCGTGCTTCAAATGTTTGTATTCTTGAATGGTTTCCTGTTTTGAAATCAGTTAATGATATCTGAGATGGTTATAAATCCATCATAATCTTTGCTTTTACTGATTGCCTCTTTATTTATTATTTTTGGGTGTAGGTTGGGACATGATACTGATTTTTAAAAATGTCGTTAATTGTGGACATGGAAAAATTATTCATCCTGAAAAATACTTCAGGGGATTGTCAGGGGATTTTTTTGGGGAAAATGAGTATGAACCCTGTTTAAAACTGTATAATTATGTAAAACCGAAGAAGCAGGGATCACTTTAGAGAGTTTCAGAGGGGCGGCCTGCCCGCATCCCCTTTTTAGATAAAATCCCGCCCTCCTTGCCCGTTTTTCAGGTAGAATTCCACCCTCCATTTATTCCTGGGTAGAATCCTTCCTTGTTTGCATTGTACTTTCGAAAATTCTTTACCTATCTTTTCTTTTTAGAATACTAGTATGGTGTGTCAGGAGTAAATTTCCTTTTTCCCCTCCCACCGTCTTTATTTCTCTGTGAAATGTCCTGAAATGTTTATTCTTGGACCATGAGTGATTCATTATTTCCACTCAACAAGACATAAAGGTAACTAAGGGTCATTTATTGATTTCACCTTCTGTAATAAAATAATATGGTTCGTACACGTTGGAAAAAATAGAAAAAGTGCTGGAAAAAAAGTATTCATTTTCAAGCAATGAAAAGTGCTGGATAAAAAAGTATTCATTTTCAAGGAATGAAAAGTGCTGGAAAATATCGCGAACTTCGACAAATGGTTGCCGAAAAATATCAATTTCAACAATCGTTCGCATGAAAAAATCGGTAATTTTGCAAAAGGATGGCTTAAAAAATGCGAATTTCGTCAAAGGTCGCGGAAAAAATGCGAATTTCGTCAAAAGGTCGCGGAAAAATGCGAATTTTGTCAAAAGGTCGCGGAAAAAATGCGAATTTCGTCGAAAGATCGCGGAAAAAACGCGCATTTCGTCAAAGACTAGAGAAAATAACTGGAATTTCGGCAAAAGATCTCGAATAAAGCGCAAATTTCGTCAGAGGATCGCGGAAAAAATGCGAATTGCATTAAAAGATCGCGAAAATACGCGTCTTTTCATCAAAGGATCGCGCAAAGAAACTCAAATTTCGACAAAGGATTCTGAAAAAAAACACAAATTTTGACAAAAGATCGCAAGAAATTACGAATTTCTACAAAGGATCACGTAGGGGTGATTCTGTTCCGAATTTTCCGAAAATTTAAAGCATTCATTTCGGAAAATTTAAAAAAATCGGTCATAAAAATTCGCGAATTTCGACATGGTCCCGCCGAAAAAAATTAATTTTGCCAATCGTTTTCAGAAAAATCACTAATTTCGCCAAAGAATCGTGGAGAAAACGCAAATTTCGTCCAAGAAACGCGAAAAAAACCGTATCTTTCGTCGAAAAGAAAACGAAAATTTCGTCAAAAGACTGTGAAAAACCGAAAATTTTGTCAAAAGACCGTGAAAAAGCGAAAATTTCGTCAAAAGATCGCGAAAAAGCGAAAATTTCGTCAAAAGATCGCGAAAAACCGAAAATTTTCTCAAAAACCGTGAAAAACCGAAAATTTCGTCAAAAGATCGCGAGAAACCGAAAATCTTTTCAAAAAACCGTGAAAAACCGAAAATTTCGTCAAAAGATCGCGAAAAACCAAAAATTTCTCGTCAAAAGTTCGCGAAAAACCAAAAATTTCTCGTCAAAAGATCGCGAAAAACCGAAAATTTCGCCGAAAGATCGCGAGAAAAATGTTAAATTTCGTCGAAAGATCGCGAAAAAATGGCAAATTTCGTCAAAGAGCCGCACAAAAAACGCATAGTTAGTGCTGGGAATGGATTTCCCCCTCCCCCCTTTCCCCCTCCACTGTAACTTTTTAGAAAATTTCAGGTGAATCGCAGAAAAAACTCGAATTTCTTCAAAGGATCGCGGAAAAACGCAAATTTCCTCAAAGGATTGCGAAAGAAAAAGGGAAATTTCGTCGAAAGATTACAAAAAAAGACTAAATTTGTCAAAGGGCCTCGAAAAAAAAAAAACCACATAGCCAGTGCTGGGAGGGGATTTACCCCTTCCCCTATCTGCTGTAATCTTTCAGAAAATTTGCTGTGAATTTTAGAATTTTTTAAACTCAGAATCACCCTTGAAAATTTCATCAATGCTGAAAAAAAATCACGAATTTCTTCAATCTGTCATTGAAAAAAAATTGCAAATTTTACGAATCCTCCGGGGAGAAATAAGACGGACGAACCACAAAATTCGTCCATTGGTCATTATTAAAGAATGCAAATTTCGTCAATTTGTCGAAAAAATCGTGAAATTCGTCAGTTTGATGCCAATTTTTATGTATTGCCCCCCTCCCTCCTAACATAATCAATCATAAAAAAAAAAGACTGTCATTCATAAAAATTGCGAATTTTGTCAGTCGGTTAAAACTTCACCGAATTATATTAATTCCAAATTTTTCACTGTGTAACAGATAAAAAAATTTATTTCATTTTTATAAATCCATTTTTTAAAAAATCTTTTGTATTTAAAAAGTAAAAATAAATTATCTAATCTTTATTTCAATTATTTTTGTATGGATAAGTGCAAATGCAGAGGTTTGAGAATTCAGAGAATATGTATTAAAAAGTATAACTTGTAAAAAAATTGTTCACAACTTCAGAAATGACTCCTGATGAGTGTTCAGAATTCCTAAAATTTAACTGGTTTACTCTTGTAGTGATACCATACCTTTTATTTATTTATTTATTTATTTATTTTTTGCACTTAAAGAATAAAAATCAAGCTCTGTTTTCTTAACTTTTTATTATATATGAAATTTCTACCCATGGTACCTTACTAAGTTAAAACACATTATTCTTTAAAAATTCTCTAATAATGTCTTGAAAATGCCTGTTATAAAAATTCAAAGATTTGATAAGATTTCTTTGAAATAGATAATCAATGGGGTGGCTATTTTCCTTATGTGTTATTCTACGCCATTTTTATGCATGTATCTAAACAGTCCTTGAATAGTGCTTGAATTTTATTTGTTCTCGAGTGTATGAACCATGGTATTAGATCAGGTATTCTCGCCTTTGACCACATGATAACTTACACAAGTTCTATAAAAAAAAATTGAAAACTAGCTTTAGAGCTTTAATTTTGTATTTTTCCCATACGTTTTGCGAAAACCAGGAAAAAGTTATCTGGTAAATAAAAGTTTTAGAGAGAAGTTTCTGAAGATCATAGTAAAACGGGGAAATCACCTTGTATAGTAAACAAGCCAAAAGAGTATTCTACAATAAAAATTGAGAACACAACTTTCATTTTATTATTTTTATTACTTTTCACGTAAAGTTATGTAAGTTATTAACGATATTGTATTCTTATAATTAAGAGGGACTTTCGTAGCTATAGTTTTTTGAAGCAGTTGCCAGACTCCCAACACTGCCAGTATATTGGTGTATGCCTTTTTTATGAAATGATGTGCCTTTTTCAACAAACTTGCCCTTATATGTAATGTGCACCCTGCCCTTTTTTAAGTTCTAGAATGATCCTTGGAAGAAGCTTAAACTATTTTGATTAGAAGCATATTCACATCAATTCAATGATATTTAAAAAGAAAAAAATCTTTCAAAAATCTATTTAAGCCTTATTTACAAGGGTAAACAACTTCATAGACTGCTAAAATATATTACTTCTTTGTACTGTAGGACTTTTAGGAGAGATATATTAATGATGTGAATTATCACATTGCTACAAAGCGTAAACCAACTTAGTGAAAAATGTCCAAGCCGGGAATCGAACCCGGGTCCCTGGAATAGATCTCCAGTGCTCTACCACTAAACCATAAGGACGATGTCCAGCCTGGCATTTCTCACTTATATAAGTCGGTAAGGCTGCTACTGCAGCACAAGAATTTCAAGCATAATTTCACTGCTGAAATGTAGTTGAAAAATTAATTAAAATTTTAGGAGAGATATCTAGAAACATTCTCAAGTTGAACTCTTTTTAAAAAGGGGATTAAAATGTTGAAAGGAATGTCCCTGTATTGAAGGGAATTCTCATGTGATTACTTCTCTGTGTGTCCCTTCACTAAATTATCTGCGATTTTTTTTTTTTTTTACTACCTCGTGTAATAAGTTGACCCCCTATTTTAACTCCCAAATTTTGTCTAAAATCCTTCGACTTATACATGGTATGTGTTTTATTTATCTCTGCCAGAGAAAAAGGGCCTGAATATTCATTCTTCACTTTAACACAACTGAAATGTATGCAATTAAAAACTAAACATTCTCCCAGCCTTCAAAGCCGGAAGAGTTTCAAAAAATTACACGAAAGGTAATGTTACATAACTTAGTAATTAGCCTTTTTAATTCACTAGTTTCAGTTTTCAGGGTAACTACACGAACCTTTTTATCAGGTCCAGGATGGTTTTTGATCATTCTGCCTAATTTCTATTGAAAGGAGGGAGGCCTTCATTTTTAATTATAATTAAATTACCTACCTTAATGATAGGCTCTTCTTTAAGACATTTTATTCTGTGTTGTAGGGTTGAAAGGTACTCATTGCTCCATCTTTTCCACAAGTGTTGTAGTATTCGCTGCACTAGTTGCCACCTGGTCGGGGTCAATCCTTGATACAGGTACCTCTGAAAATATCACCTTCTGGTACTGAAGTAAGAGGAGCACCAATTAAAAAATGACCAGGGGTTAAGGCCTAAATCATTAAGATCGGAACTTAAAGGACTAAGGTGTCTAGAATTTAAACAGGCTTTGATTTGAGCTAAAAGAGTTGCAAGGTTTTCAAATGTTAAAACTCAATTGCCAAGGTTCTTTTTAAGTGAAATTTTATTGATTTAACGCCAGTCTCCCAAAGTCCTCCAACGTGAGGGGCTGAGGGTGGATTGAAATGCCAATTTATTTCTTCGGAACTTAAAGTACTTTGCCACTTCTTCATTATGCTAAGAAGAAGTCACAAATTTATACATTTCTTTCAACTCCTTACTTGCACCCACAAAATTTTTGGCACAATCACTTACAATTTCTTTTGATTTTCTTCGTCTGGATATAAATTGCTTCAGACAAGCTAAAAAGGCCTGAGTAGATAAATCAGTTAATAATTCGATGTGAATTGCATTAGTAGAAAACATAAATAATGAAATATAGCACTTAAAAGATTTTACACCTCTACCTTTTTTAAATTTACATAATATAGGTCCTGCATAGTCAATTCCTGTAACAAGGAATGGATGGAAAGGTTGTACTCTAGTAGAAGGTAAATCGGCCATGATTTGTTCAGACATAGAAGCAAAAGCTTAGGTGCAAATTACACAATTCTTTACAAATTATCTTACAACATTTCTTCCACTTAAAATCCAATATTTCTGTCTGATAGCACACAATAATAGTTAAGGGGCAGCATGAGAGTGAGATAAGTGAAAATATCTGATAATCAATACGGTCTCTGGATGATTTTTGGTAATAATATTGGATATATTTGATCTTGTGTGAGATTTGAATGACGAAGACGTCCACGTCCACCCCATCCTAAGTACTCCTTCTTCATCAAGGACTAGAGAAAGATTGATCGGTTTGCTATTGCGAGGTAAACACTTACCAGAAGTCATACTTTTACTGTCGTCACTTTAATGCACTCTGAATTTCTGTATTTGCAAGAAAACTGAAGCTTCTTTTTAAAACAAGTAACAAAGGTTCTTTTTAAACATGCGAGTTCTTCCTGAATTTTTATCCACCAATTTTTTTTTATGAGTAGTGGAACGGGATCTTCCCATGTCAGATTGAAAACACCATAGTTCCTGAAGAAGAATTTTCGCAGAAATTATAAAGGTAGAGATCCAACCAAGCAGATCAAACATTTTGGCTATATTTGACAATATATATCTCTCTTTGTGACTTTTTTTTTATGTTGGTTCTATGGTTACACTAATTTTAAAGACATCACGATTTGAGTCCCATTTTAATCCTAGCACTTTTATTGAATTATCGTGTGCAACTGATAAATCGGATTTAGTTAGAGTGAAATTTTCAGGAGTTTTTTTAGTGCAGTAATGTCATTTGATGTCCACTTACATAATTCAAATCTGCTTCTTTTCATTAATTCTTGTAACTCTGATATTAATTTAATAGCTTCTTCGCGAGACGACGGACCTGTAAGTAAGTTATTGACATAGAAATCACGTAATACTACAATGTTTGATGCTAAAGGAAAATTTAGTTTTTCATTCAACGCTAATTTCCGCAGAGCCTTAGTAGCTAAATATGGGCTAGACGCTAATCCATATGTTACTGTAGTGAGACGATAGTCACTTATACTATTGGAAAATTTGTCCACAGAATTTGTTGAAAATCCTGATCTTCAGAAAATATCTTAATTTTACGAAATATTTTTGCAATATCAGTGTCAATAGTTATATTGCGTGCAGAATTTTAACAAAATAAAAAATAGCTCTTGTTGAACCCTAGGTCCTACAGTTAAATTTTCATTAAGAAAAACATTATTTGTAGTTTTTGCACTCCTATCAAACACAACTCTAAGACGGGTTGTTGTACTAGATTCCCTGATGACTGGATGATGTGGAAGATAATAAAGTTCAATAACAGTTTTGAATTTCACCCTTCGGTATTTTCTCCATATGTCCCATCAAGATATTCACTCATAAATATGCAATAATTTTCATACAAATCGTGCTCTCTTAAATCGTTTTTCTAAGTTTAGAAATCTTTTCATGGCTAGTGATTTTGACTCCCCTAATTCTTTACATTACTTTTTAAATGGCAAACACACAATTTATCTTCCATTCAAATCTCGTGAATGTGGGATGTCTCGAAAAATTCCTCACACTATTTTCTTCATTTGTGTATATTTCCTTCGAGAGGATATTTTCTAATTCTCAAATTTTTTTCACATAATATGTTTCAATATTTTCAAAATTAATTATTAACTATAATATTTGGTTTGTTTTCTGAAAATGTATCACTATCTTCTGTTATTAGCCACCTGTAATCCGAATTTACTGCAAAAGGAAATACTGGTTTTCCAAATATTTTTTCTACTCTAATTATAGATAATGACAGTGACACTCCAAATAATAAGTCAATTGTCCCTGTTTCATTCCACTTTGGGTCAGCTAATCTTATTAATTCATTCAGTTATTTAAAAAACATGTCATATGATACAGCTGGCTGATTAAATATTATCTTTTTCAAAATATAAAAAATACCTAATCGTGTGTTTTGTTTATCAAAATGTGGAGAAAATTCCAACCTGTTTCTTCAAAGTATCCCATATCGCTATTGTTTTGATCCAAGGATTGAGGTGCCACTTGGGTTTTTATGCAAATGGATAATTTGTTTCTCGCTTTTCAAAATGTAATAAGCTATAATGACTCTTCACATTACATTTCGAACAAACTCTTTTTGACTGACAATTGATTAATTTATGTTCTGCCAGGGTTCGTTGATATATATCATGATATATATCCGATATTTATTTTTAAAATATCAAGATTTTTGATATTTTCGATATTTTCAAATCCTTTACATTTATTTTCAAAATATCAAGATGTTTGATAGTTTGTATATTGATATTTACTTTCAAAATATCACCGTGCAAGGTAATTTTGATATTTTTCACATTCAAACCAAGTGTATATGAAATTTTCACCTGTTATTGACTGTGTCATTCTGTAGATAATGAACTTTTGCCTCTTGCAGTGACTTTTTTAGGAAAAGAAGAAAACGAATCTTTTCCAAGCTTTATGTTTCAAACTTTTATTTTGTAATGTAGAACTAATAATTATATTAGACAGTCAATTCAGAACAGCCATTGAAAGATAAAATGTAATTTTGATAATCATTTATATACAGCCAGGGTTCTTTGATATACAGGGTGGTCATAAAAAAACTTTGCCGATATATGGAACTCTAGCGGCCGTTCCGTTTAACTGATCGAGATGAGATTTCCCCACGAAAATTTCCCCAAAATTTTACGGTATGTTATAGGTAAGTGCTGTATTACCGTAGGTATAGAAAATTTATTTTTCAAATATTTCTCAACTTATGCGCGAGTATATATGGCAGGGGTGATTGAGTGATTTTTTTTTTTTTTAATTTAATCAAAGCACTTGCAAAATTTAAATGAGAATTCTTCAGAAATGCAGAAAATGTTTCTACTCCCAACATTTCCCCCAATCCACACGAAAATTTCCCCAAAATTTTACGGTATGTTATGGGCAAGTGCTGTATTACCGTAGGTATAGAAAATTTATTTTTCAAATATTTCTCAACTTATGCGCGAGTATATATGGCAGGAGTGATTCTGAGTGAATAAAAATTTCCTAAAATTCACAGCAAATTTTCTGAAAGGTTACAGCAGAGTGGGGGAAATCCACTCCCAACACTATGTATTTTTCATGGATCTTTTGACGCAATTCGCGTTTTTTCGCGATCTTTTGACGAAATTTGCAGTTATTTCTCCCCTTCCTTTGACAAAATTCGCAGTTGTTTTGCCATCATTTGATGAAATTCGCGGTTGTTTTGCGATAGTTTGGCGACATTTGCGGTTCTTTCGTGATCTTTTGACGAAATTTGCAGTTTTTTGCGATCTTTTGACGAAATTTGCGATTCTTTCGTGATCTTTTGACGGAATTTGCAGATTTTTTGCGATATTTTAACGAAATTTGCGGTTATTTCGCCCCTTTTGACAAAATGCGCGGTTGTTTCGCAATCTTTTGACAAAATTTGCGTTTATTTCGTGATTTTTTGAGTAAATTTACGTTCATTTCGCGATCTTTTGACGAAATTTGCGGTTTTTTTCGCTTTTCTTTGACGAAATAGGTTATTCGCCCTGTTTTGACGAAAATCGCGGTTATTTCGTCATGTTTTGACGAAAATCTTGGTTGTTTTGCAATTTTTTGACGAAATTCGAGGTTGTTTTGTGATCTTTTGGCGAAATTTGCGATTGTTTCGCGATCTTTTGACGAAATTTGCGATTGTTTCGCGATCTTTTGGCGAAATGTGCCTTTATTTTGCGATCTTTTGACAAAATTTGCGTTCATTTCACGATCTTTTGACGAAACCTTCGGTTATTTCGTGATCTTTTGAAGAAACCTGCGGTTCTTTCGTGATCTTTTGAAGAAACCTGCGGTTCTTTCGCGATCTTTTGACGAAATGTGCGGTTATTTTGCGATCTTGTGAGGAAATTCACGTTTTTTCCGTAATTCTTCGCGAATTCGCGGTATTTTTATGTCCAAATTTTCAGATGACCGATTTATTTATTTATTTATTTATTTTTTTTATTTTTTTTTTTTTTTTGGGGGGGGGGGGGACCGAATGTCTTAAACTTTCGGAACATAATCACCCATGATATACGGTACATATTATTCTGAGATCGATTTTGTTAAGGTCGCCATACGGATATTTTTATTTGTACTGAAATTGTTCTATCTCAGGGAATTATGGAACTCGTTGTTAAAATCGAAATCAACTGTATATGTTTCTGAAAAATTTCCCCCGATCCTAGATCGCCGGATCGGACATATTCTGCACCCCTGTAAAATTTAGAAATACTTTGGTATTGGGGAAGAATTTTACAAGAATTCGCGAGCTACAACTACCAGGTAAATTTCACTATTTTTTAAAAAGGCTGTGAGCATTTTGCCAGTTTTTAAAAGGGCCCTTAAAAATGGCCTAGAGGACAAAATAAGTAATTACAGAATTAATAAAGAACTGCAAAAGAGTAATTTCATTAGTTAGTAGCACAAATCTAAAAAACAACAAATATTATATGCTGCTGCCCATTTTGCATTTGTACTTAGAAAAATTATTGATAATCGTACACACATACAGAATAAATATAAGAATAGCCATTATATCTGAAATCTTCAAAATATTAAATAATATCATTATGCATATTTCTCAGTGGGGATTATTAGCTTTCAATAGTTCTTTTTTTTTTTTTTTTTTTTTTTTTAAGGAAAAGGTTTTGCTGCCTTTTCAATCCCTAATTATTATTTTATTTATTTGGTGCACTATTCAACCTATACTGAAGAACCTCTTGCTGTGCTTAACATTTTTATACCAATTAGTTCTTTTTCTCATATAGATTTTTTTTTTTTTTTTTTTTTTTACAATAACTAGATGAGCAGATGTCATTCTTTCATTCTTATTTAGCTCCAATATTTGTAATAAATATATTTTTGCAAAAGTAAAATGAGAAAATAAGATTCTGGCTTTTTTATTCCTTCAATCATCTTGCGCACAGCATCGATGTTGGTTAGAATCATTAACGATTTTGGTCGTCATTAAAAAGATTCATCACTGACGGACGCACGACCACGACGAAATCTTGCAAACCAATTGTAATCAGTCTATTATGATGGTGCTTCATTATCAAAAGTTTCACGAAGCGATACTAAGCATTCTTGTCGAGTGAGGGCTTTCTTTAAAAAATCATAAAAAATCATCCAACTGAAACTTTCAAGAGTTATTTCACTCACTTGTTTCTTTAGAACACTCACTTTAAACAAAATACGCAGACAATTTCTAAGATGCTACTGAAACCAAGGTAAAAAAAAAAAAAAAAATGCGAATTTTACGAATACCCTGAAGACAAATTTCAGTAGCGCCTTCTATTGGGCATTTGAAAAACATAAAAGGCAACCCTCGTACTAAAAAAAGAAAGTCTCCCTCTGTCGGTCTATCTGCAATGACTTTGGCTAGCAAAATCTACGGGACGTACGAGGATGAAAAGTTTTGTGAGGCTAACCCAAAGTGTGACCTGAGGCTCAAATTTTTAATTTTTAATAATTAGTTGAGTTATTAATTAAACATCGCAACTCACTCCCCAAGGCGAATTTTAGAGGTACCGACAAACCAAAAATATGTTCTTAAAGCTGAAACTTCAGTGGCGTAGCCAAGGAGCGCCAAAGTGAAAGAGGTTTAAACCAAAATTATCAAACATATTTTGACAATAAATAAAAATTGCTATTTTTTTAATTTTCATTTTTGTGTGTGACTGTGTGTGAATGTTTTCTTTAGTAAGGTATTTTGTTATATCCAAATAATGTAGAAAGAAAAAGCTTCTGTAAATGTTTCTAGGGATGACTTAACACACTTCGTGCTTAAGATAATTATGTACCTGAATTGAGGCGCAAAGTGATTAAATAAGGGGCGCCAAATTGAGAGGAGCTTTAAACCGAAATTATTTCACATACTTTGAAAATAAATAAGAATTGTTGACATTTTCTTTCGTGTGTGTGTGAAAGTTTTGAAGAAATTCTGTGAAGGTGGGGGGAATGGAGAGATCCATAATTGTCAATCGATGATGTAGGTTTCTAACTGCCTAGCCTACAGTTTATAAATCGAAAGGCCTGTTGGCGACTTGGCATTACATTTCTTGTATCAAAAAGAACATTGTTCATTTGTATACTAGCTGACCCGCCGATCGATTTTTCCAAACGAACCGCGAATGATTAAAACCTCTATTCATATTAAAATAAAATATATATATAACGAATCTCTCAAAATGAACCTCTGGGGTGGGTCTTCGGCACCTTTGATTAGACGTCCTACGCACGCTTCTCTAACCTCTAAAAATCTGCATTCAAATTTATCTCTTTCAAAATGAATCTCCGGCACAGGTCCCTCTTTCTGCGTCCCCGTATAGCAGGCATGCTTCGCACACGTCGAAAAACCTGGAGAGAATCCTAAGATGAGTTGAAAGAAATAAATTCCGCAGCAATCGGGCCCATGAAACCTCGGATAAAAATGCCCACTGACGGTGGAAGGTAGAACTATAAACTGTAAGGCAATCGAAAAACAAGTTGAATGAACAAAGTCCAATTGAAATTGGGTCTATAGAACCCGAGATAAGAAAGCGCCCCCTGCACTGGAAGATGGAGCTAAAAACTGCAAGAAAATCGTAAGCTAAGTTGAATGAATCAATTCTCGTTGAAATCTGGCCAATAGAATCCGAGAAAAGAATGTGCCGTTAATGTTCGATAATGGTGGTAAAAGAAGTCTATATTTTGGAAACCATACTTTTAAATAAACCCTCGTAGAGGAACTCTTTAACTCACATCTCGAGACTCTTGCCTCAAAACTAATTAATAATCTTCGACTAAATTGATAAAACGCTTTTAAATTACAGTAAACTCTGTCTAAGGCGGAATCAGTCGGGACTCAGAAAATTTTCCGTGGTAGACAATATTCCGGCTTATGCAAAAGAGCCTGATTTATTGGAATGGAGCATATGTCAGTCGAATAGCGTTTTATGTTTTCGATAAAAAGATTGGATGTTGAGTTATAATGAATTGCTCGCGATCTTTCATTCGATCTTTCATCACGATCTTTCATTGGTTGTCCTGACTCGAAAATCTGTCGAAAACTGAAATTCTGGAAGATCCTTTGTCTTTATAAATAAATGAGAAACGCTATTCAATTTCTTAGTACCGCTGTAATATAAACAAATTTGAAGTTTACACACACACACACACACACACACACACACACACACAAAATAATAATAACTTCAGGAATGAGACAGAAAGCCATCACTTTGAATTTGAGTACAACCTTAAAGCATAATATACATGGTGTGTCCACAAAGTTTCAAGACTGGTCTGATAATTCAAAATTTATTAAACATTTCTGTACCGCGAACTAAAATTCTTCGACATATGACCCTTGGGAATAAACACACCCCTGCCAGCGTTTTTTTCTATTGTTCATAAGCCCATAGAAGTCTTCGCACGAAAGGTTGTTAAGGGACCTCGTCGAAGCTGCCTGGATCGCTAGAATCGTGTCGAATCGCTTGCCTTTCAGGTCTTTCTTGACCCGGGGGAACAAAACAAAGTTGCTGGGACCGAGGTCGGGGCTGTAAGGGGCTTGCAGCAATATTGCCACTTTAAATATAGCCAAAACTGATGGAGCACTCCAGAGAAAAACTGACCTTACCCGTCGCGTCCGCCCAGACAGCAGAAACGATTGTATTGTTCCCCACGGCAATGCACCCTTTCACACGCCGCTCGCCACTGCCGAAGTTTTGGCTATGTTTAACGTGGCAATACTTTTGCAGGCCCCTTACAGCCCCGACTTTGATCCAAGCTGCTTTTTTTTTTTTTGTGTGTGCCCCCGGGTCAAGAAAGACCTGAAAGGGAAGCTATTTGACACGATACCAGCGATCCAGGCAGCTTCGACGAAGTCCTTTAACAACCTTTCGTGCGAAGACGTCTATGGGGCCTATGAACAATGGGAAAAAACGCTGGCAGCGGTGTGTTGATGCCCAAGGGTCATATTTCGAAGAATTTTAGTTCGCAGTACAAAAATGTTTAATAAATTTTGAATTATCAGACCAGTCTTGAAACTTTGTGAACGCACCATGTATTGTAGACAATACGTATTTTCATAAATGTGCACTCAACTAGTAATAATAACTTTTAAATGCATATTTATATAGGAAAAAATGGCATGAGCAAGAATTCCTTAAAATTTAAATAATTTCTGTTCCTTTGAATTAACTTTTTTAAAGTATTACGGAATTTAATTTTTTTGCTCGACATTGAGCATTTGACGTATATATATTAGTTTTAAAGTTCCATAAACGAATGCCTTTCATTTTTAAAGTATCCTATTTTCCGCCTTATGCAAAATTTCGGTTTCGGTGGGTCCTTAAAACCCTTTCCGTTTCCGCGTTAGGCAGATTCCGGCTTATGCAGCAAGAATTAATGTTATTTTCTATGGGTTCGCCGGGACTTTAAAATTTTTCCGCGGTAGACAGATTTCCGGCTTACACAGAGTCCGCCTTAGACAGAATTTACTGTATGTTTTTAGCATTTGGCAACGTTTAATAATTAAGTTGATTGTCTACATGTCATATAATCTCTCATCCATCGATTTTTGGAAATTAAGTGAAGGGCTCGGCCGGAAAATAGGTCTCTTTTTAGTTCGGTTTTTAATGTTATGTTCATCACTATATGGTTCTTTCTCCGAACTTTTGTGCTGTCGCTGACAATTTTTTGAAAAAAAATTAAGAAAAATTACCGACACACGAAAATAAGAAATCTGAACCTCGTGGGCATCAGGATCTGCCGTGAACTGCCCTCACCCAAATTTTCAGACTTACACGTGCGGTAGATATTTCTAGCCATCTCCGTCACACACACACAAAGATTGGTTTTCACGCTGATTTTTGTGTCCTTAGCATTCCATATGAATATTTTCATGTAATGGGGGCTTCTGTGAACCAATGCAAAATGGATTTAGCTGGAAGAAAAACAAATAAAGATATTATTTTGTCTTCATTGGAAATCCCATTTTTCTGTCAAATTGGCATTAAGAAAAGGGTCATTCCACACAAAATGAGCAAAAATTAAAAAAAAGTCGTGGCTGCATAGTAACCGATTTTAATAAAATTTGGTACACAGATTCAATTCATATTCAAATAGAGCATTGCAAAATATTTCGGCAAGAAAATAAAAAAATTTGGAAGTTCTGGACATTTAAAAAACTTGTGACATAGAATGGCATGTGTACAATCGTTCAAAGTTGCAAGTTTGAAGTTCCGTATCTTGAAAACTATTTAACATAAATTAAATCTTTTTATAATATTGTAATCTCTGGAAAATTATCTTCATATTTATTTAATAATAATAATTTGGTAACGTCATGATTAATCTTAAATTTGTTGTAAAAATTGAAAATTTGTCAATTTTGAGAAAATTAAAAACGTTATAAAAGTTAAAGGAATTCAAAAACATCTGTGAAATTGATGCCTGATGTAGTGTTACATATTAAGATCGAATTGCTAAAGTTTTTAAGTTACCATGTATTTCCTTCACCTTTAAAAAAATTTAGAAACTTTAAAAAAATGACAAAGCTGTAATTTTTCCTCTTATTGATAGGCAAAAAAAATATTGAAGGAAAGGTCAGACATTATAGATATTGCACAGACATAAGTCCATGATATGCTAAAAAAATTCAAGATTGCCTTTTGATTCCTAACGTCGCAAAATTTGGTTAAAAAAGTAATAGTTGTTGCATTCCAAAAGCTTTACTCTTTGAATAAACGGCCCCACCAGTGGCTGAGAGGTTCTGCTCTCGAAGCTGGTAGACGGGAGGTGCTGGGTTCGATCCCAATCGCGCCCGTCGGCCTAATCGTTCGGAGTTTTCGTGGTTTTCTTCGAACCTTGGATTTCCAAGCGTTAATATGGGTTAGGTTCCCTTAGAAAGACCCCACGAAGGGCACCCCCCCCCTTGGGCCTATATCACTCGTGCAGATAATTGGCCGTCATAAATACAACCAACCTTTGAATAAACGCGCGTTTTTTTTGCAAGACTGCACGATTTCAAAGGGAAAAAAGATGCAGTGCTGCCATTTATGGATTTAGAGGATAAATATATATATTTTTTTGTTCAAAGTAATATATATATATTTTTTTACTGTAGTTTAATATAAATATATTAATAGCCAAAAATAAACTGAAAGTAAAAATTAAAGTTTCTATATTTAAAATATACACTTTTATTTATAATATGAAATAATTTAAAAGTTTAATAAAGCTTTTTTTCACTGAAAAAGAAGTCATAGAATTATTGCATTTTACTCTCAACATTTTTTACTGTTTATTTTTTCAATTCCTACTATTAGCTCACACTCTCCCTATATTTATTTATATATTTATCTTGTACAAATTTTCAATCATTAATAAAATACTCATTATTCATCCTATCAGGTTGAAATAAATTTTTTTAAACTTGTACTGGATGACAATTGATGTTAATAAAATTTTTTCAAATATTAATTAATTAATTAAATTTTAATTAATTAATTTTAGTTTTGCATGGGAAACAAAATGGCCGCCATTGGTTATTGAATTTCAATGAAAGTATTTTCAATAAGGGTTACCATAGGGGGGGGACCCTGTTCTGTCGCCAAATACCGCCAAGTTTGTCGCCAACTTGGCGATATATCGCCAAATTTGGCGGCCAAACTGAGTCGCCAACTTGGCGATATCTGTAATATTTCGCCAAATTCCCATAGAGTTCCATTGTAAACCTACTTGCTTATAGAAAATCAACAAATTGAGATATTTTAATGCAACAAAAACTCATATTAGCTTGATTATATTAATTTTTTCTTTGATGGCCTAAGTAGGAATTGACTTTAAAAACAAAATTTTTATATTACTTGTTTCTCATTAAGGAATAAAAAGGCAAGAATGAAACTTTCGATATTTAAAATAGATGCATTTAGCTATAAAGCCAAAAAAAAGGTAAAATTATCAAAGTTGTCCTTCATGCTTAAATTAGCAGTAGAAATATTGCATTTTTACTTCAAAATTTTTAAAAAATAATTTTTTTCTCATTACTGAATAAAAATATAATTACTAACTTACGCCAATCTGTTACTTATTATTTATTCGTAGTTAAAAATAATTTCTAATATAGTCTTTCCATTCCTAAGGCTAATAATCAGAATTGAAATTTTAAGCATGTAGACTAGTGCTGCACAACCTTTTTGCCAGAAAATTGTTTGCCACCACAAAAAATTTTAAAATAGCGTTTGAATTATTTAATAGCAAAATTTCTGTAAATTAATTAGGAAAATTACTCTGCATAAAAATAGTGGTATACTTGGTGGCCCGCGGGCCACAGGTTGTGCACCCCTAATGTAGACAATATCTCGATTTTGCATTCACTTTTAATGTATATTTTAATACTTAAATAAACAATCCTGAAATCTATTATTTCACATTTACTCATAAATAGATATGATCTACATATAGACTGATTTCATTAAAATGTGTGACATGTCTGCCACAGCTGATTTCCTCATTTTGCATGGAATGACCCAAAAGCCATAAAATGTGGGCGACCTATCCACAAATTTTCCTCTTTTCTTAAATCGTATAAAAAAACAAAGCCGGACTTTCCAGTCTTCCTACTACGACCAGTACAAATAGCTGTTTTCGTTGTTTTAAAAGGTAAATATATTTCATATATACTTAAATCTAGCGCATGTGCATTAGAGAAAGCTATATCTATATCTATCTATGTAAGGAATAATTGGGAGATTTAGGGGTGTAAAGAATTTGACTCGGGAACCTCTTTGTGAGCCGAACTCGTTTATTTCCTTGCTACATCTTACGGTCATCTTCACGAGTTCGATCGGATGTCCCTCGAACCATTTCCGTCAATTTCGAGACCTATATGGTCGTTGGTTGCACGCACCTCGAATGGGCAAAACCTAATCTTTTTCTTGCGCGTTCTTGCTAATATGTTGGGGCTTGTAATATTTTCCACTAGGGGGCGAAGGTATCAATTCGGATGACCATTTAGTTTAATGGGTTAATTAGCTCTTGATTGATTTGTGGTCAAGACCCGCACAATTCCCGGGATCTGTGACCTTTAACCACAGACGAAGGAGAATTGTCCAAACGTCAGCACTTCTATCTTAAGTTACCTTCTGATTTTAATGGTGAACGTAATAAATATTATTCTGGGAAACAAAGTTACAAGGGGTAAAACGGATTTTAGAATATAATATTTTAAGTTAGGAAAACGAATTTAAGGATTTTAATTTATATTTTTGAAATTTAATTTAAATTTTGAATTTTAAAAGGATGTTAATTCTTATCCCTTTCATCTATATATATATAGTAAATATCTCTCTATATAGATAGGATCATTGTCATGCGACTGCACTCGTATTTTTAAACCGTTTTCGATGTGATTGAGCATATGCTAATGATTTATTAAGATCTCGACCAAATTCGTAGGACATCTTGATCGCCATCTTGTTTCAAAATAGCGGCCCCTAAAAGATTTCAAATTAAAAGAAATATATACAAAAAATTATAAATGCAAGTTTATTTCTTGATAGGATTCAAGAGCACTTTTTGGTTTTCTTTTTCTCTTAACCCCTTAACGGTCGCATTAAATTACGGTTTAAAAATTCAAATTGCTTATGGGCACCACTTTTTTGAAAAAGAAATATTCACCTTATTTAATGGCAGGTAAAATGATACCATAATAAAGCCAATTACACTATTTTATAAAACTGGTGGGAATCAAACAATTTGAATAAAAGACACAGCCCGTGAAAATCACGGGAACGAGAATTAAGGGGTTAAAAAAAGGATGAGTAGAGCAATTTGAAATTCTAAAGTGGCTGCCATTTTGAAACAGGAGATATTTTGCCATAATCGGACATAATTTATGAGTTTTAGCAAATGTGCCTTTTTGTAAATTTATTTTCATTTTTGCTACACTTATACGCTTAAAACAACAGTCATATCCGTGAACGTTCCGCTAAATTTTTGAAGTTCCCATTCAAATTCAGTATTGATGAAAACTAGAAATCTTTTATAATCGGATTCCACGCATTTTAGTTCCGTGTGTTTGAGCAGAATCCTTAAAAACAAGGAAGAGTGAAGCTGCTTTTTCCTCCCGATACAAGCCAAAAAGACTTTTTTTCGTCTTAAAGAAAAATAATGTTATTTTTATTCAGGATGGGGGGGGGGGGCAAAATTTCTTCCTGCCCCGGGCGCCAAAAAACGTAACTACGCCACTGCACCAGTAGAAAATGAAGTAATGGAAATGCCGGGGACGACACTAAATTCTGAAAAAGCAGAATTCCTGTTCTCTAGTACTGTAACAAATATTTAAATACCGATACACTAGATGGCAGCACACGACAGTCTCTAATTTTAGCGGGCTGCCAAATAGGTTTTTCCCATGATTCCATGCGGATTAGCTTTCCCGCAGAGAATTCTGAGACTCGCAATGGACAGGTTTCGAAATGTAAGCTGTCTTGCTTTCTAATTCCCCCGTAGTTTTGAGAGGCGGGAAATGATAAAATGTTTTCCAGATCAGCGGATTTCTTCTGAGCTTTGTGATGTAAATATGTACAGTAATCCTGTAAATAATATGTCTTGTAGTACAGAGATTCATTAAACATTACTTTGTACTAAAGTATATAGTGGCGTTTCCTATTTAAAGTGATGTGTCCATTTTTAACGATTGTGGCGCCTATTTTCATGGAAATCGGATAGCTATAAATGGCTTTCCAAACCTTGGGCCCTGAATCTACGACCGACCGAGTAAATAAATGCTAATGCTCGAAGAGTTTAAAAATGCTTGTGCTCTTCATATTTAAAAAGAGGTGTTGGTGCTTAACGTAGAAAGATGGAGCTTTTTAAAAATACTGGTGTTTAATACACAGTGTCGTATTCTATAGTATTTTATTTTAGTTTGGCGTTTTAATTTCGTTTACCAATTTAGTTATGAAATATTACACGAAAACAAACAAGTACTGAATTATTTTCAGCGTTTTTGAGCAATTGAGTTAATCTTTCGTAATTGCACGCACATTTAAAAAATATTCATGCTTGAGAATCACTTTAAAATCTATAAAAAATCTATAAATTGACATAAACTTTTCAAACAAATATGATTGAAAGTTTTTTCTTTTTGATTTCTATTAGACGTTGGAACAAGCGATGTTTAGAAGTTAAATTGTAGTAAAATCGAAATTTGTGGATAGATTAGGTTGTTGTCACCAATAATATGATGACAAAGTTACACATAGACATACCTTTTCTTCATAATATTGCATTAAGAGCAAACGGGTTCGTTGGGCTGCACGCATGTTTGAAAATTACTTTCAAACCCATTAAAATAAAAAAACTGAGATACAAGTTTCAAATAAATTTAATTTGAAAGGAATTTTTGTTCTATTCGACAGCTTAAAAAATTAAATTGTGTGCTGTTTAGAAGTTAAGAAAATTTGCTGTAAAGGAATAATTTGTCTGTTAGGTCGTTGCCGTCAACGGTATGATGTCAGCGTTACTCACTGACGTATTTTTACTTTATAATGTAGATATACGCCATACAAACGAGAATTTCACTATATGATATGCCATTTGGTGGATTTGTTTTTCGTATTGTCAGAAAATTACAAATTTTTCTGTTACACCAGACGAAGGAAACGGGCATTGTGATATTTAAAGCTCAGACATTTTATTATGGTGGCGAGACAATAACGTATGTTTTCTAATTGTCATTTTAATGATTTGTGGACGGGAATGCACAAATCTGTTATTGTGATTACTATAGTGGTTCATTTTAATTTATTATTTTACATGGAAGGTCTGACACGGGCGAAGCCGGGTAGTTCTGCTAGTTTAAAAATAAATCAGGAAATAAGCAGTTTGAATTGGAATACACCCTTAACGCGGTTTCGCTCGCTTTCGGTACGCATAGACTCCAAAAATCAAACTATGCAGAAAATAAAATACCAAATAGCATATACTTTCAATTCAATATTTTTTTTCATTTAAAAATATAAGTTCAGTCAAAATGGAGTTATAAAATCATACAAATTTGAGGTTAATTTAAGGGTCATTCATCACGGGGCCGGGCGGTCAGTTCGTTTTATATAAATGAATGAATAATTTGGTTACGTAAAGGAAATTATGACATTGTAAATTATACTATATTTAATTGTATTTAAGTTTTTACAATACTCAGGAATTAAGCTTACAAACAAATATTTAAAGCTTTTTTGTTGTTGTTGTTGTTGTTTATTCATAAGTCAAAATACCTCTAGAAACCTTCCAAATTATGTTCATCTTTAATTTTAATACTTTTTTGTGCTATTTTAAACATTTAGAAAATTTATAATTTTAAATAATGATTTTTTAACCATTTGGAAAAATGGTTATTGTCCTCGGCCAGGGTAGGAAATGAAAAACATACCTGAAGCGTTTTATTAGTTGAATCCCGCATTTTATTCGTTTTCTGATTGGTCTATACAGTACTGTCTGTATTTTCCCTTTACTTTCAACAGAAATGGATACTTCTGTTGCCACTATGACAAAAAAGTAATAAAAACTACAAAATAATAATAATAACTCAGAAACAAATTGAGATACAGCTTTCAAACAAATTGCAATTAAAAATGCATTTTTTTCTGTATACGACGATATAAAAAGTAATATTGTGGATGATTAGAAGTTTAAAAATGAAATTTCCTTTAAAATTATTATGGCATACGTAATGTATGACCAGCTCCGTAGAAGTTTAAAAATTTACAGTACCGAAAATTGTAAAACTGAAATTTCTTTTAAAATGTGTTCATCATGGGTCCAGGAATGTTAATGTTTAATCCATGGCGTACGTAATGTATGACCAGCTCCGTAGGATTTTTATGTCTTAAATTTTAGACTTTGAAAAAATCATTTTCCAAATGGTCGTTGTAATTTGTTAAATTGCATTTTTTATTTTTTAAACCAGTTGATTAAAATCATGATTTAATCGCTGATTAAAATCGTTTACAGCCTAACTGAGACCACAATTGTTTCACACTTCAAGCGATTACAAATTATTTGTCACTTGAATGAAGCTTTACTATATATTAACAAAAATATTTAATTAAAGTAGTAGTATGTAATAAGATTATTTAACAAGTTAAAGAACAGTATTTCCTTCATATAAAAATTCTATCTCTAACACAGGCAGACTGTTCTTATATCAAATTGTCTTACTGAAGAAAAATAATAAACAAATGGTAATTAAAAGTCTAAAAAGTCTAAAATTTTAAGTATCAAAAGTTCGATTAATAAAGTCATTAACAGCTTTATAAAAAAAAAAAAAAAAAAAAAAAAAAAAAAAAAAAAAAAAAGAAATGTCTACTAGACTTAGGAACTTTTTTCTATTTTTCTGAAGAATATTTAATGGAAAGGGATTTCTTTCCTCACATTATGTTTTCCTTATGTACTTCAATGGTGCTGCCATCTGTTGCCTTCTTTAGGATTTAAGTAAGCATTTTAATGCAAAGTTACCTTTACAACACAACTTGTCTTTCAGAATTAATAGGTAGATAATTTACTTTAGGTAACTTTACATTTCTATAATTTATCAAATTCGAATATGCATTTCTGCAAGCATTTTTTCATCTTAGTTACATTTATTAGTTAGAAGTATGAGGTAGAGGTAGGTAAGAGTCCTGCGCGGGTCATGATCGGATTGTATCCGAACTCGATAAAAAAAAATTTCGTCAACCCGGAACGAAAGAAAATCAATATATATTTTAATAAAATTATGGAAAAATAGTCTACAATTATATCTGATATCAGTTTTATCTTTTTTGTATAAAAATGAACGCATATACATGCATTAATGTACAAATATATAGTTTTTTCATTTGGAAAATATTCAGGTCTTTTATTTATTTAATAGGGTCGACCCGAAAATGTCAAAAACCATTCAAAACATTTAAAGTCAACCTAACCCGAATCCAATCCGCAACGAATAAAATTAGCGTCAACCCGAACCACGAGTTGCATAACCGACTCAATACAGGACTCTTGTGAAGATGTTATTTTAGAAATTGATTTTTTATCTTCATATATTTATTATTTCTTATATGCTATTATGAAGCTCAGAATTCTTCGAAATAAACGCGTACTATACAGAATAGTTTTTACCTATTTTTTGTGTGTACATAACTCGTATCACAATTGTACGAGGAATGTTGTAGCAATATGTACAGTCATAAAAAAAAAAAAAACGAAAAATCAGGCAGGAATTATGAAGCACTTTCCAACACTATCAGATAGGGCTGGCTCATTGGGGGAGGCAAGAAACTCTTAGCCTCCCTCATAAAACTAATTTGAAATAAACAAAAACTAAATTAACATATTTTAGCATTAAATTTAAAGTCGTAGTATGAAACACTTTATCATTATATCACTGTAAAAATGTTCTATGAAAAGTCCGTGACAAATAGTGCGGCTGTGTATATTTCTTTTTTCTCGGAGACAGGCTAAAAATTTGTAATCCACCCTCATCGCTAAAAGATCCGATTTTTCATAATGAAAAAAATTCTCGTAAATTTCTTTTAGTGCCATGCTATTTATTAATCTGCATCTGGAACTTTAAAGAGTAAAAACTTTGTAAATAGAATCTGCCTATAACGGAAATTTTCTATGGCCCTACCAAAAGGAATATCGTACAAACTTACCGTCTTAGACGGAAACTGTTTAAATATATAATATTTTTCCGGTTCCTAGCGATTCTGTTTTTACACGTTTTAATGTACAGTCGTGGAAAAAAAAAAGTAAACACTCCCTACTAACTCCTCAACAAATTACCATAGAAGAAAGTTACTGGTATCGAACGATTGGAAATAAAGTCTACTTTTAAATGATGTATATAAAATTTGATTAGGGGGCCATCTACATATTAAAACGAATCCAAACTTCATATTTTTCAATGACAATACACAATTTTAACAAGATATTTCAAATCTTCGGTTCAAATTATGCCTAGACACCGAATTTCAAGTCATTAGAATGATAAGTTTTTGAATTATAAACATTCAAAATTTAGTGCTTTTAATGTTAAATTACATTTTCATATTTTTATTAATATCTCCAGAAATTATGCTCCTAATGTGCTAATTTTTTTTGTAGCAATAATACTAATATACCCAAACATAAATACGCTGAATTTGCAATTTTAATAATTTTATGATATGAATTATGAAATTAATATTCGAAAAAATTATGAATTGCAACCTACAATTTTTTTGATGGATTTAGATTTATTAAGTCCTGCTTTATGTATAAATCCAAAATTTTACATTTTTCTTCCAAGTAGTTTTCAAATTATGCTTAAAAAACGGCAAAATGATGGTTTAAGGGGCCGTCTGTAATAGAAGTGACTAGATATTTTGAAATTTCTTCTGCTGTATTGTAATCTAGCAGGCTTCATTGACTTCTTAAGGTGCCTTGATCAAGATCTCTCGGTTAATAATTGATTTCCGAACTTCAATTTGGATACAGCTCTTAAAATACGCTCGTTTTAAAATAATTAATTTCTGGGAAACTTATGGTACGAATTGCATAAAAATTTGTTTTTAGGCTAATTGGAGGATGTAGAGTTCATTTATAATGTCAGAATTGTGTACTGCTATTGAAAAAAACAAAGTTATGGTTCGTTTTAATATGTAGATGCCCCCCTAAGCAAATTTTTTTCTATATCGTTTAAAAGTAGACTTTATTTCCAATCGTTCAGTACCAGTAACTTTCTTCTACGATAATTTGGTGAGGAGTTAGTGGGGGGTGTTTACTTTTTTTTTCCACGGCTGTACATGGATCAGTAAAACCTGGGATAATGGAAGCTCTTCATAACGGAATTCTGTCTTAAACGTAAAAACTTCATACAGTAAAGTAAAACCTACTAAAGAAAGTCTCTAATAACCGGAGAAAGATTCCGTTTTAGAGAGATTTCCGTCTTAAAAGGTGTAATTTTATGGTATATCTTCCACGAGTGCTGTGTTTTTGCGTGTGTGTATGTTTAATTCGGGATTCCGTTATAGACAGATTAGATGTCTGCACGGGCCGAAATTTTCAGGTTCGGCCCGACTCAATTTCAACCATAAATTCCGATTTTTCGTAGAATGCATAAGAGTTTTAAGAATACTGCATACATATTCATGTGAAAATTTCAAAGTCTGCAAGCTATAGAATACAGAATAGCAACATTAATGATCGCTTAGACTATTACATTCAAATAAAGACTCATTTAAAAAAAAATAAATAATAATAACGTAATTTAGAATAAAAGAAAAATAATGTTTAAAAACATCATAACTTTGAAACTGTGCAATAAAAAAAAAAAAAAAATGTAGATTTTTGAGAATATTTCTGTATTTTATTAAAGTATATTTCAAAAGATTCAATCAAAAACAATTTATAACTATACTATTATTTTTACAAAAGAAAAAAGAAAGTTTGCCCAACACATCCTGGAAACAATTAAGTTCAAGCCCAGCTACAATATGTAGAAAAAGGTGTAAGTGTTAGAATGTTATTCCATATGGAAGGCATGAATACGAAATTCCTCAATAGGTAAACAATAAAAAAGGTTAAAAGTTTTACCTTTATGTTTTGATGTGTTTCAATGGAAATATACTCTTCTTTGGATGAACAAAAAACATTTATTAGAAGATTGAATACACTAGAATAATATATATGCTGGTCACAGTACAGATCACACTTCACAATAAAAACAAAACAGATGTATAAGACTATTTACAAACACAAAGAAATACTTTGAACTATGGCTTGTTGCAGTTTTTTTTTTTTTATCATATTATATTCCTTTGGAATATTATTGAATTTTTTTTAATCAAGCAGCATTTTGCTGCTAACTGCTATAAGGGAAGAAGCAACACTCGCTGAACTGAGTGTCTGTCACATTAGATCAAATAAAAAATGATTGTCTGATGCTGCCATCTGGTGGATGTTCTTGAAAACAAAAGAGCATTTTCTAACATCTCTCCCGTTTTGTGATAGAATCTGACACCAGGTGGATAAGGTTTCTACAAAGTTCAAATTTGGCTTTTGGCAGTGGCTTCGTCATTATATCTGCTATCATTTCATTTGTTGATAGATATTTGACATCTATAACATTTTTAGTTTTTAAATCTCGTATGTAATGATACTTTGTATCAATGTGCTTAGTGCGGGATTTAAATTTTTCACTTTCAACCAATTTAATTGTAGATTGGTTATCCTCAAAAATTCTAATAGGAAAATGTTGTTGTAAATTGAGATCTTTACATAATTTTAAGATCCATAGCACCTCTTGAGTTCCTTGTGACAGTGCCACATATTCAGCTTCTGCTGACGATAACGTCACACATGTTTGTTTTCGCGAGAACCACGAAATGCAGCTATTGCCTAAGAAGATTACATTTCCTGAGGTGGATTTTCTGTCTGTAGCATCTTGTCCCCAGTCTGCATCCGAGTATGCAACTATATTAGGATATTCTTTTGAAGAAATGTGGAGATCAAGGTCTTTCGTTGTTTTTAAGTATCTTATTACCCTCTTAACAGCATTCCAGTCCTTTTCTCTTGGATTATTGCATCTTCGACTTAGTATGTGTGTAGGAGCGGTAATATCAGGTCTTGTACATGAGGAAATATATAAAAGACTTCCTATAGCTTGTCTGTAATTATCATTTGATGATAAAAGATTTTCTTCTTTATCTAAACTATAATAGTTAGTTTCCATTGGGGTATAAGTTGGTTTGGCTTCTTCAAGCTAAAAATCCTTAACTAATTGAGTTATTATACTTCTTTGTGAAAGTAAATAACTTCCATCTTCTTTTCTGTAAATTTCTATACCTAAGAAGTATTTTGCTTCTCCTAGTGATGTTATGGGATAAGATTTCTTTAAGTAATTTATTACTTCATTAACTTCATTTTCATCTTCTGAGCTCATCAGCATATCATCTACATACAGTATGAGATGAATTGTCTTCTTTGATTTTTCTTTTATGAACAAACATGGATCAGCTTCACTTTGTTTAAATCCATATGCCTTTAGAGTATTCTCTATTTCTTCATTCCAGCACTTGGCGGCTTGTTTAAGACCATATATAGCCTTTTTTAATTTATAGACTTTGTCTTTATTTTCTTCATCATGAAAGCCTTCTGGTTGATGCATGTATAATTCTTCATTATCTAGTTTACCATGTAGAAAGGCTGTTTTAACATCTACTTGAAATACTCTGGCTTTATGATAAGCTGCCCAGGTCAGAAAAGCTCTAATAGTTGTATGTTTGACGACAGGAGAGAAGGTTTCATCATAATCAGTGCCTAATTTTTGAGCGAAACCTTTGGCAACTAATCGTGCTTTGCATTTTATTGCTTCTCCATTTTCATTATGTTTTGTTTTGTAAACCCATTTACAGCCAATGGCGTGCTTGCCTTTGGGTAAAGTAACAAGCTCAAACACTTCATTTTCCTTTAAAGAGTTAAATTCTTCCTTCATAGCTTGAAACCATTTCTGTTGATCTTTTACTGGTAATTGTAAAACATCTTTAAAAGTTTCAGGATCTTGATTTTTGGAACAACTGTCTTCAGTTTTGTAAGAATATCTTTCTGGTGGAATTCCTTTAGTCTCTCTGTTAGATATTCTTCTCTGGAAATTATCTTCACTTTCTTCAGTTGTTGGGCTATCTACTGATTTTTCATCCGTATTTATTTCTTCTGCAGTATTTTCTATTTGGATAGCATCACTATCATTTTCAAGATTTTCTTCTGAAAAATTTAAATGCATTAAATCTGAGATTCGCTCTTCAGGATTTTCTTGAAAGACATTTTCACAGTTCATATTTTCAAAAAACTTCACTGTTCTGCTTATCACTATTTTTCTACCACCTATATAAATTCGATATCCTTTGCTTCTTAAATCGTAACCAACAAAGACTCCTTCAGTGGCCTTTTCGTCAAATTTTTGTCTCTTCTGTTTATGAACATACACATATGCTTTGCATCCAAATACTTTAAGGTGACTCAAATTTGGCTTATGCCCATTCCACAGTTCATATGGTGTCTTTTCAGTTGATTTTGTGGGTAATCTATTTTGTAAGTAGGCTGCTGTAGCTATGGCTTCTGCCCAGAATGTTTTTGGCAATTTAGCATTTATAAGCATGGCTTTACTCATTTCAATAAGCGAGCGATTCTTTCTTTCTGCAACTCCATTTTGGGACGGTGAATATGGCGTCGTTGTTTCATGATTTATTCCTAAGTTTTTAAGGTAGTCTTTGACAGATTCGTTGCAATATTCTGTTCCATTGTCACTACGCAAAGATTTAATCTTCAATCTAAATTTGTTTGTTGTTGATGCAACATACTCTTTTAATTTATCAAATACTTCATCTTTAGAAGAAATAAAATATACTTGTGTATAACGAGAGTAATCATCAATAAATGTAACGAAATATCTTTTTGATCCCATACTTTTTGTTTCTGCAGGACCGCATACGTCGCTGTATATCAAATCAAGTGGTTTTTTACTTCTGTATTGCGTTTCTTTTGGAAATGATTTTTCTGTTAACTTAGCTTTTATGCAACTTGAACATTCAGTATTATGAGAACAATTATTCACAGTAATACCTAAAGCTAAATCATCCTTTTGAATTTTCTTGATGGATTCCAAATTTCTATGGCCCAGCCTTTGGTGCCATTTTAGAATGCAGTTAACATTAGAACAAACGGGTAATATTTCTGAAGCACTATATACCTTTTCATTTGTAGGTATTATTTTTAATCTGTATAACCCCTCATCAGCTTTTGCATCTGCAACTAAGATGTTGCCCTTTTTAATTAAACATATATCATCTTTAAATGTTACAACAAAACCTTTCTCAGTACAAGACTGGACAGATAATAAATTACTATCCAACTCGGGAACATAAAGCACATGATCCAATGTAACTCTATTTGTTTGACCATTAAGTGTTTCAATATTAAAAGTACATTTACCCTTTCCCTTTGCAGTTAATTTAGTTCCATTAGCAATTGTAATTGTATCTTTATTCGAACTTTTTAATTCTGAGAACAGTTCCAAGGAATTAGCTAAATGAACAGACGCACCTGAATCAATAACAAAAGACAAATTTTTGTTTTTATTTCCATTTTGTTGAGATTTCATAACAAAATTCAAAGAATTTGATTCTTCCATTAATTCATGATAGTTTTGAGAATCTGATAGATTTTCATTTTGACTAGCAGTAGAGGCAGAGAAATTGTTTGGTTTTTTAAACTGTTGACGTGATCTATCTTGGGTGAAATTTGGTTTTGTTTTGTTAGTATTATTACCCTTTAAGTGAAAACAATCTTCACGGTTGTGATTATTCTTTTTGCAATGAGAACAAAATTTTTGCTTATTCAAATGCTTTGGTTTATCCCTATTACCCTTCAAAGCAATAGATTCAAATTTTGTTGAAATTTGTTTAGTTTCAACTCTTCTAAGATACTCATCAATTAATTTGTTTTGAACATATTTTAATGATAAATCTGTTTCATATTTACTTTCAATAGCAGTTATAAAGGTACTATAAGAATTTGGTAAGGAACAGAGCAAAATAGCTATTAAATTATCATCTTGTATTACTTCACCTATACTTCTTAATTTTTCTGCTAATTCTAAGACAGAATTAATATGATCCTGCATTTTAATGCTTTCATTATATTTAGTGGAATACAGCTTCCGAAGAAGATAAAGTTTATTTGTTAAATTTACTCTTTCATGAACAGATTTCAATTGATCATATGTCTCTTTAGCACTTTTAGCATGTCTGACATGAACACTTTGTGAATCTGAGATATTTAAACAAATTAATGCCCTAGCATTTCTATCATTTTTTACCCAATTATCATCATTTTCCTTTTTAGGTTCAAATACAACATCATACAAACCTTCTTTGATTAACAATTGCTCTATTTTAAACTTCCAAACTGAATAGTTGTCATCAGTTAATTTATCAACATAATGAGATTCTCTAATACTAGACATTATGATATAATAATATTTGCTTATTTCACAGAAAATAAAACTTTTTCTCTTATTAATACATCAAAACAACAATTATAAACTCAAATATAATGCTAATGATGAAATAAGAACAAAATAAAATTCTTGAGAACAACTTTTGAAGTTACTTTTGATTTCAGAAAAACTGTTCTTAAATGTTAAATTCTTTGTTTAAAACATAAATTTACATTTGCAACTTATATAATAAAATTTCAATAAGAAACTGGCAAAATCAAAATCAAAATAATTTCTTTTCTTATCAATACACTTTTGGTTTCAAAATAAGAACAATTCTTTGAATTTTCTTTTATATCATTCACTTGTGAAAAATACCAACATTCAGAAAATAATTATTTCTTTGAATTTAATTATATTATATTTTCTTCTTTTATATTACTATATTTAAAATTGAGATAAGTTCAGTCTCATAATCGACTGTTAGAATGTTATTCCATATGGAAGGCATGAATACGAAATTCCTCAATAGGTAAACAATAAAAAAGGTTAAAAGTTTTACCTTTATGTTTTGATGTGTTTCAATGGAAATATACTCTTCTTTGGATGAACAAAAAACATTTATTAGAAGATTGAATACACTAGAATAATATATATGCTGGTCACAGTACAGATCACACTTCACAATAAAAACAAAACAGATGTATAAGACTATTTACAAACACAAAGAAATACTTTGAACTATGGCTTGTTGCAGTTTTTTTTTTTTATCATATTATATTCCTTTGGAATATTATTGAATTTTTTTTAATCAAGCAGCATTTTGCTGCCAACTGCTATAAGGGAAGAAGCAACACTCACTGAACTGAGTGTCTGTCACAGTAGATCAAATAAAAAATGATTGTCTGATGCTGCCATCTGGTGGATGTTCTTGAAAACAAAAGAGCATTTTCTAACAGTAAGCTTGAGCTCGGCCCAGCTTTTTTGAAAGTTTTGTCTTTATTTTGCCAATCTGGGACCATTCAGATCTCTGTGATAGATTCCGTTTCCATTGAATTTACTATATAAGTCCTGATTCAGAAGCCGCTGTACCTTTTTTTTTTTTTAATTTTTTTGTGAAAGTGAGACTGTCAACAACACTAGCTTCAACCTACAATTGAAGAGCTAAGTGGAAGAACATGTTAAGTAACAAAAATTAAATTTCAAGAAATTTGAGGTGAAAGTTTTTGCTGTAAATTTTAATGATTTATTTTCTGTTTGATACCATGTGTTTAAAATATTAACAGGTATGAGGCTAAACTCTCTCAGAAAAACTTATTCATATTTAATTTTCAAATATTAAAAATTATTAATATTATTGACATTATTAAATATTAAAATATTAATGAATGATGTCTTAAATCTTCAAGACTAAATAGGATCTTAGTATTTTAGCTTCACCATGTGATAGGATACCTCATAATGCTTTCATCCAAAAGATAAAAAAAGAAAATGTAGCATAACATGTTCAACCACTCAGCTCTTCAATTGTAAATGTTGTCCACTCAATCACCGCTGAGTTAGTAGTCCTGGTAGGAGGAGGGGGGTGGATGGTCTCTGTTTCGTTGCCAATTACAGCCTTCTTTCTAATTTGGCTCACTGGCTGCTACTGCTATCAGAATTTGTTAAGAAATTTCATTTTTTCATACAATGAAATGAGGTATATACCTTGATGCTTCTTGTTATTGTTTCATTGTAAAGCTGTAATTTATTTAATTAGGGGAGAGTGGTGATGAATGGGCCAATTTTTGGTTTTTAATTTTTGTAATTTTTTCTAGTAATTTTTTTTTTTTTTGCTCAGAATTGGCTCTTCAGTTACTTTACTTATTTGGTTATATAAAAAGTCATAAAAATTGGATTAGAAAATGTCTATAATTAATGATAATAGAAAATAAAAATATAGAAATTTGGCCCATTTATCCCCACCCATGGGGCTGAATGGGCCACTAAATGAAGTCAATGAAAAAATGTAGAATTAATCTTTTATTCACCAAATATTACAAAATGAATGGTACTTGACATGATATGATCAAAGCATACTGAAATAGTAAGTAATACACAATGCTTATCAAAATTTATGAGCATCAAAAGTGATATTATTAAATCACATAATTGTAGCCAAAAAAAAAAAAAAAAAAAAAAAGATAAAATAATGAGATTATAAGAAAGAAAGAACATAAAATATACATAAAAATAATAGATAATACACATTATGATTTAACAAAATTTATATTTTTCAAAATTAATATTAAATGACATGGTTGTAACAGGTTTGGAACTGCCTATTAATTGACTATTTAGTGTAAATTTCTGTTATTATTTATTCTACCCATCAGATTCAGAATATAAACAATTATTCTAGTTTTATATCAAATGGAAAAATACTGGTAGGTGTGGTCAACAACTGGACAGTTCACCTTAATCATTTATACAATTTAACTTATGTTTCGAATAAATAACTGATATTTCTTAGGGTGAAAATGTGCAAATTATTTTTTAGACATCACTATAAACCTATTTTAACTAGACAGTGGTAATCTAAATCCATTACAGTCAGTTATGTTTCATATTAAAGAGAAAATCGGAAAAAAAGAAGGAAAAATCATATTTTCATGATCAGGGCAAAGGTGGCCCATTCATGACCATGATATAGTGGCCCATAAAGCCCCACCTATACATCTGGAATATATTCAGGTTTTTTTAATACATTAAATTCAAATAACATCTAAATACATCCTAAAATTAGTTTACAGATATGCAAAGACTTGCTAATACACATATCTGCAATGAAATAATAGATACTTTTTAGCTTATTTATTTTATTGAAAACGGAAAAAATTTACTTTTCAATCAGATTCTTGACCATCCTGCTCTAGTGGGAAAAATGGCTTCTGCCAAACAATGAAAAATTTGATGAGTTTGGTTGAACAAATAGCTTCATCTATTGGTGGCATCTAAAATAATTTTATGCAAATACTTTTTCATATTTTGTTAATGGCCCATTCATCCCCATGGCCCATTCATTACCACTCTGCCCTATACTCTTTTATTTAATTATCTTGTTTTTTGTATGTGAAGATGGAATTTTATAATTGATTTTTCACTCACATCCTGATATGCTAAAATTATATATCCTTCCGACCTGTAATGGGAGGAAAAGGTAGTTTCCCTATTCCTTGTTTTTAAGAATTTAACTAATTTTACTCAAATGCACGAAGCTAAAAATGCATGAAACCAGATTATAGGAGATTCCCACTTTTCATCAATAGTCAATTTGAATGGTAATCTCTAAAAATGAGTCAGCTGTCATCAAGTTGGCTTTGTTTATGGTGTTCTATTTTATGTGCCAAATTTGGCGATAATTCAACACTTGTGGATATGATTATGTAGTTTTAAGCATATGAAAGTTGGAACAATGGTTACTACAATGAAAGAAAATTTATGAGAAACCACATTCAATAAAACTCTTAAATTAAATTTGTTTATTAAGGAATTTGGTGTTAGTCTCAATTATGGAAATTGTTTGTCACATAATAAATCAACATAGAATTATAAATTAATAATTTTCAGATTTCTTTCCGTTATTTGCACTATAAGAGCTTCCTGTGTGCCAAATATTGGGTCAATGGGAAGTAGCCAATAAATTTTACTCTAAAAACCTATAGGCCATTTTGGCCTAGAACCTTAAAATTTGTCTATAGTACACGACAAGGAAAAATTCGAAAATCATTAATTTATAATTCTATGTTGATTTATTATATGACTTTTCTATAATTGGGATTTACATAAACGTTGTTTTAAGGCTGTAACTTTTTATGGCATTAAGTTGGAAGCTCGAAATTTTTGGGTCCATGGACCATATTATTTATATTAGTTTCAACTTTATGGATGAGAACATGGTAACTGAAAAATGCCCATTCAAATGGAAAAGCATGGCAACCCACCATTCATGATAATATCATTCAATCTTCTGTAGACTGCTAATGCTTTTTTTAACAGGGCATATTACCATGTTTTTAGAGGCTGTGAAGTCTGAACGTGGGTTGGCGAGCATAGCTTGCAGGGGGAAGATCTCTCTAGTATATATTATATATACAAATTCTACTTACTTAGAGCTGTCAGTAGTAGAGCTTGAAATATGTTGATTTGTATTTTAAATTAAACTTTTTGCTACTTATGAGTTTGAAACATATCTATGTTATAATGTGTATTTTTCTCTTTTGTAGATGTCAACTGATCAGAGGGGTCTCATCAATTTCTGAAAACATGAAACATTGCTTTGACATCAGTATTGCCTTTTATATTCTCATTTATAAGAATACCATTGCAAGTAATACAGGTGAATTAGTGGTATATGACTGAGTGACCATGAACTGGAAATATCTAATGCTATGTTATAAACTGTATCCACCTCCAGTAAAGTAAACCATCTATTCATATAAAATGAGCGAAATAGCTTTTTATCGGTCACAATACAAATATAACAAATTAGATGACTCTGAAATATCGCTTGAAGTTGGTGATATTCTCGAAGTAAAGAAGCCCTTTCAGTTCACTTTGGAAGGAACTGAAGAAAACCCAGAGGGTTGGATTCTGGGAAGGAATCAAAGAACTGATCAGACAGGCTATTTCCCAGGCACATTTGTTGAATATCTTAGAACTGAAGTTCTCGCTCCACCAACACCTGTGCCTCAGCGCCCTGTGCCAAGGCCTGAACCAATTACAAGAAACATAGAAGAAAACAATGATTCTGGTTATATTGGATCACCAGGTAACATATTTGGTTCACTTTATTTGAAAGCCATTTTACTTCTAAAATGCTACATTTAGTTATTTTATATTGATCAGTTACCCCAATTCACCTTTATTTTAGGTTACAAGAGACATTCTTTCATACACATGTGTGTGTGTATGCAGTTCATATGCATTTACTTATGTTTGTATGTATGAATGCATGCATAATGAACTAGATAATTCCTCTGTTATTGTTTCAGTTTTCATTATTTTTTGCTTTCCTTATTTATGAATTTCTTCTTTTTTGGGATTATGTTTTATTTTATTATACAAAAGTTATTGCCAATTAGATCAGAGTGTGTAATTTCCAGTTTTCAGGCCATCAATGACAATCCAGAAATTTGAGACTGGTGTCAAGTGTGTAGCACTCAAAAGAATTTTGTTACATTATGGTCTATGGGGAAAATCATTTGTGGTGTATTTTAATAGTGTTACACAGAAACAAAATGAAATTTGTATACAATACTGGGGTGCACTAGAACATGGTTATTATAGAATATGTTACATGTAGAACTTACAGTACACATACAGGGGAATTAAAAAGTATTCCATTACATTTTGATCTATGAAGAAAAAATTTTTGCGACGTATTTTAATGATGTTACTCTATTACGAAGATAATAAAATTGGTATGAATTTCTGAGGTGCTACTAAAGCATAAGCATGCATTCTATTGAAAACCGGATGAAAATAATTTATCCTTCATTTACAGGGTCACACATAAGAATTCAGTTATATAATGATCTATGAGGAAAAACTGTTTACAGCATATTTTAATTATGTTGGGCTATTTCAAACATGATTAAATTGATATGCAAGTGAGGTTTACTACAAGATGCTTGCAGCTGAATTTGATTTGCATCGCATTTATCGTTCATTTACAGGGACAAATAAACGATTTCAGATACAATATACTGCATCTGAAGTATCGTCTTTTTAGAGACGATTGTTGGAACTGTGTTTTCAGTTATATGTGTTTTAAGGTTAACTAAATTTTTGCATACTATGTGGTGTGTTTAAATTATGTAGACCATATACACAGCTACACAAAAGAATTCATAAGCCTTACTGAGAATGAACGTGAATTGCATAAAGGTGTTTTTTAATATGTGTCATGCATTTTCAAGCACACCTGCATTTAGTATACTTACTAAGAGATGTTTGGAGCATTTAAATAAAATCATATACAGGGCTGTGCAAAAAATTGGATTTATGGTTTCTGGAAGTGTGATTTCAGTAGTTTTAAGAAGGTTTTTACCTGAATTGAATTTAAGCTTAATATGTGGGGCATATAAAAATCTGTAGGTCAAATACAGGGCTGTACAAAAGAATTGAAGTATGTTTTCTTCAATTGGTAGAAATTGTTAAAACTGTGTTATGTTTTTTCTAACATTCTAAACTAAGATAAAATAATGACTAAACTAAATTTTAGCATACTATATTGAATGTAGTACACAAACATGTAGATCATATGCAGTTTCACAAAAGAATTGGAGTACCTTTCTGGTTATGTACGGTAATTGTTCAAATGTGGTTTTAAAATGGGATATGCATTTTCTAAATTGTTAGGTATCTTCTTTATCCTATTACATGGCAAAGTTTTGTTTAGGTATTCTGGAAGTGTTGGAAAGTGTTTCATAATCTATGCTTGATGCATGATTTTTCTTTCTTGTTTTTCAATATAATAGTACTATATGGGACCATGTTACTCACATATAATATCCATGATTTTATCCATGATTTGATTAAAAGTAGTACAATTTTTTTCTAATTATAGATATAACTTGAATTTTTTTTTATTAATAAATAATTTTAATAGTTAATGAACTTATAGTAAGTATTACAGAGAAGTGAACTGTGATAAATAAATCGATTACATCTTCGAACAATAAATAAATGATATTAACTTGTAGTACAAAATTATGAAGTCGAGTATTTTGACTCCATTGACTGCTTTTAGACTTTGAATTCTGTGTCTTGAATGAGGTTACATAGTTATAATATAAATAAAAGTTAAATACTTAACAAAATGTGAGGTTTGTTAAAGATATTTAAACTGCTCCTTTTAGAAAAAAGTTCCTGTAAAATCATTATAGTCTAAGGAATGTTTCATTTTTTTTAAACAAACATTAAAGAAATAAAAAGTATAATGATTGAAAGAATTTCTTAAACTGTTAAATTACAATATTCACTATGTTTTTAAATAGGTCTCTGCATGCTTCATTGATGATATCTTCATTATTAAATATCATTTTTGTAGATTGCTATGTGTGTACTATACTATATCAGTTATGACTAAATGAGAAGGGGAAATAGAGCTATTCAGATAGAGCTATTAGTCTACTTGCAGTCTTTTTGTTCTGGTTAGGTGGCACTTTATTGTGGTTACGCGGCATTTTCCATCTTTTATCGCTTTACAAGGAAATTGCAGGATGTCCTGCAGAAGGGAAGAGTCTCCTTTGATTGAATATTATCTCGTGACCCATAGTTGAAGATACTCATATCCTTTTGTTAAAAACTACAAATGGAGTTGGAAAAGAAAGGTTTTATTGCTTTAGCATGACAGTGAGCACTTTTGCTTTCTGAATACAGCCTTAGGCTTGTGACAAAAGAGTTAATTCATTTTATCTTTTAGTTCTCATCGCTGTAAATTATTGAGAGTGTTATACAGATTGATTACACACCTTAATTTTTTACCTGGTGGAGCAATATAGGCAATACATAGTTCAAAATAAAGTAGAAATTAAAGCTATGTTGATGAAATAGTCCTGCCATTAATTTTTTAAAAGTGACACTTTTCACTTTTTATATTGGTGCTTACATATTATCTGGCCATGTCAGATACAACTGTGCCAGGCATGGTGTCAATTGTGCTAATTACAATTTTTAACAACTTTATAGCGTATCATACATAATAAGAGCTATAATACGAGGGTTGTATGATAAGTACCTGGCCTCAGCCAGAAATGGCGCTACTAGAGTTTAAAAAATGATTTATTTCGCAATGGTGACCTTTCACAACAAACTTGGCTAATCGCCAAGTCGCTACGTCGTTTAGTTTGTGAGTGGTAGCCATTTCAATAGAACAACTTTGGTGATACTTCAACAATGGAAAAAATTGAATATCGAGCAGTGATAAAATACATGTTTTTGAAAAAGAAAACTAATGACAAGATTAAAGCGGAACTCAGCGAAGTTTATGGGGACTCTGCACCTTCGTTATCAACCATAAAATACTAGACAGCTGAATTCAAACGCTGCCGTACAAGCCTTTTTGATGAAGAACATCCAGGTCGTCCAACTGAGGTTACGACATCAGAAATGATCGAAAAAATCCATGATATTGTCATAAATGATCGGAGAGTGAAAGTACGCAAGATTGCTGAGACTGTGGGTAACTCAATTGAACAGGTGCAAAATATTTTAACAACTCATTTGGATATGAAAAAGCTTTCGGCAAGATGGGTGCCGCGATTGTTCACTATTGACATTAAACACACTCGTATGTCAATTTCAAAAGAATGTCTGGCGAAATTAGAGCACAATCCAAATGATTTTTGGCGTCGGTTCATAACAGTTGACGAAACATGGATTCATCACAGTACGCCAGAGACTAAAGAACAGTCCAAACAATGGGTTTTTTGTGGACAACCTGCGCCAAAAAAAGCTAAGGGGACTTTATCTGCGAACAAAGTCATGGCTACAATGTTTTGGGATGCACGCGGCATAATTCTCGTCGATTACTTTGAAAAGGCCAAAAAGATCAACGGAGAATATTATGCCAGGCTATTGGATCGTTTCGATCATGTTAGGAAAGAAAAACGTCTGCATTTGGCGAAGAAAAAAATTCTCTTTCATCAAGACAATGCACGCGTGCACACCTGTGTCGTCGCCATGGCAAAATTCCATGAATTAGGATACGAACTGCTGCCGCCTCCACCATATTCGCCAGATTTAGCCCCTAGCGACTATTTTCTATTTCCAAATATGAGAAAATGGCTCGGAAAAAAATTTGTCTCTAACGATGAGGTTATTGCTGAAACAAACGCCTATTTTGAAGGGTTAGAGAAATCGTATTTTTTAGAGGGGATACAAAAAATAGAAAAGCGTTGGGCTAAGTGTATCGAACTAAAAGGAGATTATGTTGAAAAATAAATCTCATTTTAGACATGAAATGCATTTTTCTTGTCAAGGCCAGGTACTTATCATACAGCCCTCGTAATACAGTAGACTCCCTCAAATCTGCAACCCTATGACTGAACTTGAGGTTTTTCATGAAGGAAGTATAAATTTATTTTTGAAAAAAATCAAGATATTGCTGATATCAGTGGTAATCACAATCTTCTTACCAAATATATTTATGTATTACTAATCAAGCTTTTTTGGTTATTAAGTCTGGCTAAACCTAAAATAAAATTTCCTTACTTTATGATTTTGATGTGAATTAGTAGGTGGTACCTTTATGAGGAAAGTTTCATTGAATAATTCAAGGAAAATGTATCACATCTTAATTATGCATATTTAATTATACATTATTAATCATTTACTTGACCTTTACTTTTAATAATTTAAACATTTTTTAGATTATCTTACTTTTTATCATTTCAGTTTGTTACTTTACTTAATTATTTTAATATTCTACTATATTGCAAGTATTCGTTACAACTTTGATTGCATTATTACATTTAAATTACTGTTTAAAAAATGTAAACAGAGCAATGACCAGAAATCTGCAAAATTGTAAAATCCACACAACCTCTGGTCCCAAGCTGTGCGGATTTGAGGGAGTCTACTGTAATGCGTAATATAGTTTATTTATTTTTTATAGTTTATTTTTTTTTATTATGCTTTACAATTTTTTTTATTTATGTATTATATGTTATTTATTAAATTGACAGTATTTATCATTTTTAACGATGTTACATATTAAATAATCCAGGGGTAGTACTTGTCCTGATATTCCTTAAATTCCTGAAAAATGAAAAAATGTCCTGAAATGTCCTGAAATATGGTAACATGTCCTGAAATTCCTGAAATTTCGCGCGTTTTGTACTATAGCACAAACAGTCGTGATTTTCCCGTGAATATATATATATTTGTTTTTTCGTTTTTTTTTGCGGAATTGCACAAAATCGGTACTTTGGAATTAATAGGTGCTTTAGAGTCAGAAAATAATGAAACTTTTTGTCATCTAATGATAAAAAACTCACAAATTTCGTCAAGTGGTCGCCAGAAAAAAAAAAAAAAAAAAAAAAAAAAAATCCGGAATTTGTCAGTTGGACAGGAAGGAAAATTGCAAATTTTGTTAATCGGTCGTTGAAAAAAATTGCAATAGTCTTCATCCAATTTCTAAAAAAAATCAGGAATGTCGTCAATCATTCGCTGAAATTCACGAATTTTGGCAAACGATCGGGGGAAAAAAACAAGAATTTAGGCAAATGATCGTGGACAAAAAATTGCAAATTTCGGCAAACGTTCGCAGGGGAAAAAAATCAACAAAAAAACTCGAGTTTCGGCAAACGATTGCGGAAAAAAGTCTCGAACTTTGGCTAGTGATGGCAGAAAAAAATCTCGAACTTCGACAAATGATCATGGGGAAAAAAGTAGTAATGACTGGTAAATGTGTCCTGAAATATTGGAAAAAGTATGTCCTGAAATATCACCTAGGACCAGTACTACCCCTGAATAATGTTAAATTACTGTTTTAAACATGATTGGCAATGATAAACTAGACGGGCAAGTGACAACCATTTTTGGCGATCTATCTCAGGGTCGTACCTTTATATATGATTCCTGGTTTTAAATTTTATATTTAGAAAAGTTTTCTGCATTCTCTGAAAAATGCAACACTAAAAATTCCATTATTTTATGATTGAAATTCACTGAATAAATATAAACCCATATAAAGATTAAAAAAGGTACACTTTTTAAAAATTAATGGCAGGACTATTTCATCAATATAACCTTAATTCCTACTTTATGTTGATGTTCAAAAATAAGGTAGGAGTTAGGTTATATTGATGAACTAGTCCTGCCTTTAATTTTTCAAAATATGGTAGGAATTAATTAAGGCTGTATTGATGAAATAATCCTGCCATTAATTTTTTTAAAAGCTACACTTTTTAAGTTTTTATACAATCATAAAGAAGAAAAGAAAAGAAAATCTTTGAATTCTCCATTATTATTTGTTACATTACTGTATATCTTTTTATGTTGATTACAGTATAAGCTCTGAATAGCAATTATCCGTGGGACCAGTGAAAAGTGACCGCTCTTCAGATGTTTAATTTTTAAAAAATCAAAATTACATAAATTTAAATAGAAATACACACAGCCATTTTAATTAAACTTTACTGTTTTAATATAATAAGAAAATCAGTGATTTGCAGATGCTTTGTTTTTTTTTTTTTTTTTTTTTTTTTTTTGCTGCAAATGTCTTTCTCCAAAGAAAAAAAAGTATGACTTGATTTGCTATGCAACTCATCATCATTATGATGTAATGAGAAATTTTGGATTTCATGAAGGTTCATCAAATCTTCCGTATATGTGCTAATACTGGAAATTTTGGGTGATTCTATTATCTGTTTCCTCATCCTCTCTCCTATCTTCCATCATTTGCTGTGTATGGAATCAAATGTGGCAGTAACTGCCAAATGTTTGAATAAACATACAAACAAGCTGGCCTTTATGTTAGTTATGCCTGCCGTTCTAAGAATATTATATAAAATTTCCCCGTTATTATTAATGTCTTCATTTTCTGTTTGTTCACATATCAAGTAAATTTTGTTTGATCTGCTTCACATTTCGGTTTGCAAATAAATATGAAATTGTACCGGGAGCTGTAAAATTTTTTTTTCATGACTTTTGAGTGGCCGTTGTTCAGAATTCCTTATTTAGAGGTTCGTACTAATATTAATGCTATGGAACGTGTTTGGTTCCATTAACATGAGGCCGGTATTCAGAGGTTTCCGTTGTTTAGAAGTGGCTGTTCAAGGAGATTTCACTGTTTTTATAAATTGTCTTGCATAGAATGTTCTGACAAAAGTCTTAGCTTATTTCATGTCTATATTCTCCATGGGGGGAAAAAAATCCTTGGCTCAGTGGACTGTAAGTGTATTTGTTCCAGAATTTTGCATCTCCCTGTACTTTCTTTTGCTGGCATCCATGGTTTGTGTACAGTGTAATTAAATATATATATATATATATATACTTTATTGTGTAGTATTTAATTGTTAGATAAATCTAACTTTTTGTACTGTTGTTTTTCCGTCTTATCTTACTATCCTTTTGCTTTTGTTTTTTTCCATTTATTTTATTTTTTACTTTTTTCCATTTAATATTTTATTGCAAGTTTGTTTTAATTGATTAAGTTACTTTTTATTTTTCAGCTGCTGCGGCACATTTAACCAGAAGACCATTTTATCAGCACAGCCTTGTGAATGTCTATTTTTTAACTCCTGTATTATGTAGGCATTGTAAGTAATATTTTTATTTGTTTAATTATCTTAAGTGTATATACAGTAAACTCTCTGTAAGGTGGACTCTGCGTAAGACTGAAATCTGTCTAACTCGGAAAGATTTTCAAGTTCCTGCGAATCCGTAGACATAGAGTAAAATTTGTCTAAGGCGGAATATTGTTTAAGAACAAGAACAAAAAAACTTCTTAAAACACCATCAAAATATAGCCACCAGATAACACCATCAGATATATTGTTTACTACGGAATATTTTCTCGGTCCCGATCGATTACGCTTTGGGCAGAGTTTACTGTAACTGTATATTAGGGATGATAAGAGCCTGATTTTTGAAAAAAGCATGGGAAGCATGAGCTTCTGAGTGAAAAATTAAAAAGTATATCCAAATTGGTCAAAGCAGATGTTCTGATATTTGTTCATGCTTGTACACACTTTTAATTTCCAGTGGTATAGCAATACAAAAGTTATGGAATTGACTCAAGTAGTCATTTTCAAATAAATTGAACAATTAGGATTATCAATAATTAATAAAATATTTATGAGAATTATTTATTATTCAAACTAACTGTTAACACTAGAAGGACTGTGACGTGTCATTTTGACCACTACCATATGAATATATTTTGGTTCAAGCCAGAAATTTCGGTACTTTTCAGTTAGCCGGATGCCAGTGTTATACATTAGGGTCAGGGACGTCGCCATGGGGGGGTATGGGGGGGGGAGCCTCCCCCCCCAATATATGTGAAGTTGGGAAATTTGAGTTTAGAGTTGGGAAATTCTAGATTTTTGAGACATTTTCTATTTTTAAAGTAATAGTAGAAAAAACTACGAAATTTTTATTGTTTTGGTGATTATTTTGAGTACTGCAACAGTAAACAAGTTAAATTATCAAAAGTAATAGAAAAAGAATTCAGCCACACTCACTCTATTATTGTATTTTTCAGTTCTACAAAAATATTGTACATACCAGACCTACATTTCTCTACTCCTGTCCATCAATAACTGACTAACCAGTTCCTTTATTTCCTCCAAAACTTTGTTCCTTTCTCAAAAGTTTCACCCTAACTCCCCTTCTCCTCCCAAAAGAGAATCCAGATATTTTAATCCAAAGGGATTGCAGCTTCTTTTGAAAATTGGAGATCACTTGTAGCACAACAGAAAGGAATGTAGTAACCTACTTGAAACACAGCTATGGGCAAGAAGATTTGATGAGTTTTCACATCTTTTTTGACTAATTTTGCGATTTTTGGACAATATTTTACTCATTCTCGTGATTTTTTTGCCGCAAAAATTAGTTAACCCTTCGCTGTCAAGTAAAAAGCGTTATATGAGCAAATGCGGATATAAGAAGTCGTTAGTTTAGATAAATTTGTCACATTTTAGTTTTATTTGTGTGCGGAAATATATATCAGTCCTGTTCGTTTATAGTTATATGTGTCTATAAAATTTTAAACCAAAACTCTAGTGTTCTGTGTTTAAAGTTGTTCTAAAAAGTTACTATAAATCTCGGGACAAAGAAACCCTTCATAATAGGAAAAGAGTTCTCGTGCAAGATTTTGGAGCATCTAAAAATCCATTCGAGGATGAAAAGGGTAAAAAATGGACGATTTTAATTTGGAACAGAAATATGACCATGAAAGCAGTCCATCAACTGAAGAAAAAATCGACATGCACTGTAACACTGACACGTTGCACTTGAATAAAATTTTGAAGAAATAAAGATTTCCTTACAGACAGGCTCACAAACAATTATGAATATTAGGATGTGACTGGAGAAGCTGAGTTCGGAAAGCACCGTAGGAAAACGGTTTCACCAAACGCAATAGATAAAAATAATAGCTCAGCAATGGACATTGATACACATAAGTTTTATAAAGAATTATAAGAAATACAAGAAAATTTCGGGAATTTAGTAATGGGCTTAAATGACAATGTTCCCTATATCAAGAGAATATTGCAGCAATGCATTCCATATTTAAATTACAATTCTGCAAGGGAAAAGTTAATAATGTTTCCACATGGATATGAGACACCGGATGTACATGACTTGCAGAGTCAAATAGAAATAAATCAAATCCCAACTCACTTAACAAACCTTTTACTCATGCCACGAAATTCAAAGACTATTTGGGTCACGCCGTCAAACTATATACTTGTATTTTAACATTCACAGCAGCTTATCTTTATGGCGTTGCATGTAATGAAAGAATCTTTAGTCAAATAAAAATTAAAAATATATATATTGCAAGCTACAATGAGGGATGACAGACATGACAGCCTAATGCTTTTAAAATATGAAAGTGAAATAGGGAATTTTATTAAACTAAGCGATGTTATTAACAGGTAGGCTTCTTTGAAGACCACAAGAATTAATATTAAGTGAAAACTAGTCGGAAGTGCCAATCCAAAAATTTTCTTCTACTCCATGCATGTTAATGTCTCAAAATTTGCAATCACAGTGCCAAAATTAAATGACAATTCTTTGCCTATAATAACAAACTCTAAAGGTATAGATTTGTTGAATTCTGTGCATTTAAAAAGGAGATATAAGCATAGCATTTTTCAAACAAATCGTTGAATTTTGGCACCCAGCCTCTTAGATGTCTGCAACCAAAAGTCCTTACTCAAAGTGCACAAAAGCGATAGCTTTGGACAGTATAGACCCAAGCCTAATAAGGATCTATTTATGTGGAAGTGCTACTTAAGTGGAATATGAAGTTTGACTAAATTTCGTGCATTAGTTTTTGAGATACTGCTATCGCAAAATCGTGAAAAATGCTGCATAGCAGCGCCACCTGCTATATGATATACATAAAAAGCTAATCTGCATCAAATTATGTCAAGGTTTAACAGAATATGACGTTTGATCAAATTCCGTGCAATAGTTTTTGAGATATAATTATCGCTAAAATCATGTAAATCGTGAAAAATGCCGCATAGCAGTGCCACCTGTTGGACGATTTACACCAAAAAATAAATCAGCACCAATTTTTATCAAGGTACAGTCAAACCTCGTTAACACGAACTGTTTCCGATTGCCTCGTCCAGTTGTATGTAATGTAGTTAAGTTCCGATAACACGAACTACTTTTAATACGAACAAAAAAAGTTTCCCCTTGAGTGTTTGCGTTAACGAGGTTCGACTGTATAAGTGAATCTCTAAAGTGTTATTAAATTTCGTGCATTAGTTCTTGTGTTAGAGCGCCACAAAATTTGTATCACATATAGACAGACAGATATTTTCTAAAAACAGTCGAATCGTGTTCAGGACTTACTAAAACGTATAAATCAAGCCAGAAGTCCAATTTTTTCACGAATCCAATACTTTCTTCTTGTAAAGATAGAAGAAAGTAAAAAGCGTATGTATTTTTTTAGTAAACTAACCCATAATTAGAATTTGTTTTCAAATTATGTTTTCAGTTTCAGGATTTTTCTTTGATAAGGAATGTTTTATGCAAAAGTATCATTATAATTATTACACACGTTGAGCATATCATTTTAGTCAAAAATTGGAGCAATTTTTTTCAAGTTGGGAAATTTTCGAATTCTCCCCCCCGAAAAAATATATGTGGCTACGTCCCTGATTAGGGTGGTCCTTAAAAAATTAACTTTTAAAATTTCTATGGGGCACCCTCCTATTTTGTTCTATGTATAAAATAAAGACCTCCACAAAATTTTAAAACATTTTTTAGGGGTCGCTACCAAGGTTTGAATTTTTTTTTTAATTAAAAATTGACATATTTTGTAATGTAATAATATATTATTAATACAAATCCATAGTCACGGCCAAATGGAATCATCGTATGATATTAGGCTGTAAAGGCTGTCTTTTGTTTCAAGTTTCAATATATTTACGCAACCTATTGTCCGAACACAGTCAGGAGTATTTCATGTCTACACTCTATTTCACCTGAACTTGGCCCCATTGTGAAAGGTAGAGAATCTAACATTCCGCCTTGAAAAATAGTTCTCCGTTATTGTTTAATCTTAAATAGCTAAAATGCATAAAAATTTATAAGATAATGTGTATAGATTATAGAATTTGACTTTTTGATATTCGTAAAATGTCGTACTTAATGGACATATTCGTATCTGAAGACGAGCAAGCAGAGGCCAAAACTTAAAAAAAGAGTTTTCGGCAAGCGTTCTTTTACTATTCACTACTGGGATTGCAAAATTTTAGAAGACATTTCAGGATCTGAAACTGTAGACAGATTACCCATTATTGTTTCAGGTAAAGGTATTGACCAGTTGCTTGTTGTTCCAAAACTTCAATCAGGATAGTTCAAGAGGCAATAGCTTCTGCTGGTAACATAATATTGGAGTCATGGGGAGTACCGAGCAAGTAAAATGTATGATTTTTGATATAGCCTTTGTTAATACCGGATTATCAAGAAAAGCTTGTGTTCTTCTGGAGCAGAATATGAACAAAGAAATGATTTGGATTGCCATCATCATATCCTTGAAATACTGTTTTTGTTCTTTATCTTTTGAATAAAGTTTATTGTATTCCTCCATGAGTGCTATATAACTTTCGGCTACATCTTTAACAAGTTTGACTATAGTCGCTAGTGCCTTACGTCTTGTAGGATTCATTTTTATTCCTATTAGCTGCATCTGCTTCAAAAAAGTCTAAAGGTAAATCCATAATAAAAAAAAAAAAAAAAAAACAGAGTGCTGTTTATTAGAAAATCTTGCAAGCTATTTTGGAGAATGACATCAGGATGAGCCCGTGTACGTTTCAAAGGTTCATAATTTTCTTCATTTTTCAAAGCATGCACCATTTTTCTTTTATTTTCAAAAAAGACATTGTCATCAAAAAATGCAAAAGCAACTAGTTCTGTGAAGTACAGAAATGTCCTAGGAATTTCTTCAAAGCACATAAAGAAATTATTTCATTTACATTTTCGTCTTTTTTCAAGTTCTTCGGGAGCAATAAATCATTGGACCTGATACCAGTGTGAATGTAGATTTTCACAACAAACGAGAAAACTTGACGAACTCCAGATTTTTTCTACTTAGAGAGTTTAAACTGATCTCTAAATAAATAAATCTTGAGCATGTTCATCACCTTCACTATTCATGGAGCACAATGCAATCCCCACCTGGAGCTCTAATGTAAACATCTCTTTCGGGTACTGCTCCTAAGAAAATGAAGGCAAGGTCTATCAGTTCCTTGTAATCGTCCATTGGTTGAAAATCTCTAAGATGATTTTGAGCAAATTCTGTAATTTCTGACGCATTATGTGTTATTTTTTTCATTGATTAAATTGTCAGTTATGAGAGTCTGAAATATACCATAATCGATAGACATCCACGAAATTTTAAATCATTGGAATAATGGTATGTCCGGTCCGCTTGAAACTCCGAGAGACTTAATAACAACTTCCTCAAGCATAATTTAAAGGATGTGATGATTGCAAGCCAAACCATTTCTTTGTTCATATTCTAATCCAGAACAGCTCAAGCTGCTCCTAATAAACAGGTATCAACAAAGGTTATATCAAAAGTCATACATTTTACTTGCTTATAATCTCCACAACTCCAATGTTTCGTTAACAGCAGGAGCTATGGCCTCACTTGTTCCTGATTGAAATTGTGGAACAGCTATTTAAATGGTCAGTACCTTTATGTGAAACAATAATGGTTAATCTGTCTACAGTTTCAGATCCTGAAATGTCTTCTAAAATTTTGCAATCCCAGTGAACGGTCAAAGGAAAGCTTTCCGAAAACTTTTTTTTTTAAGTTTTAGTGCTCTGATACGAATGATGGGATACTCTTCGATACGATACTGTTTGATACAAATGTGGCCAATTAGTATGATATTTTACGAATATAAAAAAAATCAAAATCTATAATTTATAAACATTATATTATAAATTCCTACGCATTTTAGATATTTAAGATTAAAAAATAACGGAGAACTATTTTTCAAAGCGGAATGTTAGATTTTCTACCTTTCACAATGGGGCCAAGTTCAGGTGAAATAGAGTGTAGACATGGAATACTCCTGACTGTGTTCGGATAATAGGTTGTGTAAATATATTGAAGCTTGAAACAAAAGACAGCCTTTACAGCCTAATATCATACCATGATTCCATTTGGCAATGACTATGGATTTGTATTAATAATATATTATTAGATTACAAAATATGTCAATTTTTAATTAAAAAAAAAAAAATCAAACCTTGGTAGCGACCCCTAAAAAATGTTTTAAAATTTTGAAATTTTTGTGGAGGTCTTTATTTTATACATAGAACAAAATAGGAGGGTGCCCCATAGAAAATTTTAAATTTAATTTTTTAAGGGCCACCCTAATATACATATGTATATGTATATATAACACTGGCGTCTGGCTAACCAAAAAGTACCAAAATTTCTTTATAAAATAAGTTTTAAAAAATACAAAGAAGAAAAAAAGTTAAATAAATAAGTTAAACAGTTTTAAATAAAAATTCCGGTTTAAAATATTTTTATAAAACTTGAGTAAAATTTCCTGCTTTTCTAGTGTTAATGTCTTTATTATGAATCAATATTTTAATTATTATAGTTGAAGATTTAAAATATTGAATTTTAGAGAATCGTGTTTATAAAATAATTGACAGGGGATAAAATTCAGAATTTTAAGTAGAGTGAAAACTCCCCTCCAACACTTGTAAATGGTGGTGTTCCCAAATAGTTGGTAGGGGGAAGAGGTTGCACTACTGTTTGGTTTTCTCTCCCTCTTGTGTATGTCGCAGAAAATTTCATCATATTTTTTATGCCACTTGTGAAAAGCCCCTGAAATTTGTATAAATTTTTCAAAACCATTTTTTGAAATCTGCAGCAGATTATTTAAATTCTGTTTGCTTAATAAATTCCAAAATTAGTCTTCAATTCTTTTGGATGTTCAATCTATATTCATGTATTAAAAACATTCAATATTTCAAAATTGTTATACCCTATGTACAAGTATGCCATTTAATAAACAAAAATGATTTTTCTTTGGTGATGTGGAGAGGGGAATTTACTTCAGGTGGGAGGCCCTCAAGTCAAAAGTAATTGATATAATAAAAGTCCATAGTATTAACCCTTTAAGCATTGCGCAGAATTTTTCCTGTGAGTTTAAAAAACATAAAATAATAGCTATGAAAAATATTTTTATGATTATTTGTTTGTGATTACTTTACACATTTATGTATCTTATGCACTGCAAAAAATTAACATTAATATCAATTTTGTGTTAAATAAGACCTCGAATTCAAAGATTATCATATAAAAAATTGGTGGAACCAGAGAGAAAAGTAAAGCTCGATCTAAAAAAGTTACAGTAAAAAATTGGCAAATAGTTTCAGTCTAAAAAAGTGAGTAGTGCATAGAAAAGTAATGGAACCAGATTATCTGTAAAGCTCATGAAATTACCCAAATTTTTGTTGATAGCTGAAAATGTGGACTGAGCTTTACTGGTGCCGTATATTCAGAATCATATTACCCACTCAAAAGTTATGTGCTAAAAATTTGTCAGGCCAGGCCCAACATTGTGGACATGATTGCACCAAGTCAAGCTTAAACTCCACAAAGCTAAAAGAATGTAAACCATGAAATAATATTTTAAGCATAACATTAATATAGTCAAGTTGTTGAGGAATTTTTTTTATTATCATTTCTGACATAACACATCTAATAATTTTTATTTCATGTAATTACTATGAAAAGAGAACCTTATGCCAATGGACTTAACCCAGACAAGTAGTTAGCATATGGTTGAATTGTACATGTTTAGGATTTTAGGTTTACGTTGGACTTTGATCTTCCAGGCTTATCAGTGACACCTTGAATGGAATTTGGTCTGTGCCCATACTTTATACTGAACTGACCTCCCAGGTTCTCGCTCATTACCAAATCAGCCTCTAACCTATTCTTATGAACCCAAATTTTTAAACTGGTTATGAATGATTGGAATTCAGAATGTGTTAGAAATGCCTTTACTTCCCTGATTGATTTTAAGACACCAGTAAAGCTCAGTCCACATTATCAGCTATCAGCAAAAATTTGGGTAATTTCATAAGCTTTACAGATAATCTGGTTCCATTACTTTTCTACACACTACTCACTTTTTTAGACTGAAACTATTTGCCAATTTTTTACTGTAACTTTTTTAGATCAAGCTTTACTTTTCTCTCTGGTTCCACCAGTTTTTTTATATGATTTCACAACTTTTTCAGATCCTTTCAAGAACTTAATCAACCAACTTCAACTAACCAAACAACCGCCACAACTAACCAACCAATGACCTCAATCAATTGGCCCAACTAATTGCCCCAATCAAAAACTAACAGAAACATTGGTTCGCCAGTGTTTTTCAAGAGCTCTGGTGACCCTATACTTATTGCTAACCCCCATATTGCGATATTGACCTATACTTTACTCAGGACTGGCTGCCAGACTAGTCCTTAGACTAAGTTTTATACATAGTGTGATCTCTTGAATTTTTCTGCTATGTACCTATGCTCCCCTGGTTTAAGAAACTATGCAATATCCTAGGTCAAGCCCTCAAACACACAAAAAGCTAAGGTAAGAATCAGTCATAAGGAATGAATTAAAACTGCAAAAAAACTATAAAAAGGGAAAAATTTCTGTTTTCTGGACTTAATGCGAATTTAAAATTTAAAAAAAAAAAAAAAAAACGACTGAATGCAGAAAAATTATCAACAGTGATTGAAAATATTATACAATACAACTGTAAAAATATTAAAAAATTTCACAATAAAAATAAAATTTGAAACTGCTTTTCATATGCAGAAGTGCTGTTCAGTCTTCAGTACTTAGGATTTATTACCAAATGGCATAGGACAAGGCATATTATTATTATACTGTCATGTTAAATACAGTATACTGACAACCACCCCTCAGCCTATGAGGTATATAGTCTCATTGGTATGCAGAAGGAAAAGGGAAAAAGGTAACAAACATAATGGAGAAAACTTGAGAATTTAAATTTCAAAATGTTAATTAAAAAAAAAAATACATAACAGCAGGAGAACTCTTATTTAAGACATTTTTAAGTACTATATGTTTCCAATCTGATTCAAATGTCTATAAGTAAATCTGCTGCAACAGGATGATATACCTATTTTGTAATAAAACATGTTAAGTAACTAATTTTCAGTTATACTGCGATTTCTTTTTGCTGTTGCTGTTACTACCAAGAAATGATCTGCTAGAGTTATTATACTTGGTTATCCACGCCTGCATTGTCTAATAGTTGATCCATTCATTTTCAATGTGTTCCACAGCTTTGTAACTAAACTTTCGTTTATTCCAGACTCCACCATCAATCTCTTGCTCACTATCATTCTTTCAATTTGGCAACAATTCTGCTATGTCTAAAATCATTTCAAATATCTTCCTTGACTTATTCCATAACTTGGTATAAGAAAAATACAAAAATTTACACTCCTTAAAGCAATGCAACTTAAAACCTGAAGACAAACTTCAAATTTCATTAAAAACATTAATCATTTCATAATCTACATGTCTGAATTGTTTTATTTCACTCATTTATAAGAGGTTACTCTTTGTCTGTTTCTATCAGTAGTTAAATATTTTTATGACACAAAATTTGTAATTTCCTTAATTTTTAGACAGGCTAAATTGAGTTTTTGATGAAGACTCCCCTATAATGCTTATTCCGCTGTAGTTTGGATCCTTTTTGTTATTCTAAGAATTCTTTTTCTTTACATGGGATGAATTAAAAGCCAAATAATGAAGGAATCAACATTGTAAGAAACATTGCAAAAGTACATGTTTTTGGGTTTCTTATCGTTCTTCTTTTTACTTCTGTAGTTTTGTTCTCTCCCAAGAATTATAGACTAGCCTAGAGATTCATGTAAATTTTATTTTTCGGTTTTTTACATTTTGTCTTGGACATTTCAAACTTTTAGAATTGTATGTAAAATTATTAATTAACTTTTAATTTATAACATTAAAAAATATTTGAAGCCTTTAAATCTATTGGACAAAAATTAAGGACCTAGTTTATATAAAAATAAAAAATAAATAGACTACAGTTACAGTGTTTTTTTCATTGGAAATAGTTAGGGTTTCCTTTGGGTTTTTGATAAAAATTCATTTGTTTCAAATGCATTATGATTACAGCTTATAGAGGTTTACTATCTGAAATGTGTTTTAATAACACTGTGTCGTTTTAAACTGAAATTACATTATGCATCTTAGAAAAAGAGATGACTCCAATTTGTTTATCCGTCCATCCAAGTTTTAACCTTAGTAAAAATATTATTACTGGTTGCGAAAGGTATTTGATTTTAGGACATATTATTATCTGGCTATTGCTTTATTTTACTAAAGTTTTTTTAAAAAAATACAATAATAATTTTAAACACTCAGCTTACTCATGAAATGAGAAGATGGGTAAAAGTCACCAGATGTTTTGTCTGTGAAGTTCATGAAGAGTTGGAGACCAAGTATGGAAACATTTCATCAGTATAAAAGAGTAAAAAAGCCTTTCAAATGCTTTGACCTAATCAGAGCGCCCAAATTTATCCAACAAGCTCATCAAACCATTGATGACAATTCCAGAAATTAATGTTCACTTGGCAAAATAATTCTGTGTCTAAGAAACAATCAAAAGTATTGTCCATCAAGATATCAGATATAAGGCTTATGTGATGAGGAAAACACAATTTACTTCACAAAACAAGGGTAAAGAAGAAAAAAAAATTGCTGAATCAAATCTAAAATTCTCTAAAACAAACTAAAAAATACAGCAGAAGATGTTTTTGGGGTTCTTTGAAACGTGAAAAACTTCGACCAAAATCAGGATTTAACAGATTAAATAAGAGATTGTGACATAAAGACCCTTTGGACACCCTAGTACAGTTATGCATCCGAAATTTCTTTCAACTGTCATGGTTTTGGAGATTGTCAGCATTGAAGATCAAGTGATGCCTCCAAGCTTTCCACAAGGTATTATAGTTAACTTTGCTGCCTACAATTACAATGATGTTATAGAAAAAGTTATCAAGCCAGTGTATGAAAGAAATGGAATACTTTATGTGTTTCAGAAAGAGTCTGCACCATCCCACAAGGTTTAGGTAACACAGGGAATGGTTAGATTAACATTTCTACAACCATATAACCCCTAACATTTCTTCCCCCTAACTGTCAAAATATCAATCAATAGGACTATTACTATGTAACTATGTAATAGGACTATGTAAGGAGCTGTTATGAGAGAGATCAAATGTCTACCCCAAAACACCAAAGATTTTGAAAGCCGCCATAGTCAGAGTAATATTTAATATGAATCAGGACCATTTAATTCTAGCTTGGAGACAATTAAGGTCTCACATAGAAGCAGATACAGATGCTGAAGTTGCTCTTATTGAATAAAAATTATTAAAATTATAATTTGTTTGTAAGCTTATAATAGCATTCTTTAATAATAACGTTATCTGTTATATATTCTGTTTCGTAAAAACATTAATCTTTATTGAAATGCCTTACACACCCTGTAATCTATCTATATTATAAAGGACAAATGTGTTTGTGAGTAGTGCTGACACTATTTTGATGTTGACAACACCTGACAATTAACTTTAGCTTTTACTGCAATTTTCTTAACTTCTAAACATCACACATTTTCAATTTTTACATCATTGAGCAGGAAACAAAATGCTCTTTCAAAAGCAGTTTGCTTGAAAACTATCACAATTTACTGACTTTTTATGGTTGTCAGGGCTCTGACGTTAATGAATGTGTGCGTAATGAAGATTACTGCTAGTTATATTTTTTTAATTTATTATTTTTATATTACTTTATATACTTTACTTTTATTTACTTATATTTGCTTGTTATGTTACTTTCCACATACTTGGGTTAGGGAAACATTTTTTTCTTACCTTTGGGATTGGAATGAGTGCTATTGTAGTCCTATCTTTACAGTATGGAAAGCTCTATTGTAAAAAAGGAAATACTAGAACATTATCCTTTTTACTTCGGAATGTGAATACAATGGCGAGCAGATAAGGAGAAGAAAGGAGGACGAACAAAGAGGGTCTCCGAGGATGGCTGGTCCGTTAACGTGAGGATCGGTAGAAGGCACTTGGATTGTATTTGATTTCACAAGTGAAAATTGCCCTTGATTTTACAGGGGTAAAATTTCTCCATTTTGCGGGGAATGCAGAAATTGAAGTGAGTAGTGAATTCTGAGTTGTGCGTTGGCGGTTAGAAGTTTTCTCTGGAAAAGTATTGACTCCTGTGTGGATTAGCGTATACACGAGAGTGCAGGAGATACCTGTGTGGTTATCCCATAAGCCTAGCTAAGTTCGGTAAATTGAGAAGGGAAGAGTAATTTAATGACTCAGTATCTTAATGTGTAACTTAACATTGAACAGGATCTGCTATATCCAAGCCTATAAATGTAAATAGTGTATTTTAATGTAAATATTTTGTAAATAAATCATCCATTAATATTATTTGTAGAATCCTACTAATTAGTTGTCAACCTTATCACACTGTGTCCGGTTTCACATATTTATACTTGTGGTGGCAGCATATCAAATAAAAAGTGGTTATTTGCAATTTTTAAGTATGTTGGACTAAAATTTGATTAATAATTATCATTGTGTCGGCAACAAACCATCACAATGTTTCTCAAATTAATTTTAAGGCATGATCTTTGTTTTCTTTTTAATCTATCATTTCTATCACTTACAGACGATTTCGAAAGATTAACCCGTTTGCACTTAAAACGATCTAAATAGTTCAACAAATTCGAAAAAGTAAAAAACGACCTTTGTAGAGATCGACCTCAGCTATCCAATGCAAAAAAAAAAAAGTCATTTAAAAATATTGAAATGCAAACGAAATATTTAAAAAAATTCCCCCATAGGATTAACGTTAGCGAGCGGATGTTTTGGCGTGCGTGAAGTATCCTCTTAAACGGAGGTTCGTATCTGTTCAAGCTTAATGCTCAAACGATGACCCTTTGATCATCTAAAAGACGTTTGGTTTCGTATACTTGCTGTGATGATCAAATTTTTTAACAAGATAAAAACTTTTAAAGACAAAAAGAAAGTTACGGATTTTCTAGCGAAATGTACTATCGTTCATGTGATTTAGTTGATTTAAACTAAAAAACAAATGAAGCAAATAGTTTCGCATCATTATACACCTTCTATCCCCTTTTAAATAGCCCAAAGTAAGTTCCTAAAATGACGATTATTATGAGTGGTGAAATCCGGTGGCCCGTGGTTTTAGACATCACAGTCAACCTTATTTCTTTTAGGAGAAATGAAATGTAGTAAAATGAGCGAGAAATCCATTATTCTTTAACGACCGAATGGAAGCTCATTGAAGCTTGACTTGGTGAAAAAAGTAGACATGACTGACTCTACTCCTTGGTGCTCGCACGTGTTCTAAGCCAAGCTTTGAAACAGTTGTGTCCTTGTTGCAAAAAAGAATTAGGGTTTTACGTCCAACACCGAATTCATATTGAGTCGGCTAAGTGGCAAATCTCCGATGTAAATTAGACAGAGAGAAAATGCAGAATAAGTAATTTTACCTTCGGAAAGCGTAATGGACGTCACGCCACGTTGCCTTATTCTTCTATTCTCGATCGTAAATTCTGGTACCGTCATTATTTCCATGCTTAGCATCATGTTAAATGTGCTACATAGCAAAGTATTTATTGTTAGAAATTGCCGATTGATACGATCTCTGGAGTGACACTGAATGGCCAGTTTGAATTCATTATTCAAAGCACTTACTCTTATAAGTATTGCAACTTAATGTACTATGTGTACGATAGCGTTAGCTACAGATGTTTTTGGTGTCGGAGATCATGGGAAAGTTTTTGACATGAATAATTGACTTGAACGGGATAATAAATTAGAATAGTAATGAAATACACTTAAAAATAAATTAATAGAAAAACATCGAATTTTTGGCTTCCTGATAGTGTTAGTTTTTAAAAAAATATTTTCTAAGGCGCTTTGATTGTTTTAAGGTGGTTCTCAAATTCCCTGCTCAACAACAGGAAACTTGGTAACGTATTTTGTGATTCATTTTTAAACTTAAAGGCATAAAATTGACAGGCCCGGCTATTGAAGCGATTTGGAATCGAATAACGTTTTTCATTTTTGATAAATAAATTCGTTATCGAGTTATAAGCGATTCTTGTCACATGACAAGTTTTACCTCTTTCTCGCCTTTCCGCGTCTGTAAATCAGCTGAAAACGTCCACTCTGACAGTATTTTCTGCCTTTACCAAAAAATGAAAAACGTCTTTCGATTACAAAGTTTCTGTAAATAATTCTCTTATAAAATAAAATGCTTTATAGCAATAATACAGGAGAATTTATTCTTATATCAAGTTAAACGTAAAGCTAATTGTAACTAAGCTTAGCTCGGTCTACCCTGCTGGTTAAAATTGTTAAAGATTATTTATCATCATTGTTAATCGATATAATGTATGATGTAAATATTTAAATAAGTGATATAGCCTTCAAAGACATTTGTACTTTTAGCCCCCGGTACGGTATGCTATTTCTTTCTCCCAGCTTATTTTGTGTAGCCTCCAAAAAATAACGTTACCTTACAGAAGCCAGCCGTAAAACAAAGCAGTACGATTCAATACTCTATAGCATTTTTTAAATTTTCTAAGCATCGCACAGTTTCAATTTTTATTCCGGCGTATTGGGAAAAAAAAAAGTACTTTTTAATGCAATTTGTTTGAAAACTGCATCTCTATTTCCTTTTGAGGTATAATTTTTTTGTAGTTTTTGGAGCCATTTGCTTAATATTGGAAACGGAAGAACTCCATTTCTGTAGAAAGTGAAATAAAAATAGCAATTATATCTTTTTGTTGCCATTTTCCCATAAAAACTGAAAAAAAAAAATTACAGTCGGACCTCTATTTAACGAACCTCTATTTTGCGAACTTTTCCTTGGAACCAAGACCATTTTGCGAATTTCTTCGTAAAATGACCTCCAAATAGCGAAGTGCATTCTCTATTTAACGAACTTTTTCTTATGATCAAAAATTTTTTTTTTGCTCCCCATTTCTCAAAATATTTCTGGACATTTCAAACTTATTCTTTCTTTAAACACATTTCATGATGTTCAATGGCCTTGAACTGATTTTACCAGGCACCTTCTTTGTCAGCAGTGAGAATTCGGTAACTACGGGGGGCGAAGACAATAATCCCTTAGAGTAACTTAAAAAAAATGTGGATACAATAAGAAAAAAAGAAGAAATTAACCATGATTTGCTGATTGATGATTCACTTAATTCTGAAATTGAGACCTCAGAAGCACTATGCGAATTGGATATTTTCGACAGTGCGAAAAATAAAAACAATACAGCAATGAATTGCGATGAAGACGAATATGATGATGATGGAAATGATCATTATGCAGGAATTAACTAAACTTCGTATGATGAAATGCTAAAATCATAGTGAAACAATCCGACGCAGATTATAGTTAGAAGAAAATACGCATGAAGGGGTTTTTGGTGCATTGCAAAGATGCGAGACGTATTGCGATAAAGCACTTTTTTAAATAAAAAACTCAGGCAAAATTAACAGAGTTTTTCAGATATTAAATTTAAGGACGCATGTGTTAATGTATGGTTAAAATAATTTGTTATAATAATAATAAATACGATAATGTCATTAAAATTCGTTAATTTTAACGTAAAACTATTTACTTTAATCAGAAAATATAGTGTATTCCTGGACAATGTTTTCTTTTCCTTGCAGATTTAAAAGATTTAAACACATAGAAAAAAAGACCTTGGAAAAAAAGAATTGATGATGGATATTGGTGGGTAAAATAAATAAAACAAATCGATATAATTAATTAAAAAAAAAATGTGAATTATTACTTTTAGTAAAAATATTTAGAGTTTATGAATTTAAAATCTGTTTTATGTAACTTAAAGTATTTTAAAAGATGAATCTCTATTTAACTAATTTTCCATGTAACGAATTTTTTTCCGGGATTTAGCGACTTCGTTAAATAGAGGTTCGACTGTAATTAAAATACTTGCTATTTTGAAAAAATATAAATGAAGGATTTCTGATAAAACAGGGAGCTATTAGAAACTAAATTTAATTTTAAATATCTATATTAATAATACAAACAAATGAAGGCCTGTGAATAGCCGATTTTTTGTCGAGTTTTTTGAATGACGAAATGTCTTTTTTTGGATTTGTGTATTATTCAGCGATAGTGACGTCCTAAGCGTACTTTACTGTAGATGTTGTTTAACACTGGATCGCAAATGATGAATTCTTCAGCAGATGTGGATGACGTCACTTTATGTAAAATAAAATCGCGTGTTTTTAAGTCTTAAAACTGAACTACAGTAGAGTCCCAATTATCAGAGTCCCGCTTAACCGAGTTTCCGCTTTCGCAGAGTTATTTTCTTCTGATGGACTAATGGCTTCCATTACTATGAAACAGCCATTATAAATGAAGTGTTAGGTGAAGATGAAAGAGCAGTCGTAAAAATTATGGCCATTTTTTTCCCCATTCTGACCAGAAAATCAGAGTTCTAACTTTTTACGACTGCTCTTTCATTTTCACCTAACACTTCATTTATAATGGCTGTTTCATAATAATAGAAACCACCAGTCCATCAGAAGAAAGTGATCCATTCCAAAGGTATAAGTTCGATTAACTCGGATAATCGGAACTCTACTGTATCTATATTTATATACAGATATTTTTTTTTCATCGGGGGCGACACTAAATTCTGAAAAAGTAGAATTCCTGTTTTCTAGTAATTTTAATTAAGAATGTAAAATGAGTTTGCTATTCATTTAAGTAAAAATTGTTAGGAATACTAAAAAAATTCTCTCTTTTAATCATATAGCATTTAGGCTTAACATTAAAGGTGTGCGAAGAGTAAAAACTAATGGAGAGTATGGCTATTCATATTTTTATTAGAACCTTCCTTATTGTTAAATTGGACTTTTAGTCTTTGTGTAGGTTGGACTATACTCCACCAAAGTATTCAAAAGATGACATGATCGTAATTATAAAGTCTTAGAGTGCAACTTGGGCGGCTGTACATGTGAGTTAAAGAGCATGATTAAATGCATGTTGGGTTTTCCTTTCTTATGAAGAGTATGTTATGACTCATGAAATGCTGAAAGGACAATGAAAGGTTATTGAAATGTTCGTCTAGTTTTAGCATTTTAAGTTTAGCCAGTTTTAAGTACTCTTTCTTTAACACTTTCAAAACTGACTTAAAAGGGCCAACTTCTTCTTTAATAGGCGTGCAATAAAGTTTATGCGGCCCTAAATTACTTTCAAAGGGGAAAAATAAACCTTCCTCTGCCCTAATCATATTGAAAGCCCTTTTAAATGAAAGGATCAGTTGCGGGCCTGTGTACAGAATTCTTTCTCACCCATTTTTACTTTCTTCTATCTTTACAAGAAGAAAGTATTGGATTCGTGAAAATTTTCGACTTCCGGTTTTCGACGGATTTATACGTTTTAGAATGTCCTGAACACGATTTGATGGTTTTTAGAAAATGTCTGTCTGTCACTCTGTCACTCTACGAGTCTGTATGTGACAAAAATTTTGTGGGCGCTCTATCTCAAGAACTAATGCACGGAATTTCACAAAACTTCATATTTAGTTAGACCTTGATATAAACTGGACCTGATTAGTTTTTGGTGAAAATCGCCCAACAGGTGGCGCTGCTATGCGGCATTTTTCACGATTTCTGCAATGGCTATATCTCAAGAACTACTGCACGTATTTTCATAAAACTTCAGATTCAGTTAGTCCAATTTATAGGTTGGTGCCGATTACTTTTTTGTGAAAATCGCCCAACAGGTGGCGCTGCTATGCTGCATTATTCATGATTATCGTAATAGCTCTAACTGAAGAAAAAATCACGAATTTTCATCAAACTTCGGATTCAGTTAGTCCCTGATATAAATTAGTGCTGTTTAATTTTGGTGTACATCGCCCAACAGGTGGCGCTGCTGTTCTGCATTTTTGACGATTTCCGCAAGAGCTGTATCTCAAGAACTAATGCTAGAATTTTCATCAAACTTCAAATTTAGTTAGTCCTTGACATGAACTGACGTTTTCTGCATTTTTGTGTAAATCGCTCAACAAGTGGCGCTGCTATGCTGCATTTTTGCGATTTCCGCAATAGCTTTATCTCAAGAACTAATGCTTGGATTTTCAACAAACTTCAGATTCAAGTATACTTTGATATCAATTAGTGATGTTTATGTTTTGGTGTAAATTGCTCAACAGGTGGCGCTGCTATGCTACATTTTTCAGAATTTCCGCTATAGCTCTATCTCAAGAACTAATGCACGAATTTTCATCAAATTTCAAATTCAGATATACTTTGATATGAATTGGTACTAAATCGATGTTATTTCTTGTACTATTTAAATGATTTAATTGATATATTTATATAGAAGAAGGTTTTGTGATGGCCACAACATACTAGTTATTATTATTATTATTATTATTATTTAAATAGTGAACAGTGTTTTATGCTTCTGAAAAATCTAGTCATAGTTTTGTGAATTTGAAAGTATCGTTATGCTCAGGTTCCTGTCTATTTTTAACACGATCTCTTACGTGTGTAAAAGTTAGATAATAGGTTCTTTGGTAGCCAATTGTTTTGTGACAGGTCAAATTTTATAGTAACATGATTAAATTTATGAAATGTTAAGTTTGGACATGGGAAAAATTTTGTGAAATTCCTACTTTTAAAACAAAGAAATTTGTTAAGGGCCCTGTTTCAAGGTGAATTTTTTTGTGAAGGGTCTTGTTAGTTTTAAGTTGAAAAAATTTGTAAAAGGTCCTTTAAAGGACTGAAAATTTTCCTAAACAGATCCGTGGTAGTCAACATCTTTATTCAAAGGTTGTCTAGATTAATTCATTGACGTGTCACAATGATGTGTGAATTCTCGTAGAATGGTCGATCGGCTTAGAAAGCGAAATGAAACATGAAAACCGAAAAAGTCTGTTTTATATCAAGAACATCTACTCTACATTCTTAATTAATCAACATAATTTTTTTTTCTTAACTAGGGGACTCTGCCACCTACGAGCCACGCTCGCCAACCCCCGTTCAGACACCGCAGACTCTAACAGCACGATAATTTAATCGGCTTTAAAAAGATTTCGGAAGATTGAATTATAATTTGAATCTGAGAATTATAATCTGATGTAATTTTCACCTAACTTTTCTTTTTCTTTTTAATATTCACGTAAAAATACTTTTGTTAGAAATGAAATATTATGATCATCTTAAAATATCAAATAAAAATCTCGAGCAATTTTTAAATTTAAACTATTTTGCAATATTATTTTTTGTTCATTTTATATAATAAGTGTAATGTGACGTAAATGTGACGTAAATTCTCCTATTTAATACTTCTAACGCATGTTTATGAATTTATTATTTTACAATATTCTGTCTCTTTTAAAATTCATGTGTAATTATAATTTTTATGACGTAATTTTCAATGAGTTCCTGCTTTTTATATTTTCTGTTTATAATAGTCACGTGTAAAATAAATTTTTAATTTGAAGTAAACATTATTGTTTGCGCTGTTTATACAGCTGACAACAGTTTAAATTAATAACTTTTTCTAAAATTTGTAAAAAATATCTCTCGAAATGCTGAAAATTTGAATTTAAAATTGAAATAAAACCTCAAAAAATGAATCAAATAAGAAAAATAAATACAATCTGCACACCGGGAACTTATAACGTATAAAATGATCTAAAAATGATTAAATTCTCATGTATAGTTTTTGCTCCAATAAAACTTTTTTAATGGAACGAGTTTGTCCAACTTTAGCATTAAATATCTCTTAAAATAATTCTTCGATTTGAAAACTGTTTGCATCAGCGTGTTTATCAAACATTTCTCTATAATACCACCGATTTTCATATTTTTGTATGCAACAGTTTTTTTAATATTAACGATGAAAGGCCATGCTTAAGCATTCAAATTAGATGTGGATCTACCTGGAATATCTACGCAGATTTTCATTGGTCCATTTCCAAATCAAAACTTTTTTTATATATATAGAAGGATACATAAATTAGAAAAACTAGCTTTTGTCTTTGTTTTTAAAATTTTCGAAAATATCAAATAGCTATAGCATCACAAAAATTTCAGTTTATTGAAGGATAGTCTTGTTCTTTTATTATGCTCTAAGTATTTTGCACTAAATGAAATATTTAAATTTATTTTTCATGAAAATTCTAAAAGTCAATAAAGAGTGTCAAGTTTAAGCATTCCCATACAAAAAACAAAAGTAAAAAAACTCTATTCTCTTCTTTAGATATGCTTAGAAAATAGATTTACCTTGATCCCGTAGGGTTGACATGGAGAAAAGAAAAGAAAACGGAGATCTGACTGACCCTTAAACTTATGTTAGGTAGCTTTTGCTTTTGAAACTCTTTAACACTCTCAAGCCAAATGGGAAAATGTGCATATACAGGGTGTTACCGATTTCGACCGGTGTTAAGTGTGATCCTGGGTATGTGAATTCCGAGAATATGAAATGAATTCAAGATAATTAATTCATATATAATTACCCCAAACTCACATTTGAAATCTCAAAACCCACACACCCAACATCACACTTTGGCCGGAGCTAAAGTAGCGGTACATCGCGCCATGAAAAGTTAATTAAAAGATATTAGAATTAATATTAATCCCCTTTACTTTAAATTGTTTAAATAATTAAAATCGAGAGAAATATATTTTAATTCCCATTGCTAATTTAGTAGATAATCTATCTATTATTTATTTTGAGAATCGAACTGAAGATAAGAAAATAAAATGATTAATCTCACCCTTGAACAATCTTCAGGATATACCTAAAATAATGGTTATAAAACAAACATGCACAAACACAATAAATACATCTATATGTAACTTTTAATTTACCTTTATTTGGCATATTTATGGTTATATTATGTTTATGAAAAATTACTATCTGCGCAGATAAAGAAATAAAGTGTTACAACATTAAATATTGCCGGAAAGCACTTATAAATAACAAAATATTACGATTACATCACACAAAAACAAATTTGTGCGTTCCATTCTTGTATTCTCAACACTTAAATAATGCGATAGTATAACGTCCCAATGTTCCTAGTTCAATGAGAAGATTACTAATAACTGTTTGTACTACATAAAGAATTATCTCTTTATGGAAAATTAAGACTTGAAGTGTCATCTGAAATCCATTTATTGTGGATTAAATGCAGACTCACAGAGATAAAATTCCTAGCTTTCCCAATTCCAGGGTAGGAGTTACGGGTGTAACATAGTTCTTCCTATTTTAAAATGAACAGAAAAACTTTACCTCTGCAGATGGAATAATAAATTTTTAATCCTCAACTGATTCAGATAACTTCATTCAGTATACTCTCTGATTGACATCAGACATTTCAAAGAAACATCAGCATTGACATCGGGCATTTCAAAAGGACATCAGCCCCGAGTTAATTGTGATTATTTGGAGAGCAAGCCGTCATCATCGCAACTTCTTGTACTTGACATCAACTTAAATCTGCTGAATTTTTTATTTTTGCACTTCATCATATTTTTAACTTTCCAGTTATCACCACAGATAAGATTTAATATGTACTCTATTTATAGGAAAGCCAACCGACCGATGTGCCGATTTTTTATAACGGCATCACCAGCCGGCCGCCTCCTACGTGCTTTCTCTTTCAGAGCTTATATGTGAAAACTGGGAAATTGAGTTAGTAGCCAGTGGCCGGTAGACTCAGTTTCATTAGTGGCCACTTTTTAAAGTTAGTGGCCACTATAATGTTTCAAACTTTCTTGACATCTACATAAACTATAATCGTTGTATATATTCATATTTTTCTATAAGTCAAGAGTTTTATACCAGCCAACTATCCATGATAAGAATCGGGAAGCAGTCAAAATTCAAGAAAATTACTTTAAAACCACAGAATCTGTTACATTAAATTTTTTAAAAATATTTTTAGATTATTTGTATATGTTCATAAACACTATTATCAATTTAAATTACTATTACTTTCCTGATATAAAAAATAACTAAATCAAAATTCCAACAGTTAGGTGTATACAATTAAAAAAAAAAATCAAATAAAGCACAATAAAATGTTAATTGGATTTTATTTAATAAGTAAATGTGCTATTAACATACTACACACATTACATACAGTTGAAATCTAAGTTGATGAGTGTATTCCGCAGGATTAAACGGTATCTCTTGAAGAAAAATAAATTTAACTGGTGAGCATGTGGCAGGAGTCGAAATATTGAAAATACTGCAATGCACCACTTGCATCCGGTGAAAAAAAAAAAAAAAAGGAATAAATTATTTGAAATGCATGTGGAATCAAAGCTGATGAATATATTTTGCAGAATAAAACTGTATTTCTTGAAAAAATAATCCAACTGAAGAGCAATGGCGAAAAGCTGAAATATTGAAAATACAGCTAAATCGTTGTAATCTGCTTGTATCCGGTAAGAAAAAGAATTAACCAGTTTGCTAATTAGATGTAACCAAAGTAGAGATGCATATTTCTATCAAAAAAGCTATATTTCACTTGGCGATCGATAAAGGATTTTTTATCGCCACTTGGCGAGTGGCGACTAGGATGGCGATCGATGGCTAATTTTTTAATCGCCACGTGGCGACCGCCAATTTTCACCTATATCAGAGCTAACGCCTAAGAGACAGAAAATCAAATCGCGTCACTTGGGAAGAAACGAAGTTAGCGGCAAGCGCTGTGATTGGCTGGTTTGACAACGTACTCAAACGAAATCAAAAGGAATATTATTTGAAAAAGGAATCAAAATAAATTGTTTTTGAATGAAAATTGGAGTTATAAAATTTATTATAAATTGGAAAAATTAATTTAAAATGTATATTTATTTTATAAATGAATTAAGATGATTATTTTAATTCTGATAGTTTATTTATTATTTCCCAACAATCTTGATATTGAAAATAAAACTTTTATTAAATTTGGAAGAACATTGTTAATTTATAATATAAATTAAGTTAGATATTATTTCTTAATTTTTTTGATAGCTGAAAAAGTTTAGAAATTATATTTGAAATATCTTTTTAAAGCTTGGCAACATGAAAACGAAACTTTGAATTTAAAAGTAAATAAAGATCGTTAGAAAGATAAATAATGTCATAGGTGATTCCATAAGTTGAAATATTAAAATTTTAGGGGGTAGTTATTAAATTAAAATATTTATATTGTTTTATAAAGGGAAAAGTTATGTTATGTTTTTATGATATAACAGCCGGCAAATTCAGAAGGGTGATAATAAGCATAAAGAGGATGAAAAATTGCCATAGAACATGGGGTTGCAAACCACTTATTTAGTCACAAATATAGGATGTTTCATGCTAACTGAATTTGGGTTGAAGGCAATAATTTTGAGAAAAATAAAAACATTGCAATGAAAATGCAATGATATGTACCTTGTTTTGTGTGAAATGTTATAACACCACGAAAAGTTCTAGAAAAACAAGGCGCTCAAGCAATCGATGATACCGTATGAACTAATGATCGCAGTCCAAAATGTGGAGCGCCAAGTGCGTTCTGCTGGCGCGTTTAATGGAAACTTCTATCACTTTTTTTCATATTATCACATTTACAGCAAAGGTGAGAGTGTTTATTAAAAGTTTTATAATAATATGCTTCAGTTTTCTGAAAGTGATTACCTTCAATCCAAATTGAGTTAGCGTAGAACATCGTATATTTTTGATTATATTCGTGGTTTGCGACCCCATGCCCTGTGATAATTTTTCATTCTCTTCATGCCTTATCACCTCTCATAATTTATCGGTCGAATTCGGCAACACCCTGCATATATATTTTTTAAATTTTTCTGACCATCCGTCCTTATGGACAGTATTCCTGTGACGTCACAATTGGTAAAATGGCGATAATTATAGCCTCGAACCGAAAGGAAAAATAGAGTCCATTTTTTTATGGATTATTAGCTGGAAAAAAGTGCTAAACTATTTATATCCTTTTAAGTTTAAACGAAATTTTCTGTAATCGTCTGCATGCGGTAAGTACAATGAACGGTATTCCTGTGACGTCACAATAGCAGGAGTGATTGTGTTCCGGGTGTACCCCGGATTTCCGGGTTTTTCGATCGATGCTTCCGGGTTTATGAGATCGTTGTTTAGTGGAGAATTCGGACATTAAAAAATATCGCGAATTTCGACAAATGGTTGCCGAAAAAAAAAAATCAATTTTTTAATCGTTCTCTGTAAAAAATCGACAATTTCGTCAAAGGATTGCGGGGAAAAAAACGCGAATTTCGTCAAGGAATCTCGAAATAAACACAAATTTCGTCAAATGATGGCAAAATAAACAGAAAATTCGTCAAAAGTATCGCGAAAAAATGGCAAACATTTCGCAAAGGATCGCGATAAAACAAGATTTTCGTCAAAGGATCGCAGGAAAAACGGATATACCATCAAAGGAACGCTGGAGAAACGGGTATATCGTCAAAAGATCGTTGGAAAACTAAAATATCGTCAAAAGATCGCTGGAAAAACGCAAATTTCGTTAAAGTGGTACGGAAAAAAGCATTAATTTCTTTAAAGAATCGCAGAAAAAACGTGAATTTCGTCAAAGGACCTTAAAAAAACACAGAATTAGAACCGGAAAGGATATTCCCCATCCCGGAATCACGGGGGAAAACGCTATTTTTGTCAAAGGATCTCAAGAAAAACGGTAATATCCTCAAAGGATCGCGAGAAAAGTGAAAATTTCGTTAAAGAATCACGGAAAAAACATGAATTTCTTTAAAGAATCGCGAATTTCACCAAAGGATCGCGGAAAAAAAACGAGAATTTCGTCAAAGAATCTCAAAATAAAACAAATTTCGTCTAATATGATCGCGAAATAAACACACATTCCGTCAAAAGATTGCGAAAAAGAGCGCAAAATTCGCAAAGGATCGCGAAAAAAACAAGATTTTCATCAAAAAATCGCAGGAAAAAACGCGATTTTCGTCCAAAGATCGTGGGAAAACGGAAATCTCGTCAAAGAATCGCGGGAAAACGAAAATTTTATTAAAGGATCTCGGAAAAAAAAAAAAAAAAAAAAAAAAAACAATTTCTTTAAAGAATCGCGAAAAAAAAAATGTGAATTTCGGCAAATGATCGCAAGAAGAACACATAATTAAAACTACGAGGGATTTCTCCCTTCCGGAATCACGGGAAAAACGCGATTTTCGTCAAAAGATCGTGGGAAAAAACGCAATTTTTCGTCAAAGGATCGCTGGAAAAACGGAAATATCGTCAAAGAGTCGTTAGAAAAGCGGAAATATCATCAAAGAATCGCTGAAAAAATACAAATTTTGTTTAAAGATTCCAGGAAAAAAACATGAATTTCTTTAAAGAATTGCGAAAAAAAAAAGAAAATTTTGTGAAAGGATCGCAGAAAAAACACATAATTAGAACCAGGAGTAATCCCCCCCCCCCTCTAGAAAAAAAAAGAAAAGAAAATTTCTACTTAGAAGTAAAACTGGATTGGTTTTGAGATTTTTTTTTACTATTTTCAAATAACTAGGTGTATTGACTTGTAAATATTAAGAGATCCCACTCTTAACACATAATTTGTACTTGTTTCATGAGTACTTGGAATAAATTTATTTACTGATTATAGAATTCGAACTTTGCATAGTTAGCAAGATAAACTGCACTCTTCATTTGATGAAGTTATTTAGCTTTCAGTGAAATTAATGTAAGTTTATCAAATTATGTGTTTCTGCAATTGTAAATTTCAAACAGCAGAAATATGTCATTTGATTGTCATGATGTTGCAGCATCAGTTGTTATGTAAATTGATATTGGTATGTTTTGCATCGATAATTTTCAGGGTTTTTCACTTTGTATCAATTAATTTTCAGAGTTTTTCACCCTGAGTCACAATCACCCCTGCAATATGTAAAATGACGGTTTTTATACCCTCGAACCGAAAGGGAGAATAGGGTCCATTTCAGCTATCATAAAAACGCATAGATCCTGTCTTGTCCTTATATATATATGTGTGTATATATAATGCCGACAAAATTGGATGAAATAACGCATCTTCACTATGAATTAACCAGCAAGCACCTCTGAAGATTTTTTTGTGGGTTAATCATAGTTTCCTATTTTGCATACTGGTTTCCTGTGTTCATATCTTGTTCGTCTTTAGAATTTTACCATTTGTTCATATATTTGTGATTTCATCTTTATTATATATATACTAGGGGTAGGGGGCTCTGCCCCCTGCAACCTACGCTCGCCAACCCTTGTTCAGACACCACAGAATCTAAAAACACGCTAATCTGATGAGTTTTAAAAATATTAGAGAAGATTGAATTATACTGAAAAAAAAAACTGTGCAGATCTCCCTGTAAACGTGTTTCCATCCAATTCCCTTTAATTGAAAAAATTTATGGCCGAATCAGTTGCTGTTAAGACATCCAATGGTTGTTTTTGATTAAAGAAGATCAGTTAAACATTTAAAATGAAGCTAAAATAAAATTAAGTATACAGAGTCTTTGTCTCCCTGTATTTTAAAACAATCTCTATAACAATAGCCTAAGTCATGTGACTATCATCAACAGTTCCGAGCGGACCACTTCGCTTTTTATACTCTAGGTGCCATTTTGGTACTTTAATGTTAGCCAGGAACAGGTGATAAGTAGCCAGATATTATTCTATCGCCATCATTTCATCTATATTATAATTGTTCAAGTCATCAACTGACATAAACAAATTACGGTCTGATCCCTTCCCCTTTCATATTAGCGCGATTTTTTCCGGCGCCAATTTGGGGAAAGCATCAACAGCATAAACAACAACATCCGGCTTACCATATCAAGCAAAATAACGATACTTTGGCGCCAGTTAAGTACCCGTTGCATACATGACATTGGCGTCAGAAAAAAATCGCGCCAATATGGGGCCGTATACGACACCTGTGCCGAAAGTTTTCCATTTTTATTAAAAAATCAAATTTTTTTTTCGAATAAAACTACATAAAAGTTGCCATGGTCGCAAAGAATTCTTGGTACTGTTACGCTAGCCGGGTGCAAATCTCGCCAATAGCTTTTTTTTCAACTCGCCAGTTAGCATTTTTTTTTTTTTTCGAGTGGTAAATTAAAACATTGATTTGAAGTTGAAATTAAATGTCATGGTTTGTTGCATTATTTAATATTTGGCCAGATGTCATATATGCACCGCAGGTTTTGCGTATTTTTTTTTTTTTTTTTTTTTTTTTTTTTTTTTTTTTTTTTTTACGAAAATTTGGCGAAAACCTCGTTTTCGAATACCAATTATATATGTATTTTTGGTACTACTTAGTTATCCCGTCGCGACCAAAAATCTATCACCAAACTATAAGATTAAATGCCAATAATGGTTGATCGTAAATGTCACATTCACTTAACTTTAAGCAAGTTACACGTGTTTACGTCATCAAGTGATTTTTATTTCGACGTTTTATTTGTATATTTATTAATGTTATACTAATTTATTTGTTCTTTCGTTATTTAAAATAAAAATTGTGTCAATTTGTATAATTTGGCGAGTGGTTTGGCGATTTATATAATTTGGTGAAATTGGTCGACCGAATAAATAAGTAGTACCGTATTTTTTAATTATTTTTTATTATTTTCAAAAAGAAATAACAAAAAAAATAATTGATAACTATAGAACAAAATAATTTATGTAATTTAAAAAAAGAAATAAAAGTAAATAAACATTTATTATTAAATAAACAACAACAGCCGGGTTACCATGTCAATCAAAATAATTCCATTTTGGCGCCAATTAGGTACCCCGGTGCGTATATGACATCTGTGCCTAATATTTTTTCTTTTCGTTTTGTTTTTTTTTAAAAGAAAGAAGTGAAAGCCATGAATTTTAAATGTTTCAGTTTTAAATGAAAGTTTTGTATTTTAAATAAAATGAATGAAAGGATTATATTTTAAATTAAATTGATGAAATATAAAAAAAATGCGATGGGAAAAATGTTCGGCGATTTATCACCTGCGTCCCGCTAACATAAAAATACCGAGTTCTTGATTTCTTTATAAGAATCTTTCGATTTGGCGAGAGATTGTTCAAGTAAATTGAATTATGAATAAAAGTAACATGATACATTTCTTAGCATACATTTAAGGGAGGCCAAACTGGTATCCAAATTAGTTTAAAATAATAACCTTTTCTGAAATATGAAAAAAAATATCTGTTATGATTAAAATTTGAGTTGCCATCATTAGAAAAAAGTATTTAAAATTAGAAAAAAATTAATATTTCGAAAACTAATTCGAATTTAAAAATTCTAATACCAGTTTTGAGATCTGCGGATCAATACGGATTTTTGGTGTTAATTTCATCGTAAAGTATTCCATATTTTAGGAGAAATCGCCGTGCATAATCAGTTGTTTAATCGGACGTTTCAAAGAATCGTTTCATAAATTCGTTTCATATATCCGTTTCATTTCAGTCATTTCATATATCCGTTTCATAAATTCGTTTCATTAGTATTTTATATGTATAGGGTATATATATATATATATATATTTATATGGAGATGGTAATATTGAGTTCTTTTCACAGGATCACATAAAATAGCCAGGCCCCTCATATGCAGATTATCTATTTGTATTCGTCTGGTTTTAGCATTTTAAGCTCTGCATTAGGTAGTTTGAAGGATCTTTGAAATTCTTTCTGTAACACTTTATAAGACTGGTTGAAAGATGTGCATAATTCACAGCTGCCAACTTCTACGCTCATTTCCTACTACTACTATTTTTCAAAAGAAAAAAAATGACTTTATTCAAAATTTTCGGTGGTTAAAAAACACTTTTTTTTTTCTCTTTTAAAGTACAGTGGTAAACAAAAAAAAGTTAGCTGATATGATAATTTATTTTTCTACCTGTATGTCTTTTGCCGCTTTTGTCTTTCCATCCATCCTAATTGTAGTCAAAATGAAAGTGCATAAATCACGTCTAAAATTGAGTATATTTTTATTTAAAGTGACTACGGCATGATTCTTGTTAAAAATGACGATTTTGTAATGTTAAATTCTTTTTGCAGTGTCACCTAAAATAGCCAGATCTGTGATATACAGATTTACAATTTGTACTCGTCAGGTTTTATTCAAAATTTACATTTTACGCTTTCAAACCAAACTGAAAAAAGTACATAATTTGTTTTCTTGCCTGTCTCCCGTAGTTCGTATAATGGCTATTGTACGAGTAAGAGAGCATAGATCTCGTTTTAAAATCCAATCAATTTTTAAATGGGCTGAATACTGTATAAAGGCAAAAAAGAAAAAAATACTTAACACCATAAAATTAAGAAATGCGCTAGGCCTTTCGAAAGAACTTTGTCTTTCTTCTTCAGGCACAAAGAAGACATGCTGTCATTTTGCAGGTAGGAGCAAGACGCCTGTTGGTCTCAGGCCCGTAGCCAGGAATTCCTTTCGGAGGGGGCTTAATCTTGGAATTTTTTCTGATCTAACAGCAGTAATTTGCATAATTTAAAGCTTAAATAAAAAAACAATAAGCAAGGCTTAAACTAAGGTATATTTCTGCATAGGATACTTAATCTCCATGTCAAAAATTGTTTTTTCATATTTTTTCGAGTTCTGTTACAATTTATGGTTTTCAAGAGCACTTCCAGTTTCCAAACCGGTTCGGTAACCAGGAGTGTTTTTTAGGGAAAGACTGCAACAAAAATAAAAAAGCCTCATATATCTTATGAGTAAAAGGTTTAAAAAATATTGAAATGCAAACAAGTAATTTGAATAGATTTAAAGCACAGGATTAATATTATCATGTGAGTATGTTGCATTCATTTGTTTCCTTTATTATATAGTTCATCATTTTCTCGCCCATCGATAAAATTAATCACACATATAAATTTTCAAAAGAAAAAATTAATTCTTACAGATATCTGTAATCAAAAATTATATTTTTATTTCACATTCTATGATTAGAATAATTATAAATGCAGTACTCTTGGTACTAGTGCTACAGAAACAATCTCCATGACTTCTTCTCAGCCACGAGGCTGATTACCTTATCGGGATCTACTGTAATGTCACAATGAAATGAATGGAAATCATTGCAAGGCTACTTAGTCTCTCATCGCCCATAACGCTTCGAGGTAAAGATTTAATTCTTTTCATTGTCGAAAAAGACCTTTCAGCAATGACTGTTGTTACCAGGATTGTAGCCAAGACTGTCAGCAAATGTTTGATCGTATTGTGATATGTACTCTAAAAATTTTGAGACCTCTGTATTTGTGTCAACATTATCAATTCTCTCACACCATAATTCATATTCAGTTTTCACTTGTAACATTGTCACTTATCGTCAAAATATTGAGAGAGATTCTCTAATATGCTTCCTTTTTCCGGAGAAGCAAATTCTGTTAGAAATACTTGGAAATCTGTTAGAATGTCTTCATTCGAAAAGAATCCTTCATTCAAATTTTGCAGAAGGCATTCTACACAGAGAATAAAGACGATGATCACGTAATATTCTTCAGTGAATGAAATTTGAGGGTTTGCACGTGATGTGTGCCTAAATGTTAGCATTTTTATTTCAGTTTGGAGGTTGTCATCAACAGTTACAAGACAGTTTCGGATGGCAGGAATCGGTATTCTGTTGGACAATGCAAAGTTTAACCGGTGGCTTGCACAATGGACGTATCTAATTTTTGAATACTTCTGACGAATTTTAGACGGGACCCCACTAATATAACCAGCCATGTTGGCCACTCCCTCATACGCCTGTGCGATGCATTTAGACATTCTGTCATTACTTTTACAGACTTCTGTTAAAATTTCGGCAGACAAGTCATTTATTGGGATGAAGCCTAAAAAAAATCTCCCCTAGATATGGGTTTTGTGAATTTTATAAATAGTCCACATATCGAACACAAAGGGCAAGCTGTTCTGTGCATGTGCTTGAAATATCCATAGTTTCATCAGCAATCAAGCTAAAACAGATCTTGTTATTTATTTTGGTAATTAGTTCTTTGGTAACTATATCCGAGCATATTTGAATGATTTCATTCTGAATGTCTGGGCTGAAGTAAGTAGCATTTCTGTGGCAGTTTATAATATGTCGTTTTAATTCATCATCTTAAGATTTTGCTCTAAATCTTAAAAGCATTCTTAGCTTGCAGTCTTTTTTATTGGTTTCTTTAACGTTAGCGGACCGCTATCATTGATCACCTCTAAGTGGAATTTATTGCTTTGCACAAAATTAGAATGTTAGATGTTGCCCCTTGAAAATTCTGTAAGGGGCGCTGTGAAAACTATCAAAAAATCCCTACATAGGGATATCCACCCCTAAAGTTGATCATTCTTCAAAAGGCACAAAAAATTTCCCAGACAGACTATTTTGTACGCATATTTTTTCTATTTAGGATTCATATGCAAACAATTTAAAGCAAAGTTGTTCAGTGAACAGCCCGTGGGACGCCGTGACACCTATGAAGGTTTCTCGATACTCTCGTTTTACTTCAAACCATTTCTTTTTAAAATTTCATGCTACTAATTTATTTATTTTTTAACTTTTTACAGCTATAACATTATTTTCAAAGATACTTTCTTTAAAATTATTAATTTTCACATGATTTTACATTATAGGTGGTTTTGGGCTCCTTTCCCTATAAAACATTTTAACATTGACCACTCTAAGTTTTCTTTACATGCCTGATATAATGAGGATAGCGAAAATTAAGGAAGATAACATGCAAGCAATTGTTTTATATTAGACTCCTAAAATTATACACCATACATGTATATTATACTTACTTTTTCTTAGTCAAATTAATGGTAAGGAATGACCCCAATAGAATATTACTGTGCATAAAAACAGTTACAATTACGTTTTAAAAAGAACTTATATTTTTAGTGGTAGATATGAATAAAGAACAATATATCTCAATGAGCGATATAACGAGGAATTGCTATAACTGTAATTGAATAAATTTATAACGTATGTAATTTTTATGTACGTAGTTTTAATGTAATGGAAGATAAAACAAGAAAAAACATCTTTTTAAACTACTTTCGGGGGGGGGGGGCTTCAGCCCCCTTAGCCCCCTCCCTGGCTACGTGCCTGGTTGGTCTGCGATTGATGATTTTGCGCCTGAAGAAGAAAGACAAAGTTCTTTAGAAAGGCTAGGCGCATTTCTTAATTTTGTTATTATTAAGTAGTTTTTTTTTTTTTTTTTGCCTTTATTGTATCACACGAGCTTATTCAATATCTTAATGTGAGTACCGTATATTTCTTCGGCAAAATTATGATTGTAATTGAGTTATACAAGTCATTTTTACAGGTTTATATAAAGTGGATGATATATAGCGATCACATATTAACATATGATATGTAGATTAATTAATTTTGACTTACGAATTTCAGTTGCGTAATAATTTTGTCGCTACTAACGAATTTAAATTGCTCTTTAATAATCACGTTGCTATTACTAACGTGCATCAATTTCATATGCAGTATTTTAAATATGTTTATGTTGATCGGATTCTATAGTTATAAGCAAATATAAAGAAACGGTGTAATTTGCGTATGCTAGAGATTTTTCTAAAATTTTATGTGATTTGACAGTTTTAGTTGTCCCCAAATAATTGCCTTATTATATTGGAGGAAATTGTATAATCACTGTGATCTTTGTAATAATCACCGTGAGTGTTCTGCTAATTCACACTTCAAGGACAACTACTTTTGGAAATTCAATGTAAGGCTACTTTAGAATAATAATAATAAAAAAAGAAATGAATAATTATAATAACTTGGCGACCACCTTACCTGAAGAATGAATAAGCGCAAAGAAAGTAAAAGTGGAGATCATTTAAGTGTTTTGTCCTTGGAAAAGATTGATTTTATAGAAAAAATCTGCATTGGACCTTTTGTACAGTGATGCATTACATTCTTGATCATCGTTGGATTTTAAAGATTTTATTTTTAATGGAGAGCTGATTAGATATTATATTATCCGAGATTATTAAGGTAGTCCGGGACACGAAAATTTTTCTTTTTTTTATTTATAAGTATTTTTTTAATTGTTTTCCCCTCACCTCCTATCTTGAAATGTATGACGATGTCCTCAAAAATCCTGTCAAAACATGGATTTGTGATATTTTTATTGCTCAGATCGTTTTCCTTTTGAAGAGAGAATTTCTTATTCGTAGATTTTAAGTAGCTATATTATAGTCGTAGTTAAAGAAACAGACCCCGATTTAATACTATAAGGTCAATGCAATAATACACTGTTAATGTCTCCTATAGAAAACAGTAAGTAGTTCCTTCTGAAGCATTTTTATTAGAAGATTCACGTCTACATATCTTAACGGAAAGCCTCTCGGTCCACTTAAAAAAGAAAGTTCACACCTACAAATAGAAGTTACGAGTTTTGGAAACACTTTCATCGAAACTCCGTAACTTATATAATTCTCTGTGATATAATAATCTTCTAATGTCCCATAAATGTGTACGTTATCCAATGTTACCATAATCATGTAAATTCTCCAAATGCAATGATAGTCGTCGTACTTCCGAGAATATTTCATAATCATATTCGTTCCCCAATGTTACCATAATAAAGTCCATACTCCCTCCACTCCAACATTGTCCTAATCATCATCATAATCATCCGTCGAGAATATTCCGGAATTAAACCAGCAAAAGTATCCCATAGCTCTCTGATGCCTATGTTGAGTTGAATGACAATGAAAAACAACGAAAAGTCCTGTCTCTGATTACGTGCATCAGCTTTTAGCGATCAAGGAATATGACGACAAACCCGCGGAATTCCGCTCTGCGGAAGACTTTTTTAGCCAACCAACGCATCCGCCGGAGCCTTTTAAAGGTGTATGGAATATTTTTTCTTTCTTTTTTTACGGAATTTGGCCCGAAAAATGTCGAACGCATCCCTTTATAAATTAAAACAGAAATACAGATATCCACCATTTTTCCAAAAAACTAACATGGAACTAGAGGTCTGCACGGGCCCGGGCTTGGCCCGAGGCCCGTACCCGGCCCGGCGGAATGAAGGCGAATTTTCCAACGGACCGGGCCGGCAGAATTAGGACAATTTTTTCAACGGGCCGGGCCGACAGACAAAATAAACGGGCCTGCAGGGCCGGGCCGGGCCGATAAAAAAAATTAATCGGGCCTATCGGCCCGATATAAGAATTCAAGCGAAGCAGATAAAATACGAGCCATTTTCAATGAATATGATTTTCTCGAGAAGTATAAATGTGCGTCACGAGCCGATGCGAGTTTAACAACATCAATACAGATATGTAACATGTCCATCGTAGAGATCGGCATCGTACAATTACAAGATGTCTGATTACGGGTTTAATTTTTTTTCAGCAGACTCGTGCCGGGACGGAACTGGTCTTAACCGATCTCAGGATGTCTAGGACAGGCATTATGTTTTGCAAAAGTATTAATAGTGATAATGAACTTCTGTTAACAGTATCTTTCAGGGTTCGCAAAGGTGGGCCCAGTTCGAAAAAACCCGGTGGGTTTTTTCAGAATGGGCCCACTTGAAAAAGCCCACTGAAAAACCCATAATGTGGGTTTTTTCAATTTACAGAAATAATTTAAAATTTAAACAACATATACATTTAATGAATTTAAGTCATTTCAGTTAATTTTGAAAAAAATATTAATATATAAAAGCCGTTACATACACATCTGAAGTAAAATAAAAATGTATTTCAGCACATTGAAATACTTTACTAACATAGAACCTAGTAGGCAACATACATAGTACATAATTATAGGTAAAGGTTATATCATAAGAATGTCTTTATATAAAAAATTCAAATCAACTATATTCATGGAAATAAAAAATATGTATTTTTACTTTCTTCGACCTTTAGAAGAAGGATTTGTGAAAAATTTTGAATTCCGGTTTATGATGGATTTGTACGTTTTAAAGAGGTCCTGAAGACGATTTGATGGTTTTTAGAAAATGTCTGTCTGTATGTGAAAAAAATTTTGTGGGTGCTCTATCTCAAGAACTAATGCACAGAATTTCACAAAACTTTAGATTGAGTTTGACCTTGATGTAAACTGGTACTGATTAGTTTTTGGTGTATACTGCCCAACAAGTGGCGCTGCTATGCTGCATTTATCTCAATTTTTGCAATAGCTTTATCTCAAGAACTAATGCATGGATTTTCATAAAACTTCAGATTCAGTTACAAGTTAAGTTGTTGCTTATTGAAATTTTGGTGCATATCGCCCAACAGGTAGTGCTAGTAGTTGCTTTTTTTGCAATTTCATCAATAACTCTTATCTCAAGAACTAATGTACGGAATTGAATAAAAATTTATATTCAGTTAGACGTTGATATAAACTGGTGCTGATTAGTTTTTGGTGTATATCGCCCAACAGTGGCGCTGTTGTGCTGCATTTATCTCACTTTTTGCAATAGCTTTATCTCAAGAACTAATAATGCGTGGATTTTCATCAAACTTCAGATTCAGTCAGATGTTGACGTAAACTGTTACTGATTAGGTTTTGTTGTAAATTGCACAACAGGTGATACTTATATCTCCTTGTTAAATGCATCCAATTCAACGAATCTATATTTTACAATCATCATGATGGGCATAGATTGTCATTTAATTTTGGCACTGTGATAGCGAATTTTGAATTATTAACATGTGAGATAGAAGAAACTTTAGGGATTGGCACATCCGACTAGTTTACTCCTTTTTTTCTTCCTACTTATACATTTTAAATTTTAATATTCTATTCATTATTTGATTTAAAGAAAATTAACAATTTTATATCTTCTATTATATTTAAAACAAATTTGTGAGAAACACTGACATTTAATTAATTTAAATTCATATAATTTATACAATTTATAACTTGTAAAATAGCATTACAATTATATTGTATATAAGAGAAAAATGTATTTTTTTTATGTATAGTGTATATAATATATAGAAAACATAGTATACAATAATGTAATTACACATATATTATACTTTTGAAAAAACCCGATTTTCCCCGGGGAAAATTGGGTTTTTCATGAAAAAACCCGAAAAAACCCATGTGGGTTGGGTTTTTTCAGAAAAACCCGGGTTTTTGCGAACCCTGGTATCTTTGGAAATATACCTTAAGGGGTTCTCATATTCACTGCTCAACAATGCGAAACTTTCAAACAGATTTTCTGACTCATTTTTATTTATAAAGGCATAAAATTCACAGGCCTGACTATTGAATGCATTTGGAAACGAATAGCTTTCTCCATATTTGATAAATTACTTACAGAGATAACAGAGATTCTTGTCATGTGACTGTACGTTTTTCTCCTTTCCTGTGCTATCGCTTCCGGAAATTCGATTCTTAACGCTAACTTTGGCAGTATTTTCAGAGAAAGATATATTGCTTTTATCTATGAAAAAAACAGCATTTACATAGTTTCTGAATAAGAATACCTGCCAATCTTACGCGTTTCCGAAAAGAAATGAATTCTCAAATGTGTCGAAATGTAACTTCTTTTGATTTGAGAAAAGCATTAAAAAGAGAGAAATATTTTCGCAAATCTACTTTTTATCATACAGCTTCAAAAGGTATCATGTTTTTAATCCTTTATTCTAAACTACATTAACTTTTTAATGAATCCTTATTGGAATTTCGAAATGTCTGTAGAAACGATGACTAAAACACTGTATAATCGTTAATGTTTACTATTGTGTGTTTTCTGCTTTGCGAACACATAGTAATCTAAAATATACTGTAAAATTTTCCCATAAATATGTACGTAGTATTCATTAAAAGAATCTTAATTGTGTGTTGAGAAAAAGCGGATTTTTTTTTTTTTTTGTAGAAATTGAATCGGGCCGGGCCTGTTTTCACTAATTTTTGTACGGGCCGAACTTCAATTTTTACACCGGGCCGGGCCAAGATAGCTTTCGTTCGGGGCGGGCCGGGCCCGGGCCTGGAAATTCCGGCCCGTGCAGACCTCTACCTGGAACCGAGCGAACCTCCGATCACGGGTCCCCGCTGTTTGCGGCACCGTATAGCAGACTTGCTGCGCACGCTCTGTAAAATCTGTTAGTTCCGCTTTCCACCGTCAAGGGGCGCACTTTATTCTGAACAAACCACTTTCAGAACGAAACTCTTAAAACGCTTCTGCTTAAAAAAAAAAAAAAAAAAAAAAAAAAAAATGCACTAAACAAAGCAGAAGTGTATGAGCATATTTTGGTTCTGAATCTGGGAAATACACTTCGATAAAGTGGTGAAAATCCTTTTCATTCTTAAAAGAGCAAGATTTGGTTACACTAAATATTTCGTCATTAAAATTCTCCTTTATTCGTTTGCTAAATTGGGCTTTTTTCTTATTCTAAAATGCCCCTAGGAATGTTTTCTCCCCATTCAAAAACTACATATATTAACCGGTGAAATTCTTACTCACTTTTTTTTTTTTTTTAATCTTAATTATTCATTCATTAAAAGTTTATATATTTACATTCATATTATGGAATAGATAGTCATTTCAGTTTTTACTCTCAAGTTTTCTTTTGAGAAAAATGATAATCTAAAAAAAAAAAAAAAAAATCGCGTATTTTATGCACCCGTTACTTTTTTAACACCGAAAAACTGCACGAAAAGTGCGAAAAATACGTGAGTAAATGCGGGATGTCGCTTTTCTATTATCGGGGTTCAATAAATGTAATAACCTTTTTTTCGACTACTGATAGTAATACTGAGTAATGAGAATTCTACCATAATCTTAATTTACAACACAACAATCGTTACAACAAGGGTTTCTTTTTATGACCGGGAGCTTTTATCATTAATGGCGCTACTTTTTTCGACGATTGAAGAAAATAAGGAACTCTGCCACTTAAAAACCTTTATGAACCATACGAAGTTATTTAATATTGATTTAATTCTTAATAAATATTCATTTTTGTGCCATTAAATAATTATTTGATATTTCATGCTTTTCCTTATAATTTGATTTACTCCCTCCCATCTTATTTTGGAAAATCAGTATAATTTTTCCTGAAGCGCATTTTATTCAAGGATTCAATCCAGTGCCTCTGCCCTTGACATAAATTCATCGTATATAATGATAAGCTGGGCTACATCGTTTCCCTTTCTATTCTTTGCATTTATGAATAAAGGTATATTTCAGTGCTGTTTGAATTGTAGATTTATAGTCATTCGTGAAGACTTGTTGCGTAACCGATATCTCGGCAGAAAAATCGAATTTTCTATTGTATTTGCTGGAACTATTATAAGAATAAAGAAGTATTATTATTGGGGTAGGTAGGAATATAAAATGCGTTACACAATTTTGTCGGTCTGTTGCTTCTTTGTGCGTGTCTTTGCTTATGCAGTTTCCACTGAATAGTAATCAGTGCTTTAAGAATATATTTTTTTTTTCCTTCCCTGAGTTCAACGGGATGGCTATTCAGAATTTTTGCGATGCGATGTCTTAAATTCAAAAAAAAAAAAAAAAAAATAAGGATTGTCAGCAATTAATAAAATATTTGAGAATAATTAAATGCTCGAACTAATTTTTATGTGAATATTTAAATTACTTTAGATAAAAGATTTAAAATGCTGAATTGCAGAGAATGGCAATTATCAAACGTGCTTGTAATCATATTTCCCGGTAAGTTTAATAAATGAGCGGTATGTGAATATCGACGGATTCCAAGATATATAACAAGGAATTTATAATAAGATTGTTGTATTTTCGTACCATCTCAAAATATTAGCAAATTAGTAAGGGTATATAAGTTAATGTGAACCCCCCCCCCCCCCCCTCAAAAAAAAAAAAGATTAACGATCCTAGAAATCTTCAGACGGTTCGCAGAAAAATATTTTTCACTGCTCAGTAACGGGAAACTTTCTGACTCATGTTTAACCCAGAATGACACACATATATTTTTCGAACGAATCTGACACCCTGGGATCTACAAGACCCCCAAAAGTTTTTTTGGCTATTTTTTTTCCCAGGGCTAAAAACGTAATTGTGGTAGTTTTATATAGACTAAACAGGGAAATTGCTCGTCAAACGTGGCAAATGAGGTGCGTTCGTACTATAACTAGTTTTATAAATATTTTTTGCACCCCATATTGTACTGAATGTATATATATTTTTTTGCACTTCATAAGTGTATCTGTAACATCATTAAAATGCACTTGCAATATTTTTTTTTCCCCATTGCCCGTAATGTAACGGAAAACTTTTGACTGTCCCTGTAATTAAACTATACATCCGATTTTCATAAAATTGAAAATGGCTCGACAAAATTTTGCAACAATTATATATTTAAAATTTCAGACCATTCGGAAGGCTGTAACATCATTAAAATGCACTTGCAATAATTTTTTCCTATTGACCGTAATGTAAAGAAAAATTTTGAATGTCCCTGTAATTAAACTATACATACGATTTTCATAAAATTTGAAATGGCTCGACAAAATTTTGCAACAATCATATATTAAAAATTTCAGACAATTCGGTTGGGTAGTTTTTGCTCTGTTATATGCGGACGGACGGACAGACGGACTGAACGACGACTATAGGTGCTGCGTATTTATATAACTACGAACGCACCTAAAAAGATGAAAAAACAAAAGCAGACAAAAAGTATAGTTAATTTAAAAAAAAATGTGTATTAGCATAGCTGTCAACATCTTACACTTTTTTGTACCACAAAAATTTTACAGTAAATTTTACCTTTTTAAATCTTCGTAATCTGCCGATTATATAAGGAAAAAATTTCTATTAATTTTTTGCGGTACAAAAAAGCGGAAGAGTGGCAGCTATGGTATTAGCCCTAACACACATATATATTTCGAACAAATCTGACGCACGGAGGTCTACAAAACCCAAAAGGCACCCAGCTATCCAAAGAAAGTTCGCAGCAATTTCAAACGATATCGAAGGTGGTGTAGAATTGTTGTCGATCCGTTGGAACAATAAGGATAACTTTATACTCAAAGTGTGAGTGGCTGTCAGAAATTGTGAGGTTTGACAGACTCCAGCGTATCACTCTAGGAATTGAAAAAATAATAAAAAAGAAAAATGCCCAGCTAAACTGATGGCATTGAGCTCACAGACTATTCACACTAATTGTATATTATACTCTTATTTTAAAGAATAATGCCACTCAAAAAAATAAGTAAAGGGGAATTAGCCCCCGTTTCCCATTTTATACTTAGCCAGTGAACCTCCAAATCTAATCAGGGAAGCTCCTTATCATAATAAACCGGTATACCAAATTTGGAGCAAATCGAATAATCTTGCAAAAAAAAAAAAAAAAAACATTTATCTAAATTAAGGGGGTGGACTAGCCCCCCTTTATCCTTAACCAATGAATCGCCAAAACGAATCAGGGAAGCTCCTTGACATAATAAACCGGTATACCAACTTCGGAGCAAATCGAATCATTCTGCATGAAAAACCCATTTATCTAAATTAAGAGGTGCGGGCTAACCTCCCTTTTCCCCCTTTACCCTTAACCAATGAACCCCCAAAACTAATCAGGGAAGTTCCTTAACATAATAGACCGGTATACCAAATTCGGAGCAAATCGAATCATTCTGCATGAAAAACACATTTATCTGAATTAAGGGGGGTGGACTAACCCTGTTTTCACCCCTTTATCCTTAACCAATGAACCCCCAAAACTAATCAAGGAAGTTCCTTAACATAATAAACCGGTATACCAAATTCGGAGCAAATCGAATGATTCTGCATGAAAAACCCGTTTATCTGAATTAAGGGGGTGGACTAACCCCCCTTTTCCCCCTTTATCATTAACCAATGAACACCCAAAACTAATCAGGGAAGTTCCTTAACATAATAAACCGGTATACCAAATTCGGAGCAAATTGAATGATTCTGCATGAAAAAAACATTTATCTGAATTAAGGGGTTGGACTAAACCCCCTTTTCCCCCTTTATCCTTAACCAATGAACCCCCAAAACTAATCAGGGATGTTCCTTAACATAATAAACCGGTATACGAAATTCGGAGCAAATCGAATGATTCTGCATGAAAAACACATTTTTCTGAATTAAGGGGGGGGATGGACTAACCACGTTTTCCCCCTTTATCCTTAACCAATGAACTCCCAAAACTAATCAGGGAAGCGCCTTATCACAATAAACCTAGGAAAAAATTTTGAAGCAAATCGGATGTTTCTATCGAGTTATCGCGTTACGTACATACATACGTACGTATGTACATACATACATACGTACGTACGTACGTACATGCATACAGAAAGTGCGGGCACATTAGCTCTCAGGCTTTGATAGCCTGAATAAACCGGTATACCAAATTCGGAGCAAATCGAATCATTCTGCATGAAAAACACATTTATCTGAATTAAGGGGGGGGGGGGTGGACTAACCCCGTTTTCCCCCTTTATCCTTAACCAATGAACTCCCAAAACTAACCAGGGAAGTTCCTTAACATAATAAACCGGTATACCAAATTCGGAGCAAATCGAATGATTCTGCATGAAAAACCCATTTATCTGAATTAAGGGGGTGGACTAACCCCCCTTTTCCCCCTTTATCCTTAACCAATGAACCCCCAAAACTAATCAGGGAAGTTCCTTAACATAATAAACCGGTATACCAAATTCGGAGCAAATTGAATGATTCTGCATGAAAAACCCATTTATCTGAATTAAGGGGGTGGACTAACCCCCCTTTTCCCCCTTTATCCTTAACCAATGAACCCCCAAAACTAATCAGGGATGTTCCTTAACATAATAAACCGGTATACCAAATTCGGAGCAAATCGAATGATTCTGCATGAAAAACCCATTTTTCTGAATTAAGGGGGGTGGACTAACCCCGTTTTTCCCCCTTTATTCTTAATCAATGAACTCCCAAAACTTATCAGGGAAGCGCCTTATCACAATGAACCTCGGAAAAAATTTTGAAGCAAATCGGATGTTTCTATCAAGAGTTATCGCGTTACGTACATACATACATACATACATACATACAGAACGGGCGGGCACATTAGCTCTCAGGCTTTGATAGCCTGTGAGCTAAAAACTAATGGGGTTTGTGAGACCCCAGTGTGTCATTCTAGTGTTAAATATAAAGCATTATAACTTGAAAGCGTGATTATTTAGGTAATTTGTAATCGAACAGTTTTTATCTTCCAGTAAATGAATTACGTCTTGAGTTTAGCCCTTAATTGGTGAGGTGGGGTGTTTTGCACCTCAGAGAAATTTAAATTCTGAAATATTGCCCTTTTACATTACTAGATGGACTGTACACTTACAGTACTTCTTCAGTTGTTTTATACAAATAAATAATGCAAAATTCACAGGAAATTTTCTTATTTTAATTCGCTAAATTTTGTGGAGAGCATAAGATATCAAATTTTGGGGTTACATACACCCCACCTCTGCACTTACGTTATAACAAAATCACCTCACCATTTAGAGTTAAGGTGAGTGTTGTCTTGTGAGGATGGCAGTTTTTTTCCCTTTCATATATGCTATTGCGCCTGGTAATTCTGTTCAAAACGTCAACTTTGACAGCATTTTCCGAAAATTCTTCTGCCTTTACAGAAAACTGTAAAAACAGTTCGATTACATAGTTTCTTAATAAGAACATTTGCCAATTTGATACGTTTGCGAACAAAAATGAAAAAAAAAAAATGTGTTAGAAAGTAGTCAGTTTGGATCGTTACTTTTGAAGCTGAATTTTTAAATGTAGAACCAATAATTACAGTCGAACCCGGTTAAGAAACTCACGGTTAATACGCGATCCCGCTTAATACGCGGATTTTTTTTCCAATCCTTCGAACATCGTCCATAAGGCTAATGTGAAAATATTACGTTTAATACGTGAACGGTTATTACGCGATCCCGCTTAATACGCGATAAATTTTCAGTCCTTTGAGGGGGTAAAATCGATCAAAATGCGAATTCCTTCTCTCATCTGGAGTGTTGTCAATTTAGAGGATTTTTTTATTCAGATAAAAAACACTGTTTCCAAATAGTATTATTTATTTATTTAATAGCAGATTACCTAAGACGGTACTAATTATTTAAAATTACTAATCGGAAATAATGGTAGATATTTGAATTAAACAAAAACCCGCTAAATTAGCAACACAGCAATTCTTCCGCCTCCTAACATTCTTTGTCTTTTGTTTTCGTGTATATTTTCAGTGTAGTAGAGAGATATAGATAAATTCAGGTTACTCAGATAAGTCATAAAAATTATTGTGATTAGAGATGATCATACCTGCTGTTAGTGAGTTTTTAAGTTTACGTTATATCACTACTATGTTTTATAATGCATATTATAGACAACAAAAAATGAAATTCGTAAAGATTAAACAAACACTGTGGTTGGATAATTCTTTTGTGTTTTCTTTACACTTTGTTATGCTAACAATATATTTTATACAAAGTTTAATAAGGACAGTTTTTTCTTATATTAAAAAGAAGGACAAATTATAATGGTACTTATTATTAAAAGTACTAAATATGATTTTAAAAATTGGAATACATATTTATATTCCGTTATTATTCCAATCGGTCGTATAAAAAGAAACAATGAGTTAAAGTAGAATATACCGTATATACTCGCGTATAAGGGCGATTCCGTGGAGAGTGTCACACACGTAACACAGGCTTTAATTTGCATTTATTCAATTATTTATTAAATTTTAATGTTAATTCTGATTTTAAGTGGTATGGTAAATAAGTTATTAGCATATTTTTAAATTTAAATGTGTGGCAATAAAACTCACAGAAGTATATCATTTAATTTCATTACTCAAAATGTGCTTTTTTTCTACTTCAGAAAAAAAGCACATTTTGAGTATGAAATTAAATGATGTATTTCTGTGAGTTTTACTTACACACATTTAAACTAAAAAATATTTTAATAACTTATTTACCATACCACCTAAAATCAGAATTATCATTAAAATATAATAAATAATTGAATAAATGCAAATTAAAGCCTGCGTTACGTGTGTGACTCTCCGCATGGAATCGCCCATAAGTCGACCCCCTAACTTTTGAATGCAAATTCTGGAAAAAAATCAAAAACCCGCGTATAAGTCGACCCCCTAACTTTTTACTTCATTTTTGCACAAAACCAAACCAAATATTTCACTTGCCAATGGGAAAAAGGTAGTAAGTAAACAAAAACAAATCATTGAAATTTTGTTAAACGATAAATTATTATAATTTGTACATTTTATATATTATTTTTTTATTCATATACATAAAAAGCCATAATTTTGCAGTATTCGAAGTTTTTGATTTAGATTTTTTAACTGTCTCGCGTATAAGTCCGAATAGCGAATACCAACTTTTTTTTTTTCTAATAAAGACATGGTTCGTACGGATACCGTTATTCCTCCAGGAAAACTACCAGTATATTTTTATAGAAAAAGAAATCTACGTTAAACGCGCAAAATTTCGCCTTCTTTTAAGAAGATATTTTCTATAAGAAAATACTGGTGCTGAAAAATTTTATGGTCTGCAAAATTCAAGGAGGCGTACGGACCATGAAAGAAAAATAACTTTTGATTATGCACTTTAATTACATACATATACATAACTTTTCATTATATACATACTAGGGGGCTCTGCCCCCTGCAAGCTACGCTCGCCAACCCCCGTTCAGACACCGCAGAATCTAAAAATACGCTAATCTTATGGGTTTTAAAAATATTAGAGAAGATTGAATTATACTGAAAAAAGCTGTGCAGATCTCCCTGTAGGCAGGTTTCCATTCAATTCCCTTTGATTGCAAAAATTTAAGGGCGAATCAGTTGCTGTTAAGACAGGGTAGATATAATTTAAATTTTTTAAATGGAAAAAAGAATTAAAAACAAATTTATGTGATATTATTAATCTGTTTAAATTTTTTAAGAACTTGATGTAGGATGTAGTAATTTCAAGTCCTTGTTAATAAAATTGGTAGCCTTGGGACAAGAAATTCTCACATTTATATAGTAACTCGATTTGTTTACTGAATTAATTTAATTCAAGGTAATACTATACACAGATATAGAAAAGCTGGGTTCGTCGTCGATTTCAGTTGGAAGTTCCAACTACACCAATATGTCCAGTGAAACTACGGAGTTCTAAACTTATTCAAGAGACAGGATGTCTCTTCCAGGAATGGAAATTGCCAGCTTGCTCCTGTCTGCAAAATCCACTTCATCTCCGACTCTATCTCTTCTTTCTCTCTTCGTCCCGTCTTCTTCACTCTGCATCCTCTCCCTCCGGAGAAAAAAGGGGGCGGGTAGCGTCCACTATTACGGCACTCCCAATCGCTGCAATGTGCCTTAGTGTTGATTGGAGTTCTTTGTTGTCTTTAAGATGCCAGTGATGCCACCGGCCGTCTACTTGGCAGGGAAACTTTGGCCAGAGAGGGTCAACCAAAGGAGAAATACATCTATAAAGGTTGTACCGTGACGAATTTTTCGTGTCAAGAGGCATAGAAGAAAAAATACTTTGCGATGCCTGCTCATTGTCCATACAAGGTACAGTCGTGGAAAAAAAAAAGTAAACACCCCCTACTAACTCCTCAACAAATTATCGTAGAAGAAAGTTACTAGTACCGAACGATTGGAAATAAAGCCTACTTTTAAATGATGTATATAAAATTTGCTTAGGGGGCCACCTATATATTAAAACGAACCATAACTTTGTTTTTTTCAATAGCAGTACCCAATTCTGACAGCATAAATGAACTCCACACCCTTCAATTAGCCTAAAAACGAATTTTTATGCAATTCGTACCATAAGTTTCCGAGAAATTCATTATTTTAAAGCGAGCTTATTTTAAGGGCTGTATCCAAATTGAAGTTCCGTACTGGATTGTTAATCGAGAGAGCCGCTTCCTTGATCAAGGCACCTTAAGCGCCACTCAAGGAGCCAATGAAGCGTGTTAGATTACAGTAGGGCAGAATAAATTTCAAAATGTCTACTCACTTCCATCATAGACGGCCTTAAACCATCATTTTGCCGTTTTTTAAGCATAATTTGAAAACTACTTGGAAGAAAAATGTGAAATTTTTGAATTTCCATAAAGCAGCACTTAATAAATCTAAATCCATCAAAAAAATTGTAGGTTGCAATTCATAATTTTTTCGAATATTAATTTCATAATTCATATCATAAAATTATAAAAATTACAAATTCAGCTTATTTATGTTTGGGTATATTAGTATTATTACCACAAAAAAAAAAATTAGCACATTAGGAGCATAATTTCGGGAGATATAAATAAAAATATGAAAATATAACATTAGAAGCACTAAATTTTGAATGTTTATAATTCAAAAACTTATCATTCAAATGACTTGAAATTTGGTGTCTAGGCATAGTTTGAACCGAAGATTTGAAATATCTCGTTAAAATTGGGTATTGCCATTGAAAAAAATGAAGTTAGGATTCGTTTTAATATGTAGATGACCCCCTAAAAAATTTTTATATACATCATTTAAAAGTAGACTTTATTTCCAATTGTTCGGTACCAGTAACTTTCTTCTATGATGATTTGTTGAGGAGTTAGTAGGGGGTGTTTACTTTTTTTTTTTTTTTTTCCACGACTGTACATTGTTCTCTCCAAAATGGGAAACTGTCGTCCGTTGTAAAGTCTAAATTCGGGCACTGCTCTGTTAAATTAATCACTAATTAGTGCTAATTACTTGAAGACTTTAGAAGGGTGAAACCCCCGATAACTAGCACCTTAAAGATTCTTGTTCAAATCACTATTACAAAATTTTAAATCGATTTTACACTTATTTTTCTTTTTGGAAGGATAATAGACAAGGGTGGGGGGAATGCATCATTTTACTCGCCACTGGCGAGTGAATTTTATGACAGGGCGAGTAAATTTTTAGGTAAGTCTTTGAAAACTGCAAACTATAGAGATATGCGAAAACTTTTTTTTGTAGTAGTTAGCTCTATTTTTCAGCTTTCCTAATTAATGTGATGTAAACATGGTACTAAGTTCTATTTTATATTAAACTTTCATTTCTTGTTTATATTTCTTAATTTTACAAGAACAAAAATATGAAAATGCATTATTGTGATAGTAAGCAATTTTTTCTGAGTTGCGTAAATTTCATCATAAAAATTTTCAACTACAGTAGAAAATTTTTGACAAAATTTACGCATTTATGCAAAATTTACGTTGCATTTTACTGGCTGGTGAAATAAATCCTTGGCTGGTAAGATTTTCTAGAAATTCCCCACCCCTGATAATAGAGATACATTTAAAAATTTCTGTTGACAAAATTATCAGAAATTATACATTATATTATCAAAAGCTCATTTTTTTTTCATAAATATGGTGAATAACTCCAGTGACTGACACCAACCGTATTTTGAAAGACCAATAACGGACACGAAATGAACCAGTGTTTGACACTTTACTTGCAAAGATTAAAAAAAGTTATTTTTTATTTTAAGGAATTTAAACTTTAAAAATATTTTAATCTTGATTATAAAAACAAATTACTTAAATCGTATTTATATATGATGTCCTACTACAGGTGTATGTGTCTCTTTTTTCATGTTTTAAATTGTTAGTAATGCAAATGTCCAATAACTGACATTTACAAAACCGTAACTGACAAATGGTGTCAGGCCCTGGTAGAACAACTTAAATTTTAATGATGTTGACTGCAAGATAAATTTAATTCATTATATTTTTCTTAAACAGTTTAAATAATAGATTTCAACTTTTTTTAATATTACCAATAATTAATTCCTCAGTCGAAGACGGGTGAAATTAAATTACTGGAACCAATAACTGTTATTCCCCATTAAGGTAAATTAAATAACTAGAAACCAGAAATCACGGTCCTAATGTATTATACAAATCTTTTAACTGATTTCTACAAGTATAACTTTATAAAAAAAGTTTAGGATTGTTGCATTACAAATAGATTTAAAAAAAGAAGGCCGAAGCATTCGGCCAACAAGCCTTCAATATTCGGCCAACCGAATATTCAGCAAAAGGGCCGAATATTCGTCCCATCCCAATTTCTAATGTATATTAAGTTTGAAAATATTTATAATCAGCAGTAAGTTGACTTATATGAGTATAAAAAATATTGGATGTTATCGAAAATATTTTGATATTCAAGAACTCTGGTAGCCAATATCTCTTGATGGAAGAGCAGCGAGCCAAAGGCGAACGAAGCTTCCCATCCATGCATCCACTCCAATTCGACAACGAAATGAAGACGATTTCTTGGTAATGGCTCGACCAATTACAATGTAATTTTCCACAAACTTAGATCTTAGTAAGATGAAGGTAATAACGTGCACGATTTTTGAAATTCGATCAGTGGCCTGAGTAATTAAAGATCAAAATTCTAATGCACCCTATGGGCGATTTTGTGTGTCTGCCGTATGCCTATGACATCATTGATTCCAAAACACTTAAAATTACAGGGTCTTTTAAATTTACAATAAAGTCTCTATGACTTTTTTTTTTTTTTTTTTTTTTTGTAAAAATAAACTTTACGAATTTCCATCGTGCTCACAATCCGTCGAAAACTTAAGCGGTGTTTTATTTTTCTACAATATTTGTGAGTTGTCGTAACACACTTTTGTTTACATAGTTATTCGTTCAGGGGTGATTCTGTTCCAAATTTTCCGAAAATTTTAAAAAATCGGCCATCAGTCCAAAAATTTTGACATAAAACAAATAACGCGAATTTACACAAATGGTCGCCGAAAAAAAAATCCATTTTGCCAATCGTTCGCAAAAAAAATCGCCAGTTTCGTCAAAGGATCGCGCGAAAAAACGCAAATTTCGCCAAAAAATCACTTAAATCTGCGAAATTCGTCAAGGGATTGCGGAAAAAACGCGAATTTCGTCGAAAAATCGCGAAAAACCCAAATTTCGTCAAAACATTGCGAAAAAACGCACATTTCGTCAAAAAATCTCGAAAAAACGCAAAATTCGTCAAAAGTTCGTCGAAAAAACGCGAAATTCGTTAAAAAATCGCAGAAAAAAACGTGAATTTCGTCAAAAATCAAGGAAAACGTGAATTTCGTCAAAAGATCGCAAACCCCCCCCCCGAATTTCGTATAAGGATCGGGAAAGAAACGCAAATTTCATCAAAGGATTGCGGAAAAAACGCAAACTTCACGCTTTGCGGGGGGAAAAAATGGATAATTAGCTCTGGGAGGGAATCCCCCCCCCCTCTGGTATAACCTTTCAGAAAATTTGCTGTGAATTTCATATATATATATATATATTTATTTTTTTATTTATTTTTTTTTTTACCGAGAATTATCCCTGTATTCGTTATTCTCTTAAGAACTGCTTTCAGTTGTGATACGACACGTTATCTGAATTTCATACATACAAGCTAAACTCGCTGCGCTTTAATTATTAATCCTTAATCGAGCCTGGTTGTTTTATTTTTCATTTGAAGTCCCTCTAGAAAATTTTTGAAGAAATTTTCTTTCGATATTATTGGTATGAATTCTAACTCTTGTCTTTTCGACCTTTCACGTATGCTGTCATTAATGACCTTTTCAGTGACTTGATTTAAGAATAGATCCATCGCTACATATTCCATTCCAATAGCAGCAGAGCGTTACTCGTTACGGCTATTTAGAAAAGAAAAGAATCATTTTCTGTGGTTCAAATTATCTGCGCTGTTCATCTGTATAGCAACTCACATGCAGCAAATGTGCCGTTGCTTTTTTGCTGTATAGTAACACGGATAATATTGTTAAAACACGTTTTTTTTTCGATGATGTCGATACATATTTAATGTACATGAAAAGATACGACGTTATTGTGATTAAAAAACTTAAGTTACTAAGCAGAATGTACGAAAACGCGCATCAGTTGACTGTTGATAAAAACATGGCATAATTTTGTTCTGCCCGTATTTTACTAAGAAAATTTATTTATTGTGTTTTATTCTTTATAATAAAGTAGTAGGATTCATTTTTTCGCTTTTTCTGTTAGAAAATTGGACTTAATTTGGAAGGGTTTTTTTTGCAAGTGATAGAAAGAAATTTAAAACAAGTGGGTAAGTGTATTCGAAGATCACACAAACGGTTTCGTTTAATATTCGTTTTAAAGATGACAGCGCGAAAACTACTTCATGTAATTAAAATAATATGACTTTTTTTAAGTTTTGCGATTTGTCGGGGTATGTTTATAGTGCTATCGTAGGGTTGCCCGGTTGGAAAAAACCGTCCCGGACAAAATATCATTTTGTTCATTTTTAATAAATGGAAAATTAAAAATGTAGAACTTAACAATAATAAACAAGTAATATGAAAATTTTGTCTTTAAAGTCAATTCCTACTTAGGCCATCAAAGAAAAATTTAATATAATCCCTTAAGCTAACATTAGTTTTTGTTGCATTAAAGTATCTCAATTTGTTGATTTTGTATAAGTAAGTAGGTTTACAATGGAAGTCTATGGGAATTTGGCGAAATATTAGAGATATCGCCAAGTTGGCGTCACTTTTGCAAATTTGGCAATATATCGCTTGGCGGTATTTGGCGACAGAACAGGGTCCTCCCTATGGAAACCCCCCTTATAGATATGAAGATGCATTAAATGCTGTTCAATAACCAATGGCCGCCATTTTGTCTCCCATATAAAACTAAAATTAATTAATTAAAATTTAATTAATGAATTAATATTTTAAAAATCTGTATTAACATCAATTGTCATCCAGTACAAGTTAAAAATTATTTCAACTTGATAGGATGAATAATAAATATTTTATTAACGATTGAAAATTTGAACAAGATATATAAATAAATATAGGGAGAGTGTGAACTAATAGTAGGAATTGAATAAATATATTGATTCTTCCCATTCAAGAAACAACTTGACTTTTATATCAAAATATCACATATACACAACAATATGTGAAATATTTTGTGTGGACATGAAAAACTAAGTTCTGTTCATCTAAAAGCTTTTTTATGCAAACATGTTTATAAAAAAATTATAATATCAGTATTTAGTTATAATGTATTAAATAGCAATTGTAAAACATATACATTTGTAATAAGTTTTAACTTGTTTATCTGTTACATGGCAGTTCCATTGCAATTAATAATCAGTTTACGAAATTTAAAAAAATAGAAATAAACGCTTTTAAATGTTTTACACTTACAGCCTCAAATCTTATTTATAAAAAAAGTCATATGATGAAATAATAAGTTGATTTTAATTAAGAAAATGCTGCATTGAAATGAAACATGAGTTTGTAATGAAATTAAAAATTTAATATACGCCTAAAAACATTCAGTATATACATATTTTACTATGGGGAAAGCATAAATAAAAAGTAGTAAAATACAATGATAAAAAATTTCTTTTAGTTAAAATATTAAACGTAAAATAACCAGGAAATAATAAAGAAATTAACAGAAATGCATAAAATGCATACTATGAAATTTTGTTATTCAAGATACATATAAAGGTTGTAAAATATTTAATAGTCGTCAAATGCTTCAGTATCAGGAGCAAGTTGTTTGTCTTTAGAATTTAATATTTTATAAGCAGTGTTGCCAAGTCTCCGGCTTTTTTGCACACCACTATTATCTGTGAGAAAATTATGTTATTTTAAATTGCCTAAATGTTCCAATTTAATAAAAGAACATTTTCTGTATTAAAATACTGGTATCCAAAAAGCCGGAGACTTGGCAGCTCTGGATAAGCTATTACCAATTTTGTAGCAGTTTGTAATCCAATCCCATTTCTAAGTTTGTTTTGAAACAAGCTGAAATTGGAAAAAATATGTTCAATGCTTGCTGATGTGTCTATGCAATAAAAAAAATGACATGCAAAATTTGAAATATTTTTTTAAGTAATTTAAATAAATTCTAAGTTCTTCAGATTTCAAAAGTGTCAAGGATTCATTGGTTTCATCTGCAATAGTAGAAGAATCTCTCTCTGTAGCACATCCAGTGAAATACTGTTGGGTTTCTACAGACTGATTAGATGTTTCACTTCTTTATATAAAGCAATTTGAAATATTTTTTTAAGTAATTTAAATAAATTCTAAGTTCTTCAGATTTCAAAAGTGTCAAGGATTCATTGATTTCATCTGCAATAGTAGAAGAATCTCTCTCTGTAGCACATCCAGTGAAATACTGTTGGGTTTCTACAGACTGATTAGATGTTTCACTTCTTTATATAAAGCAATATTGCTAATTATATTCCTTACTAGTGTAAATGCCCGTCCTAGGACGGTGGGTAAAAATTGTGTTTTTCACTTAAAATTTGAAAAACTGATAAAAAAAAATAATTGACAATATGGAAGCGTTTAGATGAGCAAAGTTCGGCTAGTTTATCTTCTAATAAACACATAATTAGCATTTACAATATTTCTGGGTAAACCAGGTTTGGTAATGTACTGTAACAAAATTAAGATTTCTTAATAAAACAAAAATTTAATAAATATGCAATAAAAGTGCGTAATTAAAACAGTCTGTTGCAACTATTAGAATAATACTATTTTTTAATAACACTTTGAAATTGTATTTTATCGTTTACCCCCCCCCCCCTTCCTCACCCCTCCAATTTTTTTTATATGAACATTCATTAATAAATAAGTATCTCGGGTTGAATCCCAACCGTCTAATTCCCTAAGCTTCCGTCCTCCTGATGCAAAGCTATAAATCAAAAATTGTTAATTTCACTTTCGTATAAATATTAATTTTTTACTTTTAAAATATGTTTTTTTTTTACATTTAAGTTTAAATTTACACACATCGGTATGTAGAAAAGGAAAATATAAGTAATGTGTAATTTAAAAATAAGTTACAAAATGCCAAGATATTATTTCGGGGGGGGGGGGGGGGGGCGTCTAAACCTCTAAACTTCTGTCCTCCTGATGCAAAGCTATAAATCAAAAATTATTAATTTTACTTTTCGTATAAATATTAATTTTTTACTTTTAAAATATGGATTTTTTTTTTCATACACCTGTATATAGAAAAGGAAAACATAAGTAATGTGTAATTTAAAAATAAGTTACAAAATAATAAGTCTAAAATATTTAAATTGATTACTTTTTTAAAAGAAAGTCAGTTTTATCATTTTTTTGCAGGGAAAAAAGGATATTTTTAAAAATACCATATCATTGTTTTCCGTGAATCACTTTATATGAGAAATAAATTAAAATTCCTTACATGTAGCAAAGAAAATTTAATATGATTGCAACTTAATACTTGAAATAATCTCAAGTGACACTTGGCGATTTATTTTGGTGGTGAAATGCGATGTGCCTTCTGATTTGTTAGGAAGAAGTGTCTACCACTGCTCAATTATCAGGACTTGTAACCTTGAGAAGTAATCGCGGGATTCTTGTTTCTTGTCAACCAATGGGAGAATGGAACCTTTCACTCTTGAGTCTCTTCCTCGGAGACTGGTAAGATTGATGGATTCGCCCCGGATGCGTTACACTGCCTTTTATTATATAGAGATGTTTGTATCTACTTCTTCTTCATGTTCATCAATATTTTTCAAGAAAACCTCCTGATTTGTGCACGTACGTCTCCAGGAATTTAATGTAACTGTTCCGTCGAATTTCTTTAATCTTTAGCTACATGGTGGCTTCTGAAACATTTAGAAACTTCTATAACCTCTCTCATAATGGGGCTAATATTTCTTGTTGTGCAAATATCTCTAATTGTCTAAAATTAGTTGTACCAACATATAATTAACATCTTCTTTGTGGATTTATTAGATTATGATTAATATGAAGTCATTCTATTTTAATTAAATGATTAATTGAAAAAAATTTATTTTATTATTACTAAATAATATAGGAATATAAAATTCTATTACATCATAGCAATAATTTTATGTGTCAAACATATGGAAAATCAGCGGATTTTCATTTTGTCCAATTTTGTCTATTTCATCCAATTTCGTCCATTTTGTCCAATTTCTTCCGGCGTCCCGGACTTTTTAGAAAAAAGTGGACAAAATATCAACCCTGGCTATCTGCAACGACTCAGTTATTTCAGTTAAAAGTTGTAGGTTAATTAAAATTCACCCTGTATTTATTTCTATTGTTAATAATTGATCAGTCCTCCCCGCCTCGTTATATAAAGGTAATATGTCTCATCATATTGACGTTTTAAACAATTTTGTTGATCATGAGGACCACAAAATAGTAATCAGTTGTAATAAAAAATGTTTTACATTTATATTAATAGTATGAACTGTTAATTTTTAAAAATCCAAATGATAATTAAAAATAATAATTCATTGTATGTAAGAATGAGAATCACGTGGTGATTGTGGCATTGGCGACTACAGGCAGCGCTCTCTACATAGAATCTGTAGAGTTTTTGTATGCTCTCATTTTCTTTCTTTCTTTCTTTTTGAGAAATTTTAAATTGTCTACATTTCATGGTCCGATGGATTTAATTAAAAGAAATTTCGTGGTTTTTTCTTTCTTTCGTCATTTTAAGGGTCTCGTGTTTTTTAACTAAAATTAAATCATGTAATTAAGTATGCCTTTCAGATATACAAACATATGACACTACAATTGTCTGAAAAGCAGTTCTTGAATATTTTTAATTTAATTTAAAAAATATCTTTCAATTTTAAAATTAAATTTAATAGTGCTACCATCTATGTTTTTATTGAATAGGGTTAAGGATTACAAATTAACGATTTGGATTTATTAATTAAATGATAAAATGTCTTGAAAAGAATATTAAACGAAACCTCTGTGCGATCTTCGATCACACTTATCGACTTTTTTTAAAAAAAGTTACTGATTTTGATAAAAATGTAACTTTTTTTTTCTTCTATTATTTGATTTCAAATTAAACGCTAAAGATAACATTTAAACCTTAAAAAGGGGAAGAAGGGATATGTTTTTATTCATTATCATGAAACATCAGCTTATCACAAAATTTCCCTCTCATCTGAATTTTGTTCTACTGGTGACGGTGATTGCCGTACAATATTCATTCAAAAACGTACCTTGGAGTAAAGGAAAATGAAATGTTTGAGCTTTATATTACTTGAATTAATCATGATTTTAACTGAAAGACTTATTCATGATTGTAAATTTTTCCGAGCACACTTTCTTTGCATATTGTCCTCATAAATCCACGCGTCCCTCTCACACTCAAGTACGACATCACACTCTTCTGTACTGCGCGATACGCATTTCCCCTTCCTTCAATCATTCTTGCGTGCCGATACTTTTTTTCTTTTCTACGAGCTGAATTGCGGGCGTTTATAATGATGAATCATGCTGATATGATTTTCAATTTTGTATGCGTGTCACGTTGCGATACTTGCGGCAATTTTGTCTTTTTCTTTTCTTTCTTTGCTTCATCTATTCTTCTCCTTTTTTTTATTCTTTCTTTTCTTTTTTGAGTAAAACGAGTCTTTTCCCTCTCCCTTCCCTTCTAATTTTTTTTCTTCTTTCAGCTGTCCTTGCAAAAGTTTCGGTCACTTTCAAACTTTTGTACGCTCTTTAAATTTTGTTTATAATCTTAGATGTTTAAATGTTAGTAGAATCTTGCAGGGTTCGAGTTATACTAGATTTGAAACGGAAAAATCTACTTGAAAACGGCCGAAACCCGACAACAAAACTTTCTTTAACCCAAAACTCATTTTCGTCAAAATGCAATACAACCCGAACTCGAGACGCTTCAACCTGAACTCAAAGTATTTAAAACCGAATCCGACTCGAAACCCGAAGTGGGTATCTAAATGCTGTATTTTAATTGAATTAAGAAAAAGTAATACAATCATTTCTCTAATATTAATTTTACCTTTTACGAAGAAAAATGAACAAATATTTTCTTTTTCATGTTAAATTATATAATAGAAGAAAAATAAAAGAGAAAGAATATTTTGATTCCTTTTTTTTTTTATGAAAAAAATAGAGCATACTCAAACCCCTTTTTTAAGAACCAAAACCCAATATGGAGGGGGGAAAGAGAGAGAGAGAGGTAGTCAACTGAGCCGGCGCGGCCAGTCGATATCGATGTAGAACGAATTGAAAATTGATAATAAATGCGATTATCTTTCAATCATGCAACTTTGGAAGTATGCACCTTAATTCAATGCATTGATTGCAGCTCATTTCATATCATGCAATCTAGAAATTCTCTCACACACATACAATTTGAAAAACTGTTAATTTAATTCTAATCGCCTTCTTTCTTCGCAATATCTCCAAAAGCTGGTTTTTGTACATTTTAAAAATTTATCTCTATTTTATTATGTTATATTATTCCAATAGAAATGTTCGCCCTTTTCCACAAATTAGTGTATATTTAACATAGATAAATGATCAAATATTGGTGTGTGTATGTTGGGGGGGGGGGGGGGGGGGGCATATATGATGTCAAAAATATATTTTTTAAATGTCTCAGTCGAATGATATTTTAAATTTTAAAATGTTCAGCAGTATTATTTTGTTTAAAAGGTATAAATGCCGAACATTTTGGTACAATATTATGATAAGTGATGCGGCGCGTTGCTCGTTTCTTAAATCAACCCTCAACGAGTCTAGAAATTCTAATACATGTGTATTTTGTGTTGAGTTTTTTTTAAACGGTTAGAGTCAATTAAGGAGACAGTTTACCTTTTCAAAAATTTTGTTTATTTTAAAAAATATGCTTCAAATGGTGAACTCACTGCATATTTAATTGAAATTTTTAAAAAGTTTATAAAAAATTGAATTTTTTAAAAGCCCCACTACTTTATTAAAAATCGATATTTTTGCTCGCTCCCCCCCCCCTTTTTTTATTCAGGGAGTATTGGAAAGTATTTCATAATCTATGCTTAACGCATGATTTTTCTTACTTGTTAGATTTTAAAATATGTATTACACAAGACTGCGCATGGATTTTTACTTATATCTAATATTATATTTAATATAATTTTTTTACTGATATATATAGTGTAAAACGATGAAATCTAACACATCTTCATATACTTTTATTTATTTATTTTTTAATAACAAAAAACCTGAAGGCTAACTCCATGCGCAGATTTATCAGACATATAACAAAGAACATGTACAAAAAAATTTAAATCTCTATCTCAAATACATAAATAAGCCTTAGCATTTTTAAGACATGGAAGTGGAGAAAATATGAACATGGAAAAAAAGCCATTTAAAGTTTTAATTTGTGTGGGTAATTAATTGCGCTGAGTGTATTAGCAAAATTTACAGTATGTCGCGATATAATTAACGTATGGGTAAAAATGAGGTGTCAAAATATTCACAAACAGGCTTTCATTTAATATTGAAAAAGAAAAATCGATTTTTTGGTAAACTGCCCCCTTAAGCTGAGCAAATAAAAAAATATATACTAAGGTTTTAATAATATGCACTATGGAGTATTTCACATGGATTCGAATCTGGAGTACTTTATTCAATGCATTCAAAACCATAGTCAGGTTAAGGAATGTTGTGCGCAGGTCTCGTCTTCTTTTTAAAGGGGTCGAAGCAGTGATACGATTTGCTTTCCACGTTTCGTACGTTTCTACCACTATTTCTGAACAATAATCTTTGCCTTAGATGATCGCCGAATTTTTTTCATTAAGTAAGATAAAGATAACTATTTCGGAAATAGTGATAGGGGAGACGGGGGCTAGTTGGGTACAGGGGTAAGTAGGCGCAATCCTCATAAATCGCCTGTTTGTGGAGAGATTGCGCAACCAGTGACAGAGTACCTTTCTTCTTGCTTTTTACAATCCTCATTGTAGTTTTGCAGCATTACCTACGTGCAATGGACATTTATTACGATTTTTCTGTTTTTTGCTCTCATAAGTACTAATTTTTTGTTGCTTCATTCTTTTTCTAATTTCTAATACTTATCTTAATAATTGCGATTTAACTTGTGCAGTTTTTTTTTGTGTATGATTAACTGTACCTACCCCATACGTGATTTACTTGGATTATTTATGCTTAGATGGTTACGTGTCCTTTTGTGAAGAAATTTATTATGGGGCTAGTAGGCGCACTGAACACGGGACAAGTTAGCTCGGTGTCTGGTGTGGGCTGGTAGTTTGAAAAACAGCAAACACCGAGAAAAGTGGTTGCAATGCAAGATTTTGGGCACACGACGCTTGCCCAAATGGAGACACTCGATTTTTTATTTGTGACAACTGTAACTCTGATGATGATATCGAGTAGGATAGAAGTTACTCAATGTTAATGTTTTATTCATTATTTTTATTTCTGTATAATTTAGAATTTATACCGTACGACGATAACGCCTTTGTTTAAACTTACTGGTAATAATGAAATTGATTTCTCTTAAGGGAGACCCGAACCCCATTTTCGGCCAAAAATCTTCAAAAGTTCAAAAAATTTTTTATCTCAGAAAACGATAATATACATATTTGCGAATATCCATACAAAATTTCAGAACTCGGGGACACTTGGAACAGGTAGTAAATGAGCTTTTTTTAATTGTATTCACTAGAGTTTAAAGGACTAGCGGTCATTTAAAAAGCTTACACATCTTTGTTTACTTTTATATTACACTATTAAACGAAGTTAGGTACAGTTAATAACATTTTAATTTTAGTATGATTAATCAAAGAAGAATACATTCTTCTGTTCTGAATTATCCATAACCGTTAACTGTTAAATCGAACGCTATCGTGTTTGTTTACATTTTACGCCTTTCGATTCAATTCTCGTGATAAACTCTTCTGTTTTTGCTTGTATACATCGCATTCTTTCGTTTAAATTAGTGTTTGCACGTGAATATTTTGTATTATTAATTCAAGTTTAATATTCTACAAGTTTATTTTAAAATAATATACTGAAATGCCTCGTTCGAAGAAACGTAAACAACATATGAACGTGATGGCTTCTAAAATATGGAAAACAGAAAGTGTGATTACTCAAGTCCCTGAAAAAAGTATATCCAGTGTTTCTAATTTATCTGTTAATACTGATAATAGTATGAAACAAAACGTAAGATTACATAATCTTGTTTTTGATACAGAAATTGCAAGTACTACAGGACAAAATGAAAATTTAACATCTAATCATACTCCTCATTATATTGTTGTTGATATTAATTCAATTTCTGAACTTTTTACATTTACTGCATGCCCAGATTGTTTTTCAAAACAAATGAAAATTCTTATGAAAAGTACAAGTGGATTTGCCCATAAATTAGAAATGTTTTGTGGAGCATGTGATGAAATAAAAGGTTCCAAATTTACATCAGCTCCAACAACTGATGGTGAGGGGTATGACGTGAATTATAAAGTGACAAAAGCTTTTACAGAAATTGGACGAGGTCACTCAGCAGTTGATCAATTTGGTTTTGTGATGAATATGTCTGTAACCATAACACTGTTTAAGAAATTTTAGTAATACTAAAATATTGAAAATTGAATGAGGAGTAGTATTTTAAAAAAGTATATATTTTGACAGCTCGATGAATTTTTGTCGCTGAAAATCGAGAAATTTTCATCGAAGACAAAACTGGCTACAATTTTTTTCTATTGTGTTCAATATAAAAAGTTTTTCTTAAAAAATAGTCTTGATATATTAGAAATTAATATAAAAAATAGTTTCAACATGAAATAAGTTTTTTTTACTACTTTCTCTTGTATTTTATACTTTAAATGTGTTTTCCTGAAAATGACTTTTTTTGCCTAAGTTCAAAGTACTAAGGCTCAGTGGTAAAATGATTTAGAAACAAAGTGTTTATGTTTTTAGAATCTTAAGAAAATTTGCAACAAAAGTAAGGAGAGATATTTTTTTTAACTATTTCTGAAAAATTTACATAAATTGGTAAACATGAAAATTATAACGAATTTAAGGAAATTTACCATGCGTAATTATTATTATTTTTTTTTTATCTGATTAAAATAGAAAATTAAAAATATCTCTCCCTAGGTCTTTTCCATATACTATAACACTATTTAAGAAATTTTAGTAATACCAAAATATTGAAAATTGAATGAGGAGTAGTAATTTTAAAAAGTGTATTTTTCGACAAAAAAAATCATAAAAATCCCCATAAAAAATATACTTTTTAATAAAAAGTGAATTTTTTTGCTACTTATTCCTTACAAGAAGATTCTTAAATAGTACACCAAAATTCATTACTTTAAAATCAATAATAAAAATTTTGGGTTTTTTCTTACGGGTCTCCCTTAATTGCGTGTCTTATTTGAGTTTCATATAAATTTGTATAAAGCATGTGCCAACTTACCCCATAGGTATAGGCAACTTGCCCCGTGACGGGGTAGGTTGGCGCACAATTTTCCTTTTACTTTAGGCTTCCGCTAAACATAAACTACAGAAGCTATAAACTCAAAATTCCGGGTATTTATAGTCCAATGACTGTTCTTTAAAAGTATAGTTAAGGTTTCATAAAAAACTAAAACAAAAACTTAATAAAAACCAATAACTAAAAACTGCGCCTACTACCCCGGTCTCCTACCAGCTTACAAAACATGTATCAGCAATCATATGACTGGGCGACTCGGCTTGATGTAAGAAAATAAAATTTTTAATATTCTAAATTACTTGCAGAGGTTTAAAAAAAAAAAAAGGAAAAAGGAGGGAGTTGTTTCAGTGGAGGCTTTTTCATAAGCATTGGGCCATGTACAAGGCAGGCTACAAAACAGTTTTGACCGTGATTTAAAGCTGGCCGGGGGGGGGGGGGGGTTGTCTATAGACACGGGGACCGGATACTTTGCACCTCTTTTATGGTCAGTCTTTTTTGTGCTCAACATATGTGGATAGTTCTGGTCTGTCTGCCATTCTTATATCGCAGCAGTTTTAATAGCAGTCGATCGCGAAATATTATCTTCATTATAATGAGATTCAGTATTTTGCACTTCCTTATACATATTATTAGATGACATTTAGGCCTCTCTATATCTGTTTCTTAAAGGCGTGTAAATGATCTGTAAAAATAAAATCACCGTGTCTAGTTTCTTGTCTGGTTTCAACACAGGAATTTCATTGTAATCTTTGGCCTCTTTCTTTGCTTCTAAAAATGATCCCCAAAAGAAAGAAAATTCTGTCTAGCTTGAGTAGACAGCTATATGCTATTACGGAGACTAATTCGTTTTGAAGAACTAATTTGATGTAATCATTGCACTGATTATATTGCGCAACAGCAATGGAAAAACAAAACAAAACTTGAAGTCAATGTATATCTTCAACTTCAAATAACATGCGTTACAAGTATAACATGACAATGCCGATTTTGGCTTTTTTATTATATATAAAGTAAGTAATATTATTCGTGACTAGCATTTGAAAAATATAATTATCAGCCTTTATCATTTTTCGAATTTGCAATATCGTGTTCAATTTGAACTTTGCTCATCATGCTCTTGTTATTTAGAATTTTAATTAGTTAAAACTATGCATAATATGACAATTAAAACTTTTCCTAAAAAGTCTCAAGATTTTCATTATGTGCCTACAGGATTCTTGTTTGAAAAAATAGTAAGTTGCGATTTTCCCTCCCTAACTAAAATCTTACAATTTACTACACTAGTCACGCAAAAACCCACAAGCTGATATTAAGTCTATGGGAAGGGAACGTCATTTTCAAATCTCTCACTTCCATTTTAATACTTTTAAATGATTTTTGCATAAGATAGCTGAGATCGATCTCTAAAGGGGCTATTTTTTCAATTTTTTTTTTTTATGAGACTACTTTTACTTTCAGAACCGGTTGCAAAAGTAAAACAACCAAGATCGAAAAATTAAAAACTACCCCGGTTAGAGATCGATCTCAGTTTTCCTATGAAAAAAACAATAATCATTTAAAAATATTAAAATGCAAGCGAGAAATTTGAAAATAACGTTCCCGTAGACTTAACATTAGCTTACACGTTTTTTGGCATGACAATTGTAGAATCTTAAGGAGGATTTTCGAAATTTAAGTTAATATTATTTAATTCTCATAGAAAAAAACTTAAAATTTTCTTAAAACTTGACAATTACGCTTATTCAGTTGTAATTGAAGAATCATTGAAATTAGGTTTTAATATCTTTTTTTTTTTTTTTTCTTGTTGTTGCACTAAATTTTTTGTTGCTCTTCAGAACAAATTTTCAACGTATCATTTGAAATGCGAATGAAATATTTTGAGTGCACTTAATCCCTTTTTAATTACGAGTATATCAGAAGGAAATCTGTATTCACGAGCCCTAAATTCGTCACTGTTTGTTACAATTTCATATTTTAGAAATGTAACATTAGCCCTAAGGCATCCCAGCTACTAAGATCACATGTTTCATCACATGTAAACTAACTGTGTAATTATTTAATCATATATTTCAAATTGTTTTGTTAAGTTCAAACAAGTTAAAAATTTAATGAAAAACTAAGTAAAGTTTCTTGAAAAAGCTTTGCACTCAATGAGAAAAAACGGAATATTAAAATTTAGTATTAAAATAAAATAGATACAAACGAATTGTATAACCTTCATTGAAAGTCGTTGATGGACAAACGCTGATTATATATGGTATAATTATGTGGCTTTTATATTTTTGCTTATAGTATTAATGCGTGTTCAGTAGTTTTTTTTAAGTTCTCCACCAAAAAGAAAAAAAATCCATTCTGTCTGCGTTGGTTTTTGTATAGTTCAAATATATAAAATGAAAGACAGTCTTTTCTAGAAGCTGTTGATTCAATATCCACAGTCATGGGGAAAAAAAGCCCCCACCCCGCACTAATTTTGCTGCAATTCATCGTACAAAAAATGTATGTTACCAGCGATTGGTAATAACTAGTGATGGGCAATGTCGATATTTTTAATCGATTTTATCGATACTATGGCCAACTCGATTTATCGATACTCTGATTTTTTTTTTATCGATGTATCTACAGGTATTATCGTTCATTTTTATTTTCCTTTAAAATTTGAAAGTAAACTAGTCATATGTGCCAATCCCAAAACTTTCTTGTATCTCATACATGTTAATACAGTAAAGAGTAGTAGACTACCTCAAATCCGCAAACGCTTAAAATCCGCACATCGCAGATGTAAACAATGAACTTTCACTTCAGATATAGGGGCAAAATTACAATTTTTTTTAGTTTTATATTATATCATTCTGTATGTATTTTAATATGTAATTCTCCATAATATGACTGAACTCGTGGTTTTTCATGAAGGAAAAGAAAAATCAAGCCCATCACTGGTAATCGCAATCTTTTTACCAAATATATTTATGTATTAATCAAACTTTTTTGGTTATTAAGACTGGCTAAACCTGAAATAAAACTTCCTCACTGTGTGATTTTTATGTGAATTAATAGGGTACCTTTATGAGGAAAGTTTCATTGAATAATTCAAAGAAAATGTCTCACCTTTATTATGCACATTTAATTATACATTATTAATTATTTACTTGACCTTTACTTTTAATAATTTAATCATTTTAAAAATTATCTTGCTTTTTATCATTTTAGTTCATCACTTTACTTAATTATTTTAATACTATATTGCAAGCCTTCATTATAATTTTGATTGCATTACTACATTCAAATTACTGTTTAAAAAATTTTAAACAAAGCAATGACCAGAAATCCTCTGGTCCCAAGCTGAGCGGATTTGAGGGAGTCTAGTGCTTCAAAATTCGCTGTCACAGTGCCAAATTTAAATGACAATATATGTCTATCATGAGGATTCAAAAGGTATAGGTTCGTTGAATTGTGTGCATTTAAAAAGGGGATAAAAGCATTGCATTTTACAAAGAAATCATTGAATTTCGTCACTACCCTCTTGATGTTTGCAACCTAGGTTTAAAAAAATCATGATTTTTTTTTAATCAAATAAATCGGATTTTTTTTATTAAGATATTTTTTTTAATTTAAATCGGATTTTTACGATTTTTTCCCCCCTGCGTTAAAATACAGAATAGCTACCAAGAATTTTATATTTCAAAAATTATTAAACATCTAATTGCTAATGTAATCTATGTTTTTATGTTTTAATTAATAGAATAATAATTATTGGTTAGTAATTGCAGAAATTATAAAAACTGCAAATTAGTAATTTCATTAGTTAGTAGCATACCATAACATTATGTACAGTCGTGGGGAAAAAAAAAAAAAGTAAACACCTCCTACTAACTCCTCAACAAATTATCGTAGACAAAAGTTAAGTTACTGGTACCGAACGATTGGAAATAAAGTCTACTTTTAAATGGCGTACATAAAATGTGCTTAGGGGGCCATCTACATATTAAAACGAATACAAACTTCATTTTTTTCAATAGCAATATCCAATTTTAACGAGATATTTTAAATCTTTGGTTCAAACTATGACTAGATACCGAATTTCAAGTCATTTGAATGATAAGTTTTTGAATTACAAACATTCAAAATTTAGTTCTTCTAATGTTAAATTACATTTTCATATTTTTATTTATAACTTCTAAAATTATGATCCTAATGTTGTAATTTTTTGTGCAGTAATAAATTACATTTTCATATTTTTATTTATAACTTCTAAAATTATGATTCTAATGTTCTAATTTTTTGTGTAGCAATACCCAAACATAAATACGTTGAATTTGCAATTTTTATAATTTTCTGATTTGAATTATGAATTATGAAATTAATATTTAAAAAAAATTATGAATTGCAACCTACAGTTTTTTTGCTGGATTCAGATTTATTAAGTCCTGCTTTATGGAAATCCAAAATTTCACATTTTTCTTCCAAGTAGTTTTCAAATTATGCTTAAAAAACGGCAAAATGATGGTTTAAGGGGCCGTCTATGATAGAAGTGACTGAATATTTTGAAATTTCTTATGCTATCCTGTAATCTAACAGACTTAATTGACTGCTTAAGGTGCCTTGATGAAGAAGGGAGGTTTAACAATCGAGTTAACAATCGAGTACCGAACTTCAATTTGGATACAGCTCTTAAAATAGGCTCGTTTTAAAATAATTAATTTCGGAAACTTGTGGTACGAATTGCATAAAAATTTGTTTTTAGACTAATTGAAGGGTGTAGAGTTCATTTATGCTGTCAGAATTGTGTACTGCTATTGAAAAAAACAAAGTTATGGTTCGTTTTAATATGTAGATGGCCCCCTAAGCAAATTTTATATACAACATTTAAAAGTAGACTTTATTTCCAATCGTTCGGTACCAGTAACTTTCTTCTATGGTAATTTGTTGAGGAGTTAGTAGGGAGTGTTTACTTTTTTTTTTCACGACTGTACATTACTGTTTTGTAATAATTATATAAAACTATATTAAATATTACTGATATTTACATTTATTAAAAGTATTAATAACTGCATTTAATATTGTTAACACTGTTTAAAATTAATTATTATTATATCTGTACATTACTGTTTTGTAATAATTATATAAAACTATATTAAATACTACTGATATTTACATTTATTAAAAGTACTAATAACTGCATTTAATATTAAGTTTTTAACACTGTTTAAAATTAATGATTATTAAACATATAACTCTCTAATTAAGAAAATAATATACAGTTTTATGCTTTAATTACTCAACTGATAATTAATAATTTAATATTCATTACAGAAAGATATATTAGTAATGTATAGTAACGATGCAAAAAACAAAAACAAAAAGTTATAACTTTTTAATGTGATAAAGTGACATTCATTTTTAAATGATTTTATGGATTACAAATAAAAAAAAAAAATACAATTAATTTACAACATGATTTAATAATCCCCTTCTTTTTCTAAAGAAATAAAATTCAATAATCTTAGCAAGATCTTAGACACATACATTTAAAAATACTGTGGTATGAGGAAGTTTTTTTACAAGATATCTCTTGGTACATCTAAAGGGAAATTTTACTGTTAAAAAAAAAAGGATACCTTTTGTCAATTTTAAAAAGAGCAGGGTGCTGCCCCCTTAAAAAATAGCTTAGACGAAACATTAAGTAATTAAAAAATTACTAAAAACTGCAAATAAGTAATTAAATTAGTTCCTATCACAAATAACAAAAGAAATATCATTGGCAGCTCGTTTTGCATTTGCACTTAGAAAAATTACTATTAATTGCCTAAATCTAAATTTACCCATGATTAGTCCTGCACCCGATATCCAGGTATTAAAGTCCTGAAAAGACCGGGTTATGTCCTATCTAAATCCGGAAATTTCATTTGAAATTAATTCAAATGCTTTTGCAGTTCCTAGGTTGAAATTCCTAGACCTAGACCCTACCCTATAGAGATTATTTGAAAATTTGATCTTTGGAAGAATATTTGTATATTGTTTCGAAATGTGTAACATTACTTTCCCGTGTGTCTTCTCACGTTGTTAGAAAAGTAGTTTTACAGTTTTTATACCCAAAGAAATCTATCCGATACAGAGGATTCTTCACGCACTTGAAAACGCACGCTCCGTAATGTTAATCCTATGGGCAGGTTATTTTCGAATTTCTCGTTTCAATTTAAATATTTTTAAACGATTTTTTTTTTTTTTTTTTTTTTGCATAGGATAGCTGAGCTGTGTCTTTAATATGACTATTTTTTACTTTTTCGATTTTGGTTGCAGATTTTTTTTAAAAAGGCACTTTCAGTTTCCAAACCGGTTTCGAAACTGAAAGTACCTTTTTAAAAAAAATCTGCAACCAAAATCGAAAAAGTAAAAAAGAGTCATATAAAGATTGAGCTCAACTATCCTGTGAAAAAAAAAGAAAAAAAAATCGTTTAAAAATATTCAAATTGAAACGAGAAATTCGAAAATAACCTGCCCATAGGATTAACATTACGGATCGCGTGTTTTCAAGTGCGTGAAGAATCCCCTTAATAGAAATCAGTCGTTAGTGGCCAAATTTGGATCTAAAACCTTATTTAGAAATTTCGCGAGACTGCAACTCAGTTGAAAGGGATTTATCTAGAACATTAATATCATTTGAAATAGTACTGTAATAATACATACCTCCTGCCAAGTCGATCTTGCGAAGACAAATATAAGGCATCACATCTGTTTAACAGTTGAGATTGCAAACTGTTTTATTTTTTCCCCCTTTTCTTTCTTTCTTTTCCTTTTTTTTCAGTAGGGATTGCACGTAAATTGCAAGTTTTATTATTTTTTTTCAAAGAAATGAAATGTCGGGAATAATTTGAATGATTTGTGGTGTGTCTCTGGCTCATAAATTTATGACACAATCAAAATTAAGAGTTTGGGTGTCTAGCCTAAAAATCTCTGCTTTTACTTCTTTTCGGTCGAAAAGAAATGATAATAATAAATGAAGCTTGAAATTTTGTAATATGTAAATAAATAAATAAAATAAAAAATACAGGGTTGAGGATTATGATCATATGTTTTCGTGGCGGGATAGCATAAACTGAAAAACAAATAACTGCTAACGAAATTGGCGTATGTCGTTTTTTTTTGCGCAGAAGTAAGTCGAAATGAACAATAATAAACTAATTTCGTTACTTTTATTAGCAAGACATTAATTAAAATTTTAATAAAAGTAATTAAGGGTAAATTAAGGGTTTCTAAGTACGGGTCAAGTACCTTAAACCGTCTTGGTCGCGGTCTTTTTGAACAACGCTGTTGGTTGCGTGCGAATGTTTCTCTCACGCTACCCACCACCACCATTGTATAAATAAATGCAGGTAATGAAAATAATTATAGAATAACATAATTGTAAAATCTTTCTTTATGTGAAATATAATATATTTTATACTTAAAGGAAAAGCAGAGAATTTGAAAATCATTTCTAAATTAAATACACGCTTTTTTAGGCTAGTATGTCAGAAATGCTCAATAGCTTGACCAGCTACGGATTAGAGTCTTGCATCGGTTCGGATAACTCGATTTTGCCCGAACCCGGCACGACCGGATCGGGTCGAGCTCACGCTACTTTTTTTTACATTGCGGGTTGACTTTGATTGCTTCGGGTTCGGTTCGATTTCGGGTTAAGATTTGACTATTGCGGGTCGGGTTCGAGTTGACCCAATTTTTCAAAAAAGAGTGTAGGTTATTTTTCTAGAGAAAAGAAAAACTATATTTGGACATTGAGCATATATATGCTCATTTAAAAAACAAGAACGAAAAATCATGCGTCAATCATAGATTACAAAACACTTTCCAACACTTCCAGAATACATTAACGAAACTTCACCGTTTAAATAAGATGAAAGATTATATCTAACTAAACAATTTGGAAAACGCGTAAGGCATGAGAAAACCCAATTTCAGGAATTATCATCAGTAGTCGGGAAAATATCCAAATTCTTTTGTGTAGCCCTGTATATGATCTATAGAGTTGTATATATACTATTTAGTATGTTAAAATTTAGTTCAGTTGGGAAGCGCCATAGCACAGTTTAAAATTCGCCTTCAGCCGTTTCCGTTAATAAACAAAAATGTGTTGTGTCATGTATATCATCTATCGAATTTATGCACACCAAGTATTCGCCAAAAAATAAGTTTAATTTGAAAACGCGTACCACAACTTAAACCACACTTCCAGCAATTATTTTCTTAGGCAATACTGTAACCAAATTCTTTTGTGTATTCCTGTAAATGAACGATGAATGCTAAACACCACACCGTGTTCTATAATAAGCCTCTTGTACTGCACCCCAGTGATATGTATCAATTTAAATACGTTTAAAATAGTGTGATTTCATTAAAATATACCACAAACGATTTTCCCCATAGCCCATAATGTAATGGAATTCTTTTGGGTGTCCCTTTAAATGAAGTATAAATACTACGTACTTAATTTTCAATACCGAACATGCCATAGTAAACCTCATTTAACATCTATGTTGGAAAGTGTTAAAAAAAAACAAACAGATAAAATAGGTATTAAAAATACAATTGTAAATTATTATTTCATAATTATATTAAAATATGGATTAATTTTCTTCCATTTCGGGTTCGGGTTCGGGTTGAAGTGTGTCGTGTTTCAGTTTGACTTGATAATTATATTATTATATAGTATTATAATTATATTGACTTGATATAGAAATTTTTGGGATCCGGCCAAACAAATCTATTTTTTTATTTTATAGGGAAGTGAATAATTTCCTCATTACCCCCCCCCCCCCACACACACACACACCCCTTATAAACCATTAGAATCTGTAAATCTGCCAGAAGTGAAAATTCATGCGATAATCCTATATTTATAGTTAATATCTTGAAAAAGATACATTGCGTTTGGATTTAGATTTCGGAATTCATCGCGTACTGTTTCATATTTCTAGGAAGTTTCTATATCAAGTTAAGAGTTAGCTGCTGCGATAATTTAAGCGTTTGAGCAATTTAAAGAGAAAGAGATAAAGAGAAAAAGAAAAGAATGGCGGAAGGAAAAGGGGTAGGGTGCATCAGGTGTGTGCACTTGCAATTCCGCGAAAGCTCCCGGCATATGCTTTTGTTCATTGTCTCATTTTTTGCGTCTGAAAGCGTCTGGGTCTGTTCCAGTTTTATTCTTTTTCTTTTTTTTCCGATTTGAGATTAGACAGTATCTGGCAGACAGTTTGGCGTCCAAAATGAGTGTGCAAGAAATAGCAGGTGCAGGGTTTTTATTTAAATTACCAGTTTGAATTTTGCTGCTGGCCTCGAAAATAATTTTGATGAATTATTTTTGAATGCCCCCCCCCCCCCCCTCTCAAGCGTGTAAGGTTTCGTCATGGGTAATTCAAAATTGTCATAAATTTTTAGTTTTGTTGGCATTCGAAATAAGCGAATGATGATTCAGCAGCACAATCTGTATCCTGGTCTGGAGTTATCATAAAGAAGAAATATCACGCTTTGCACATTGATCATATCTCCTACTTTAACTTAAATTTTTACTTAAAGATGGAACGTGATAGAATGTGTATGCGTGACAATTGACAATGCAGGAGTAAAAACTGATTAAAAAAAAAAATAAATAAATAAATATTTGTAACTAATTGAGTGGCAACTTGCATATGGATTGCTTGAGTTATTTTCAATTTTGAGGGTTTAGGGAGGAATGGCATCTAAATTTATTAAATATTTACAGAATATAAATTTTATTAAATTTCTTATAATAAGCAGGAAATCATATTTGCAATGCAAGTTAAATTGCAGACATTTACGCAAAGTACATTTTAAACTAGTCGGATGTACCAATCCCAAAACTTTCTTCTATCTCATACATGTTAATATTTCAAAAGTCTCTAAATTAAATGGCAATCTATGCTCATCATGAGGATTCTAAAGATATGAAATTCCGTGCATTAGTTCTTGAGATATGACTATCGCTGAAATCGTGCAAATCCAGCAAAATTCAGCATAGCAGTGACACTTATTGGGTAATTTACACGAAAACCTAATCAGAAACAACTTATGCCAATGTCTAATCTAACTGAATCCGAAGTTTGGTGAAAATCCGTGCATTAGTTTTTGAGATAGAGCTGTTGCAAAAATCGTGAAAAATCCAGCATAGTAGCGCCACCTGTTGAGTGATTTACACCAAAACATAATCAGCAGCAATGTTAATCAGGGTATACTTGAATCTGAAGTTTGGTGAAAATTCGTGCATTAGTTCTTGAGGAAATCGTAAAAAATGCAGCACAGCAGCGCCATCTATTAGGCGATTTACATCAACACGTAATCAGTATCTAACTCATATCAAGGACTAACTGAATCTGAAGTTTGATGAAAATCTGTGCATTAGTTCTTGAGATAGAGCTATTGCGGAAATCATGGAAATCCTTCAAAATACAGCATAGCAGTGCCCACCTGTTGGGCGATTTACACCAAAACGTTATAGTACCAAATTATGTCAAGTACTAACTGAATATTAATTTTTATTAAATTCTGTTCATTAGTTCTTGAGATAGAGCACCCACAAAATTTGTGTCTCATACATACGGACGGATAGTCACAGACTCACAGACAGACATTTTGTAAAAGCATGTTTTTCGGGTTCTCAGACCGCAAAAACGTGTAAATCCGCGAAAATGTTCATTAATCCAATACTTTCTTCTTGTAAAGATAGAAGAAAGTAAAAATTATCTGAGTTTGATGGAACGAATATCGCTCTCTGAAAATGCACACATTCGATGACTTGACATTGATTATGTTGGCACATGAAAGCATTTGTCCTTTGGACGTTTGGCCTCCTAATTTCCAGGTTGGTGGAATGAAAAACTTGAAATAATGACATGATTTTGATGCAATTATAGGGAAGATATTTCAGTTTTATTAATTAACAAGTTGGAAATTGCTCGTCAAACGTGGCAAATGAGGTGCGTTCGTACTATAACAAGTTTTATAATTATTTTTTGCACCCCATATTGTACTGAATGTATAATTTTTTGCACTTCATCTTCATAAAGTCCATAGTCTTTAACATCATTAAAATGCACTCCCAATAATTTTTTCCCATTCCCCGAACACTTTTGACTGTCCCTGTAATTAAACTATACATCCGATTTTCCTAAAATTTGAAATGGCTCGACAAAATTTTGTAACAATTATATATTTAAAATTTTAGACCATTTGGAAGGCTGTAACATCATTAAAATGCACTCGCAATAATTTTTCCCATTGGCCGTAATGTAAAGAAAAACTTTTGACTGTCCCTGTAATTAAACTATACATCTGATTTTCCTAAAATTTGAAATGACTCGACAAAATTTTGCAGCAATTATATCTTTAAAATTTCAGACCATTCGGAAGGCTGTAACATCATTAAAATGCACTTGCAATAATTTTTCCCATTGGCCGTAATGTAAAGAAAAACTTTTGACTGTCCCTGTAATTAAACTATACATCCGATTTTCCTAAAATTTGAAATGGCTCGACAAAATTTTGCAGCAATTATATCTTTAAAATTTCAGACCATTCGGAAGGCTGTAACATCATTAAAATGCACTTGCAATAATTTTTCCCATTGGCCGTAATGTAAAGAAAAACTTTTGACTGTCCCTGTAATTAAACTATACATCCGATTTTCATAAAATTTGAAATGGCTCGACAAAATTTTGCAACAATCTTATATTTCAAATTTCAGACCATTCGGTTGGGTAGTTTTTGCTCTGTTATATGCGGACAGACAGACGGACGGACAGACGGACGGACTGAACGACGACTATAGGTGCTACGTATTTATATAATTACGAACGCACCTAAAAAGCATGTTTTCGTTTAAAAATTAAATAATTTTCACCCAAAGCAGATATTCTCAAACTTTTATATTTGTGTACCCTAGAGATCTAAATTTTCCGGAAATTTTGAAGTGGCTGAAAAAAAAAAAGCGGGTTTTTTTTTTAGGGTGGGGCGGGGGAGGGGAATAGGAAATTTTGGAAAAAATTATTTCTGACAAATGTTTCTCAAAAATAAGTTATATTTTCTTTAAAAATGTAAAATAATAAACTTTTTTAATATTTATGCACCATATATTCGTATTCAAATTATTCTTAGTTTTAAATTTTTATGAGAAAATGTCGTAAATAAAAATATAATAACCCTGATTGTTTGTCGTTTTCTTATAATAGTGGAATAATTTAATTACAATTATTTGAATTTATTACGGATTTTCGTAAAAAATAATATATCAGCGGTGAATTTAAATTTCGAAAAATATTAGCTAATAAGACCCTCCTATCTTTACGAAAAATTTATATTTATTTCAGCTTGTAATTTGTATTTAATAGCAGTACATACAGGTAAGGAGGTAGGGAAAAATCAACCTACTTTTCACCTTACTATACTACTGAGGGATTCAAAATGGAGGTAATAGCGATTTTCTTTAACACTGAATTTCAGTTGGCTGGATACTTCGGCCAAATATCTGTGGCCGAATACTTTGGATATTTAGCCAAATAAATTCAGGATAAATGTTCTTTTTTTTTTTGTGCATCTCTCCACTTCAAACTTGATAATTTCTGTCACATTCATGGAGTCATTTTCATGCTTAAATGCACAAAATTTTCAAGTATTTTTATTTATATATTAAAAAGTCGAGTAGCATTTTTATCTTTTTTTTTTTTTTTTTTTTTTTTTTTTTCTGAAAGGTTTTTTTTTTTAGAAAATGGTGCCTTAGTTGGAGATTTGGGCAGATTTTAAAACACAACTATTAAGGAACAGTTGACTCAATTTAAAACCACTTGAATATAATTAAATTTAATTCCATGCAGAAAAATTACTTTGTTAATTTGCCAAGAATATTCGCACTGTTCAGCAGTATTATTGATTTTTTTTAATTTTTAAGAACAGCCTTAAATATTATTATCTAAAATATTGCAGAATAATAATTCAGTATAATAAAATATCTCTTAAAAAGTAATTCAATTTTAAGTTGTATGCAAGTTTAAGTTATATTGTTAGTTTGTTTAAGTTCGAAATAAGTGCAAATAATGATGTTTATATAAATAAAAGTATTTTTCTTGCTGCGTGTTTACACTGTGCATTTAAAGAAGCATTGTAACGTTAATTAATAAAATGCAAAATATATATACCACAATAGATGTTTTAAATCAGGAATGAATTTATTTTTTGCACACAACTTTCTTGCAACAAAATTCGTTTCACGAATTAATTCAGTTCTATTTCAGGAATGATTATGTGGGTAAATCCGTATGATTAGGACCCCATTAACATAGAATATCAGAAAGAATGAAAAATATGATTGGATGGTAGAAATGAAAAATATTCTTTATACTTTAAATTTTGATGGACATAACATATATACCGATAAAGAAAATCCATTTGATATGTCTGAGTATAAAAGGATAAAATACAAATTCGTAAATTTTTGTATTGAAATAAGTTTTTTAAAATAAAAAGTAAATTTAAAAAAGTACATTTAATAGTGATAACAACGAGTTCCTAATTTAGCTAAAATGTACATGTATCCGCTGATAAAATTATGCTATCAGTAATTTGAATTTATTAAAAGTGTTGTTTTATTAATTAGCATCAAGGTGTTTGAAATATTACAAAAAGTACACCAAGTTGTTAAAATTTTCAAACATATAAGTAATATAAGATACATTTAAATTTTACTTTATTTCCAATAAGTTAGTATTCGGCCTAAAGTTTGGCGGCCAAATTACTATTCGTTACATTACAATTAAAAAACACACAATTCAGTAAAAATCCTTCTTTTAATAACTTACTTTGAGTTTTTAATTTTTTTTTCCTTGAAAAGGTCGATTTTGAAGCAATTTTTGAAGCCGATTTTTTGATTGGTCCTGTTTCTCTTCATAATTCTCCAATTCGGCACTTTCTTGCACCGTTCAACCGTCCAATATTTCCTTTCTCGAACTACAGTAAAACCTCCCTAATGCGACCACGTTCCGTTCTAATAAAAATTGGTCGTTCCGAGAGGTGGTCTCTTAATGGAGGTCATGGTTAAATCTAGATGAAAAAAGGTAACAATTAATATTACTAAAATTTATTTTTCACATTAGGAAAAAAATATGAAAATTTAAGGATCAAAACGAAAGTTAATTACATAAGTTAATTAGTGGAGAGTTTAAAAAATGAATGCATTGACGTTTGCTTTGATTGTACGGTTTCATCTTCTATGTATATAACTTTTATTTCCAAGTCCTTTCAAAGTTCAGTAAATAAATACTTTTTTTTTTTTTTTTTTTTTTTTTACGAGAACAAATTATGACAATTTCATTAATTTATCCATTTCTTTGAGAGTTTCCTGTCAGAATAGGGCAGGGGAGTTTATTGTCCACCATCCTTACTTTGTCATCAGACTTAAATTCATTGCCTAAAAAGGCACAAAGGGGTTTAACACTTAAAAGTTACCAGAATAAATAAAAATTCTAAGCTTAGTTTAGAAGTTGGATGAATAATGCGCTCTTCGGAATTATTATTCTAATAAAACCTTCTTCAAGCGACCAGTAAAAAACGGAATTTGTTTCCTTTTCTTCAAAGAAATGGGTCGCTCCTGGGGGGAGTTCAACTGAGGTGGTCTCTGAATAGAGGTAAAATTAGTATTGAGCCTATGGGAATAAATTTCGTTCCATGAAAAAATGGTCGTTCCGGGTGGTGGTCGCTTAATGGAGGTGGTTGAACTGAGAGGTTTCACTGCATGTAATAAATAATAATAATTAAAAAAAAAAGGATTTTTGTAGGATTTGTTCAAAAAAAGTACAAAATGCGATTTAAACTTTTAATATCTTCGTAAATTCTCGTTTGAACAACAGGATTTTTTTCTTTCTTTTTATTGACGTATCTTGTCAAATAAGGTAGTTTTAATTTTTATTTTAAAAATTATGTATTTAAAAAATATTTTTTCTGTTTTTCGGTTAAACGTTGAATGTATTCGTAAATTTTATCAGTATGTACATCACATTTTTATGGCAAAATCATTTCATCTTTCTAAGTCTCTGTGCGCAGTTTGACCTTTCAAATTTATTCATAATTTATTAATAATTCAGCTGCAGTCTGTCAAGGTCGCAACTCCGCTAGTATGAATTTTAAGATGTGTTAAAAAAGCACTAAGAACTCGCGAATGGTGATATCGCATACTTGAAAACTTCGTTGATACCACCATAAAATATAATGCAATATAGACAACAACGCTGTTTCGGATCATATAAAAGGAAATTACTTGCAATCAAAGGCTACTGTGTCCGAAAGCCAGAGCTAAATATTAAGATTCAATGTGAAATATTTTTAAGTACACGTAACAGTATCACAGATTTCAGAAATAATAGTTGATGTTGCATCTTTGTGAAAATGATTCGTCAAGTACTACATAGGATAACGTTCTTTGAAGGGCTTCTATTAAAAATCGAAGTGTCCCAATTATTTTCTCCAGTACTGCATATGAATATGTTATTGATATCCTGGCATTGGTTTTGAAATTCTAGATTTCTGCAATGTAAAAAATTGTTTTCAATCTAAAAATCACCCCCCCCCCACCCCCTCCCTGAAGAAAATAAAGTTTTATACTTTATAAAATAAATAAAAAAGAGCAATATTATGAAAATTTCAGTACTGTGCAACTGTAAAATTTGTAATCGTTTGACTTAATGAATAAATAAACAATATTTGATAAGGATAAATACCAAAATTTATGTTTGTTTTAATTATTTTTTGTATATTTGGTATATAACGGCTGTATATTTAAAACTTATTTATAGAGGATTATATTCTGTGCGAGATTATACTAGGATTATATTCTGTATTAAAAGTGTACTACGCATTTTCTTTCTTGCTTCGTTCCCCTCATGTATTTTTAAAGGCTGTTCTCAAATCTAAAAGAACTATTTTCTGACACATTTCAGAATTCATTTTTGTTTGGAAACGCACGAAAGTGGCAGGTGTTCTTATTCAGAAACTATGTAACCGAATGGCGTTTTTATTTATTTTTTAATAAAGATAGAATATCTTTCAGAAAATACTATCAAAGTTGGCGATTTGAACAAATTTTTTGGCCGCGACAGCTGGTCGCCTTGTGACAATAATCGGTTATAACTCGATAAGTAATTAATTTATCAAAAAATGGAAGGCGCCATTCGATTCAAAATCACTTCAATAGTCAGGCCTGCCAGTTTTATGAACTTTACGTTTAAAAATGAATCAGAAAATGTGTCTTAAAGATTCGCTTTGTCGAGCAGGGAATTTGACAACCGCCTTAAAGAAGAAAAGGGAAAAGAAAACGCTAAATCTTATTCCTGACAGGTTGTGTAAAATTTATTTGTAAAAAATGTATTATGTTTTGTATGAATTGTGGAAAACTAATGTATTGTTGTACTGCATGAATAACATATAGTATTAATTTTTTTTATGTAAATACACATGTACTTTTGATAAATTCGTTTCGGTGATTGAGAAAGAGAACCGGGAGAAAGAAATCAAAAGAGAAAAGGGAATAGTGGAAATTCCTTAGAAAAATATGCATATCAACGGGTAGAATTTTAGAAGAAATTTAATCTTTTGCATTATTTTTCAAATAAATCTAATAAAAATCATAATCGCTCTGAGGGGAAAAAAAATGCCAGAAGACTTTCAATGTCAAGGTCAATGTCAAGTTATCTTTGGATGTGAGGTATCGTTCCAAAAGGCATACCGACCCATAGCAACGCAATTCATTGGTGGAAATGTCTTTCATCATGGAGAAACCTAAGGAGAAAAGTAAGTCTCCTACTATAATGTGTGTGGAGAAAAAATATTTAATTCATAATCCTTTTACCTGACAGATTATCTCTGCGAATATGTAATCTACGGCACGTGCCCAGATGCCCTCCAGTTATTTATAAATATTTAATATATATATATATATATATAAATATTAAGAGCTTTTTTATTTATTACAATGGAACCCGAGCAATACGGGCTCTGTTTAAACGAAGTATCGAATAAATCGAACTCGTTTAAATTCCCTGCAAGTCGCCAATATATTGTACGGTAACTGGTTATAACCAAGTCCGCGTATAACGAAAAAATTTCACGCTCCCTTTAGCTTTGTAATAAGCGGCTTCCACTGCATTTCTTTCTTTCTTTATTTTTTCTTTAAGTATGGTATTAATTAAACATGCACACTTTTTAAACGTCAAAAAATTTAAATTTCAACTTTGAAAAGAAATTTTAGTCCGGCACATTTAGATAGCAAATGTATCTTTCAGAGATTTTTTCCCCTTAATTTTAAAAATGTCAAAAAAAAAAAAAAAAAAAAAAAAAAAAAAAAAAAAAAAAGAGAGAGAGAGAGATAGAGAGTAAATGAAAGAACGCTCTTAAAAAAATATTTAACGCTTTTAGATATAAATTATGGTACTGCTCACAAAATAGCTTCATAACATTTAGATGAAAGAACCTGAAATTTAACTTAAGAAGATAACACCTCTAAAATTGACTAAAATCATAGAGATAGATATTTTAGAACATAAAAATGTTAAAAAAATTCTAGCATATTCAATTTCTTCATATTAATTTTGAAATTTAATAAATATTTATTTGTCAGGAGTTGATCCAGGCAAAAATTAGGGCATCTTCAGCATCCTTCGCAAATTTCCATTTAAAAAATAGGCCTCTTTACAAAATTTCTCTTAAGGGGGCTCATGGCTTGATCGATAACGAAAAACATGTAAACAGAGATCTCGCTTCGAGTCCATATAAAAACAAAGGTATTCAATGTAACTAATTTAAATTTTCTGATTTTTTTTAAGGTATATTTGTAGTCTTATAAAATTATGAAATGAAGTACTTCAATGTAATAAAACAAAAAATATAGCAAAATTTATATAACACAATTTTCGAAAAAAATTTTAGATGTCATATCACTATCCGTAAGATATCTTAACATTAAATTGACATAAGAACCTAATTTTTGCTTTACAATGATCAGGAAACTTACTCTATAGAATGAATTAAGGATATAACTATCACTCAAAGGAAACCTTATTAAAAAAAACCTCTTAAATTTGAAAATTTAAAAGCCCCTTAAAAATACAACTTTTTTTTTCATTAAAAATACTCAAAATATTAAACTATCTAAAATATATTAATTCATTCTATATATAATGATGTTATATGCATGCAAAAAAAATTTTAAGCCATTCCGTCAAATAGTTTTTTTTTTTTTTTTTTTTATCTTACGAATAGTCGTCAAAAATCAAGTTTTGAGAAAACGCGACTTAAAGTTGCAATTAAATGGGTGCGGCTTTGTAACGATTGTTACATAAATGTTCATAACTCCGTTAAAAATGCAAATATTTTTATGCGGTTTTTTGCACAGTTTTCAGAATTAATTAAATAATCCAAATAGATACTAAAAGAAAAATCGATTTTTAAAAAAATTTCAAGCCCTGAGCCCCCTTAATAAAACAGGCGCCTTATCAAAATTCTTCAACAGAAAACTCCATTATATAAATAAATGCAATGTTTTCATTAGTTTTTTTCAGATTTGAAATTTGTATTATATGAATTCGTGAAAAAGGAAAACTTTAGCAGGAGGACTTATGTATAAATGCTTCGTTTCAATTCAAGAAGCTAATTTTGATCTTTTGTTACAAAATTGTATTTTTCACAAAAATATAATTAATTTTCGCAAAATAACTCTTTACAAAATGGAGATCCAAGAGCAAACCCTGCATCAACGCCGGTTTATGTAAAAGATTTTTGGTCAGTCAATAGAAAATTGTACTATTTTCGACTTCAGAAGTTATCGAGACACTTCATAAAGTAGTTCTAAGGAAAAAGCAGTGCGCTGTATCTTAATTAGTATTTCGAGGTAGAAATGTATAAAACTTTTCAATTAAAGCAAAACGTACAGAAATACTTTCACTCTGTATGTAATAATTTTGAAGCAGAAAGTCGCTGTAACATAAATTTTGTATTAAAATATTCAGAGCTTAAATGAATTCAGTTAAATGTAAAATTAAAAAATATATATTTTTTACCTCTTCCATGCTCATGTTTTGATGATTGATGCTTTGATTTTAATCCCTCATACCTGGGATTACATAAGAGTCAAACATTGGAAAATCGGTGAACATAATGAACAAAATGTAGTAGCTGACTCCTAAACCACCACCACACACACACTCAAAAAAAAAAAAATAAATAAAAAATAAATAAATAAATAAAAGCAGTATCATTTACGAATAAATGGAAAAAATGTATTCAATTTTTAGGTGCCTTCGTAATTCTATAAACACCTAGCACCTATAGTCGTCGTTCGGTCCGTCTGTCTGTCCGTCCTTCCGCATACAACAGATCAAAAAACTTCTACTTAGTATTTTAATATTTCAGTCACTTAATTCGTAATCACCTCGTTTAAGTGAGGAATTTGTAACATTTTTCTGCGATTAAGTAAAGCAAGAAATTTTGTTAAAATATTGTGTTAAAACTGTACGCGCCTTGCCACAGTAAAAGTGTTAGATATCACTGGACAACAAATTTAAACTTTTGCTCTGCCACTGAACTGAAATTAATTGTTTCTTACTCAGTTTTTTTGCGCTGATTCCGAATCTAATTTTAGATTTTCTCCAGCACGTCTAGTTTTTGATATTTTGATTTCGATTTATGCACATTTTGGAATTTTTGTACAATTATATGCAGATTTAAGGCATAAAGCAATGCCAGACTTTTTAGGTGCGTTCGTAATTATATAAATACGTAGCACCTATAGTCGTCGTTCAGTCCGTCTGTCTGTCCGTCCGTCTGTCTGTCCGTCCGCATATAACAGAGCAAAAACTACCCGACCGAATGATCTGAAATTTTTAATATATAATTGCTGCAAAATTTTGTCGAGCCATTTCCAATCTTATGAAAATCGGATGTATAGTTTAATTACAGGGACAGTCAAAAGTTTTTCTTTACATTACGGCCAATGGGAAAAATTATTGCAAGTGAATTTTAATGATGTTACAGACTTCCGAATGGTCTGAAATTTTTAATATATAATTGCTGCAAAATTTTGTCGAGCCATTTCCAATTTTATGAAAATCGGATGTATAGTTTAATTACAGGGACACCCAAAAGTTTTCCGTTACATTACGGCCAATGGGGAAAAATTATAGCAAATGCATTTTAATGATTTTACAGCCTTCGAATGGTCTGAAATTTTTAATATATAATTGCTGCAAAATTTTGTTGAGCCATTTCCAATTTTATGAAAATCGGATGTATAGTTTAATTACAGGGACACCCAAACGTTTTCCGTTACATTATGGCCAATGGGAAAAAATTATTGCAAATGCATTTTAATGATTTTACAGCCTTCCGAATGGTCTGAAATTTTAAATATATAATTGCTGCAAAATTTTGTCGAGCCATTTCAAATTTTATGAAAATCGAATGTATAGTTTAATTACAGGGACAGTCAAAAGTTTTCCGTTACATTACGGGGAATGGGGAAAAAATTATAGTGCATTTTAATGATGTTACAGACTATGCACTTATGAAGCGCAAAATAATATACATTCAGTACAATATGGGGTGCAAAAAATAATTATAAAACTAGTTATAGTACGAACGCACCTCATTTGCCACGTTTGACGAGCAATTTCCAACTTGTTTTTAATGTTAGGATTACTGTCCAGTTTGCTTTACAAAAAACGTTATGTTCGCGATTATACTGACATGTGACAGTGAAATATTGCGTCTAATTTGCATATTTTCCTATAATAACGTTTCTTGACGTCTAAATATTTTTACCACATGAGTACGCTAACATGTTTCTAAACTATTTTTACTTCCTTCTGTTTTTACAAGAACGAAGTATTGGATTCGTGAAAATTTTCGAATTCCGGTTTTAGACGGATTTACACGTTTTATGAGTCAGAGATCTTGAAAAACATGTTTTTACAAAATGTCTGTCTGTGAGTCTGTGTATGACACAAATTTTGTGGGCGCTATATGTCAAGAACTAACGCACGGAATTTAATAAAAATTTATATTCAGTTTGTCCCTGATATAAATTGGTGCTGATTAGTTTTTAGTGCAAATTGCTCAACAGGTGGCGCTGCTATGCTGCATTTTTTATGATTTCCGCAATGGCTCTATCTCAAGAACTAATGCACGGATTTTTACGAAACTTCAGATTCAGTTGGTCCTTGATATGAGTTGGTGTTTACTACGTTTTTGTGTAAATCGCTCAACAGGTGGCGTTGCTATACAGCAATTTGCACCATTTCCGCAATGGCTCTATCTCAAGCACTAATGCGCGTGGATTTTCATCAAAATTCAGATTCAGTTGGTCCTTGATATGAGTTGACGCTGACTAGCTTTTGGTGTAATTCGCCCAACAGGTGGCGCGGCTATGCTTCATTTTTCCTTATTCCCGCAATAGTTTTATCTCAAGAAGTAATGCACGGATTTTCATCAAACTTCAGATTCAGTTACCAAGTTGACTTAAGTTGTTGCTTATTAGGTTTTAGTATATATCGCCCAACAGGTGGCGCTGCTATGCAGAATTTTTTACGATTTCCGCTATAGCTCTACTGAAAAACTAATGCACGGATTTTCACGAAACTTCAGTTTCAGTTCGAAGTTGACATAAGTTGTTGCTTATTAGATTTTGGTATAAATCATCTAACCGGTGGCTATGCTGTATTCTTCAGGAAGTATTAACATGTATCAGATAGAAGAAAGGGTGGGATCGCCACATCCCACTAGTTTTTCGTTGATTTCAAATCTGGTATCCGATTTCTTCAGTGTGTACACACCCCTAAAACGCATTTTATATCAAATTTATGCCAATACCATGAAAAAGTAGAAATTCATTTTGCTCAAAAACTAGACGTGATAGAAGGAAACTGATTGCAGATTTGAAATCAGCATAAAAATCTAGTGTAGAAAAACATTACATCAGTTTTGTGGTAACTACTTTAAAGTTGAAAGTAATGTAAACGTTATATGATTGAAAAATATGCAAGTTTGACTTAATAACTGGCACATAAATGTTAAGAATATGCACGCAGACTACGTCATTTATCTGAAGCAAATGGTCCAGTACTCATAACATAAAACAAACAAACAAAAAAAAAGCCAGTCTCACATTTATTTTACCTAAAATTTGCATAAAATGGCGCGAACAAAGCTTAAATTTGCATAAATTGAAATATGCAAATATCTCAAAAACTAGATTCGGAATCGGCGCAAAAAACTGAATAAGACACAACTAATTTGAGTTCAGTAGCAGAACCATTGTTGTCCAGTGTATTCGTATTGAAATTCCATATAACTGTACACCTCCCCCCCCCCCCCCAAAAAAAAAATAATAATAAAAAAAATAAAATAAAATAAATTAATTAAAATATAAATAAATAAAATAATAAATAAAAGTTGTATTGCTTTTTGTATTGCTTTATCTTTAAAGTATTGCCAAAATTCTACTTTTGGTTTGGACAGTACATCAAAATCACAAGCATGTATCAATAAAAAATAATCTATAAGAAAAAATTTTAATTATTCAAAATTTTAATCAAATGTGTAAAAATTTTTATGCTATAAATTTTTGCCAATTGTAGCAGCACGATAGTCCTCAATTTGTGGTATAATTATTTAGGAGCGTAATTTCATGTCGCATGGAAGTTAACAACAATTGACAGATCACTGGATTAAAAGCTTGTTGGAGTACTGACAGTTCTTAATTTACTGTGTCCTTGATATATCTAGACAGCAGCTAAGAAGAGAATAAAGTAGGGAGTGTGTTGAAAGTGAAAATTTTTTAATTATCTAGACGCCAACAACTAGCCCGTGGGATGTAAGCAGGTGCGTGTCTTAAACTGTTAGACGTCTGGTTATTTTTTTCTTAGCCTTGGATTTTGGTAATGGATTACTTAACTCTACGCCCCTTCCGTCTTATGGGTGTTGAATTGCAAATTAATCTGCTATGCTGGAATATCATTATTTCGTAATATTTACTTTTAATAAGTTTTCAAAGAGCATTGTTTCATTGCTGCTTTGAGTGCATTTCACATGAATACTTATCTACTAATCTGCAAGCCTTATAATTACATTAACTAAAAATTTTTATTTTTATTTTATTTTGTTACTTCTATGAAAACGTGCCATAGCAGAATTGCCTGTGACTATTTCTGTAGATTTTCATGTCCGGAAGGTCTTGGTAAAGCAATAGCACATCTCGGAAACCTGGGTTTGCGGCCGAGGGCTCCTATGAGTGCCTGGTACATGGTATACCCAAAGCTCCTGAGAGGACTCGGAGGTGTGACCCCCGAACTACGCGGCTGGTGCGTCACACACCAGAAAAACATGCGACAAAAAAGCGTGAGTCAGTAGACAATTTCACACTATTAACAAAGGAAAAATCGTTTGGAATATCAAAATTTGTCTCCTGTCTCACGTTTTTTGTCGCACATCTCCCTGGTGCGTGGCGCGCCTTTAATGCTTGAGTACTTGGGTTTTCCTGTCGCAGCGACCATGACTTCCAATGGTGTTTGGGACGCAGCGAGAGTGACGCTCGCTGGGCGATCCTCTTCCTTGGCCGGTAGCAGGTGTCATGGCAGCAACTACACTGGCCTATGCCAGTCCCGTTTGATTGGACGCGCAAAAGCGCCCCTCAGAGCTTAGACTGGCGAGGTGACTTGCCGTAAGGCTTGTTCGCCTGTGATTCTCCATAAAAATTATATTTTAGTGATACGCTTTAAATTCAATTAATTTGACATGGAAAAAAAAGTAAAAGTTTTTGGTCATTCTGAAAATAAATTTGCATTCTGTCATGCAGAAAAAAATGGTTTTTTTCCCCTTCAAACTGTCCGAAGTGCCTAAAAAAACACTAGAGACTCTTTGAAAACATCTCTGTTCAAAGACTTCATTACTTATTGATTCCTCACAATGGAGAGTAACTGACTTGTGGAGTAAATTGCTTATGGAGTTTTTGGTCATTCTGAAAATAAATTTACATTCTGTCATACAGAAAAAATGTCCCCCCCCCCCCCCTTCAAACTGTCCAAAGTGCCGAAAAAACACTAGGGACTTTTTGAAAGAATCTCTATTTAAAGAATTCATTACTTATTGATTCGTCACAATGGAGAGTAACTGACTTGGGAAGTAAATTGCCTTAGAAGGGAAATGAAACAAAACGCTGAAATGAAAAATTTATTTCCTAATCAAAAATATTTATCCTTCCTAATGAATCAAAATAAAACGCTTTTTTATCAGTACATAAATTAAACAATACACAAATTTTTGCTTTTTTAATTTCGAAAATCTGTAATAATAAGGAAAGTAGTTTGTGTGTGAGTTTGTGAGTGTGTCGACGTTGTTCTGAAGAGACCGTTGCACGTAGAGCTACAAAATTTGGGGAAAAGGTACGTCTATATATGAAGTTTTGCACCTCGAAGACCGATTTTCGATTTTTTGATTATATGTTTTTTTAAATTTAATTTTTTATGCGATTTTTAGCGCTTTTTTTAAGTTTTGAGGCGATTTTTTCACATTAGTGAAAAGAATACGGTTTCTTTCTTTTAACCCAATATAGTAAATTTTGTTCTCTTTTCAAAAAAGTTTATTCGGAATTCGTACAGCGATTTTTGAATTGTTAGCGAATTTTTTATGCGATTATTGAACAGTATTTAATGCATCTCTATACCTATAAGGGTGTTACCGTAAGGGAAGGGCACAGTTATGTCGCCAAATTCCGCCAAGTTTGTCGCCAACATGGCGATATATCGCCAAATTTGGCGACCAAAAGTGACGCCAACTTGGCGATATCTCTAATATTTTGCCAAATTCCCATAGACTTCCATTGTAAACAAATAGGTATTACTTGCTTACAGAAAATCAACAAATTGAGATATTTTAATGCAACAAAAACTAGTATTAACTTAAGGGATTATATTAATTATATTTAAGGGAATCCAAGTAAATTAAATTATGAATAAAAGTAACATGATACAATGCTTAGCATGCTTTCCCAAACATAAATTTTAAGAGAGCCCGCAGGTCAAAGGATTTAGATTTGAAACTTTTATCCAATTATAGTAAATTTTGACTTTCGTGATTTTTGAACTTTTTGTGATTTTTAATTCGATCTTCGCGATCTGCTGCAATTTTTTGACATTCCATTTTTGGACTATAATACTAAAGTAATTTCTGTCCTCATTTCAAGTTTATTCGGATTTCGTATAGCAATTTTCGAATTTTCCGAAAATTTTGTATGTGATTTTTTAGTGTATTTTAGCGATTTCCTACCATTTTTCCACATTAGTGAAAGGAATCAACTTTCAATCTTCGAATACAATATATAATTTTTTTCTCTTTTCGAAATTTGTGCAGCGATTTAAAAAAATTTCTCGATATCTTATTGTGATTTTCAGAGCTTTTTCGCAATTCGTGCTGTTTTTTGACGTACCCGAGCAACGCCGGGTAAGTTAACTAGTATAAAATAATTTACGAAAGCTTCACTTTGTTGAAAGGCAGCTTCTTTTTATTTTCTTAATTATGCTTTGATTATTTTATACTAAATAAAATATTTGAATTTATTTTTAATAAAATTCTTAAACGACAATAACAAGTTTAGGCAGTTGTATACAAAAAACGAAAAATCGAATTTTTCTCTTGAGATATCCTTAAAATATGGAGTTACTTCGATATCATAGGACTAATATTAAAAAAGGAGTTACTTCGACACCATGGTATTATTAATATGGAGTAGAATAAACGGCGATCTAAATTGCCGATTTTTTCCCATTTTTGAATCCCTTAAATGTGTAGATTGTTGCTCTAAAGCGATTTCGTTATGCTCCAGTTCCTTATATTCTTTTTGCTCGTTGAACGTAACGCTATTGAAAACATTAAATTTGTTTTTCTCGAAATTATGATTTTGAAACTGGGCGACCATTTTTCTCATGAACTATTCGACCAATTTCCTTCATTTTTTATTTAAAAGAAAAGTGGTCGTCTTTGCTAGAGTCTTTACCACTGAAAAGTATAATTTTTCATTGGTTAATTATTTTTTTCGAATAACCGCCATTTTGTCAAAATTTAACCTTTAAAACTAAATGTTGGTATAGGCGCCAGAGAATTTTATGCCCTTTTATAACTGGATGACTCAATTTAGTTTCAGATGCTTGTGACGGTGAAAAACGGTCGCCCGATTCGAAATTTATGGCATGTTCCGCAAAACAGGTTATCCCCATCGGCGTATTAATTTTTTTTTCTACTCACAAAAATTTAAATATGTAAGTGAAATACCAATAATTATAATTCAAAATGTCCGAAGGTGGTATCTCTTCTTTATAACTGGGAAAAAAAAAGAAAAAATCGTAAAAATCACGTGAAATTGAGAAACTTGTACTTTCCTATAAAGCAAACAATCAACTATTTTAAAAATTTTCTTGTATTATGAGGTTGAGTATAAAATAAGGCAACTTGAATGTATAAAATAATGGCTACTTTGCGAAGATGTAAATGTTTAAAAAATCTTGCGAGACTTCCTACTGGTCCGATTTTTGAATACCAGTATTTCTGAAAGAATTTTTTCTTAGTAGGTGTTTATAATATTTGCAACTAAACTGACGTTCCGGGTAGATTTCTGCAAATTTTTTAAGAAAAATATAAAAAGAAGACATTTCTTCGTAAAAAGTGGTTTTCGAAAATTGCCGAGTGTTAGGCCTGATATATGATTTGGTATCGTTAATAACCCATTTTTTCTGTATTTCTTATTTTACTTGAATATAGTAATGTTAATATGCTGTGTACTTTTTGGTACAAATTGATATAATCTTCACAGGGATAAGGTATAAAAAAATAATTAACATTCTCATTTTTCCATAAAATTACAAGAAAATCCTCTTAATTAAAAATATTTTATTATTATCGTTTTACATATTAAAGGCGATATCAAGTTTGTCATAATAGCCTTGCTAATACAATATGCTCAAATTTAAGTTTCACTGCGTTTAACGTGAAAATTTGTCACATTTTCATGAAAAAAAAAATGCTCTGTAATTATCTATATTTTGTTTTTTTTTTCTTTGCGTGTTTGTGAGGGAAATGGGGAGAGACTTCGACCCTAGGCATTTCCAAACATTCCAAATTATTTTTTTGTGTCAGTCACTAAAGTGTGTGCGGAGAGGAGGGGGGGGGGGGGTAACAGTTGTAAATTCCTGTAGAAAACAGCTGATATTGGTTTACCTTTTCTCGAGAATTACTGAAGCGATTTCAATAATTAAAAAAAATTGTTTTGGTGTCATAAATAGCTTTATTTTGATCGTTTAATTTTTCTGGAAAATCAATTAATTTTTAAAAACATAATTTAAAAGAAAAAAAAAACTTAGAATTAGTTCTTTACTAAATTGTGTAACTATTGCATTTCTACTTTCTTGCCGAACGATCAGTTTATAGTTTAGCTACTACAAAAACTATTTTTTAGAAACTAATGAAATCGTTTTAGTAGTTTCTGGAAAAAAAAAAAAAAAAAAAAGTGGAGGGTATTTCAATATTAGCTGTTTTCCATAGAATTTCGCTAGTGTTGTTGCTCCCTTAACGTCAACTGATAACTAATTTTATTTTGGTCTTACATTACAATTATTGCAAAATTAAAATTATTAAAATACTTTAAAAATGAACTATTATTTTAACTCAATCAAACTGATTGGTAAAGTTATCATACGAATTGAATATTTCCAACTTTTTTTCCCCCTCAGTTGGAAATATTCAATTCGTATGATAACTTTTAAAATGATTAAATCTCTGTGGGTATGATGTGCATTTTAAATCCCTCAAAAGAACCTTAAATACGAAGACCCATTTTTCGACACCGTTCATAATAATCTTTGTTTTCATTATTTGGTAGGGTCATTGCCTGTACAAAACAGATATTTATATGTACTGTGGCATCCATATGATGCATTATATCTATAAAATATGCGAAACTTTTTTTATAAATTTATAGTTTATGGTTTGCAAGGACTTCGGCTAAAGTAAAACTGCCTTTAAACGCCGATAGCTTACTTTTAAAATTATATATTACTTAATTTTTTTTCTTCTCTCTGCTATAGGATAACCATGGGATCCACCCATTTCCGCATACTTGAGGTTAAAAAAAATTACAACATGTGTGCATCCTAGGGGTTGTTACGGGAAAATATATTTCCTTCCCCCTCCTTCGAAAAACTTTTATGAACATCAACTGCACCTGGGGAAATATGTAACGCATGATTTATATTTTCGGGAATGTTTCAAAAACCACTTTTTGCCCTGGGTCATCTTTTCATCTATGTCGTATTTTAAATTGCATTATTGGAAAGTTACAAGACTTTATCAATTCATCTAGGGAGCGAAGAAGTTACTTGGCTTTTTATACTTTGTATGCATATGTTTCAAAATACAGTGGCCCTCATTATATCGCGCCTCACAAGTCTCTCATTCGGATTAATCGTTCTTAATCGGACCGCATGGGATAGAGATAAAAAAACAAACAAAAAACAAGTTGGAAATTGCTCCTCAAGCGTGGCAAATGAGGTGCGTTCGTACTGTAACTAATTTTATAATAATTTTTTGCACCGCATATTGTACTTGTAGTTGAATATATGTTTTAGTGCACTTCATAAGTGCATATCAATTTCATTCTGCTCGAAAGGCTGTAACATCATTAAAAGGCACTTGAAATATTTTTTTTCCCATAGGCCTTAATGCAACGGGAAACTTTTGACTGTCCCTGTCATTAGACTATACATCCGATTTTCATAAAATTTGAAATGACTCGACACAATTTTTCAACAATTATATATTTAAAATTTCAGACCATTCGGTTGGGTAGTTTTTGCTCTGTTATATGCGGACAGACGGACTGAACGACGACTATAGATACTACGTATTTATATAATTACGAACACACTTAAAAATCAGTGCTTTAAAATTAAAACCATAAAATATCAGTAAATTAAGATACAGTTTTGAAGCAGAATGCATTTGAAAGATCCCAGCCCCCCACCCCTCTTCGACGCTTTAAAAATGGAAATTATACGATGTTTAGAAGTTTAAAAAAATTGCAGTAAAAGCAAAATTTATTGGTCAGGCGTTGCCGCCGTCAACAGGACGTCAACGTTACTCATGGACATGTTTTTGTTTCATAATATAGAAATTTTTGAGATTAGCTTAAATCAGTATCTAAAAAATCGCTTTTCCGAAGCTGTGTCATTTTACAAAATGTGGTGTACCTCATTCCACCTTTTCTCTTTCCACTTCCCTCCTTTTAATTGCAATAGTGGTGAAGCAATTCATAGTCATGGGAGAGATTCAAATAATCATTTTCAAATAAATTGAACAGTTAGGATCATTAATATATTTATGAAAATAATTAATTATTCAAACTGATTATTACTGCCATTACCACAGTATCAATATCAATATTCAAATGGCCATTTCCAAATAACTTGAACAATTAGGATCATTAATATATCTATGAAAATAATTAATTGTTCAAACTGATTATTATTGCCGTTATCAGCGTATCAATATTTTATTAATTTCAGGCAGGATATTTAAATAAGTAATTCCTGGGAGTTATGAATATCAAATTAAAGGGGTAACGGAGTGTTTAAGGAAGCAGAACCTCTATATATAAGGAGTTTTTATGGAAAGTAAAGTCTTGGGAGTGTCGGTGCATGTAATCGTATTTCACGTTACGATTCGCAAGAATTAAATTTCTTGAAACTACTATAGTATTACTATTATGAAAGAAACGAAACTGAGGGTTGAAAGTTTTAGCAGTTTTTTAATAAAATTGGCTTCAAAATGAAAATGCTTCTTCCAGATCTGTATTGAGGACCCTTACCTGCACCTCTGAAGCATAATCAATTTTTATATTGCACCTTTATATACAGGGTTTTTTTCCCTTTATTGTTTTCTTTTTCCAAAGAGAAATTATCAAATACGAATGACAGAGTGAGTCTTTGAGACACAGACTTGTCACAGTAAAGTCTTTGGGACTCACGTGACTTTTAAAAAATCTCTTCATTTGAATGGGGAGGGCGTTGATCCCCATGATCCTCTCCCTTTCTATTATCTGAGATTTTAGATATCTGGTATTGACAAATCCCGCTATTGATGAGTACATTCCAGTACAGTATGGAGGTATTGATTATTACATCACTTACTTCGGAGCGACCAGTTCCCTTTGCCCATACCATAGATGATTCAAATTTCTTATTATTTTTTTCTTAACTGCTTATATCATAGTTGCAATTGTTTAAAAATTTGATTTGTCCGTTGTTTAATGTACACGCAGCTGATTGAAATTTTGATATTATGAAGCATTCCACAACGGAAAACGTTACAAAAAAGCATCCCAAATGTTTTTTAAAGATTTTGACTAGTTTGTATGGGATTGCTTTTAATTATATTTTTTGTATAAATATACCTTATTGAATTCTGATATTTTTTAATTTGTAAGTGGTTATTAGTCTCTTAGGGCAATTTTCGACTCATTTCAGAGTCAAGGGTGAAAATTGAAAGTCTTTTATTAATCTTGTCTTTAAATAATAAGGACATTGCGTTTTCTAGTCACATTCTTTTTTTTTTCTTCTCACCTTCTCTCTTTTATCTCTCTCTCTCTCTTTACACGCTCTTATTTAACTTAACTTGGTTCATGTATGCAAAGGTGAAATTTCGCAATAGGTTTTTCATTCACTTCGTAACAGGGTGTCAATAATTTTAATCAAATGATTAAAATAAGTGATTTACATGTAGATTTTAATCAGGTGATTTAAAAAATCATGTATTAAAATCCTGTATATATCTACCCTATATATATAAAATCCTAATGAAACGAATATTATGAAACGACTGAAATGTAACGAATTTTTGAAACGATTCTATGAAACGACTGATTAAACAACTGATTGTGTTTCACGGCGATTTCTCCTAAAATAAGGAATACTTTGCGATGAAATTAACACCAAAAATCCGTATTGAGCCGCAGATCACAAAACTGGTATTAGAATTTTTTTAATTCGGATTAGTTTTTGAAATATTTTTTTTTTCTAATTTTTAATACTTTTCTCTAATGATGGCATCTCAAATTTTAATCATAACAGATTTTTTTTTCATATTTTAGAAAAGGTTGTTATTATAAATTAATTTGGCGACCAGTTTGGCCTCCCTTAAATGTATGCTAAGAAATGCATAATGTTACTTTTATTCATAATTCAATTTGTATTTCATTATCATTGCCCCTGCCAGTGCAGGGAACAGAGCCCCCTCGTATATATATATACATATATTTAATAATTTGAAAAAAAAATCTAAGATGAGCATAATTTAATCTAAGATGAGCAATGAGCATAATTTGCAATCTTCCTAAAAATATTTTCCTTATTAAATAAGTGAAAGAAGCTGTAAAAAATTCCTTTACTTTGATTTTTGGTAAGTTAATGTGGATTGCAAATATGACTGGTCATTCCTGTGATTATATTTATTCTGTATGCATGTATGAATTAATAGGGGTAATTACCGGGTGTCCCAAAAAGGACTGACTGATTTTAAAATTCAATAACTTGCAAACGGTGACAGATATTTAAAAAATTCTTGCAGGAGGGTTATGCATAAGGTCAAAAGTTTTATTACAGTGATTTTCGATTTTAGTTCGAATTTCAAACAATAGATGGCGCTGTAAGCAATAGTCGCTAAATACAGGCTCAATTTCTGGTCCTTTCTCTTGTTCCATGGTGAAAAAGGAGATGGAAATGTATTATCCGGGCCACGAAGTACCAAAAATCGAGCCTGAATTCAGCGTCTATTGATCGCAGCGCCATCTATTGTTTGTAATTCGAACTAAAATTGAAAATCACTGTAATAAAACTTTTGACCTTATGCATAACCCTCCTGCAAGAATTTTTTAAATATCTGTCACCGTTTGCAAGTTATTGAATTTTAAAATCAGTCAGTCCTTTTTGGGACACCCGGTAATTTTCATAATAGTTTTGGTTGGTTAATATACCACATGCGTGTAAGTAAGTTCAGATTTATGCGATTGCAGTCATTTTACAAAGTACAAGTGCAAGAAATCTGCCAGTTATTGGTGCCATTAACTGGTGAAATTACTTATTTGCTGCTGCTTTTATTATTTCTATAATTACTATTATAATTTTATTAATTAAAGTATAACAATATAAATTACGCTCCTTAGAGATTTAATTTGTTTTTCTTGTTTTGAAAACCTACAATTCTTGGTAGCCTTAGCACAGGAGTCAAAATTAATTTAAAAAAAATCGATTTAAATAACAGAAATCTGATTTTAATTTTAAACAAATAATAATAAAAACTTTTTCTTTTTGTAATTTTGATTTTTTTTTTTTACACTCTACTTCCTAATGTGCCAGAAATCTAAAAATTATGTATAGTTGTGCGTTCCCAATAACAGCAGAATATTTTCAGATCTTAATTATCAATTAATAAGTTAATTTTAATTAAAGTTTGATTATACGTTGAGAAAACAATTTAGAAATTTGAAATAGTTTTAACTAATGTTCGGGGATGGATTAAAAAAAAAAAAAAAATCTCGACAATAAATATTTGTTTGTTATGATAATGTAACAAACAAACCGATACAGTAACATTTACAGTAAGATGTAAAAATATGTTTTTTTCTTTCCTGTTGTCATATCTTAAAAAGAAGCCGAACAAAAAGGATTTTTTTATTGTAACAATCATGTTCCTGACGGTACCATACCATTATACCTGCTAAGACAGAAACCTGTCTAAAAGGAATTCTTTCTTTCATCCTTTAAAATTCCATCTTAGTAGGTTTTACGCTGTAAAATTGACAATTGCGCTTCATGTATTTCATATCTAGAAGGATCTTAGAAAACATTAATAATGATAATAATAATCACAGATAGGGGAGAGTGGTAATGAATAGGCCAATTTTTGGTTTTTAATTTTTTCTAATATTTTTTTTTTTTTTTTTTTTGGCTCAGAATTGGCTCTTCAGTTACTTTACTTATTTGCTTATATAAAAAAGTCATAAAAATTGGATTAGAAAATGTCTATAATGAATGATAATAGAAAATAAAAATATAGAAATTTGGCCCATTCATCCCCACTCATGTGCCTGAATGGGCCACTAAATGAATTCAATGAAAAAATGAGGAATTAATCTTTTATTCCGCAAATATGACAATATGAATGGCACTTGACATGATATGATCAAAAGCATACTGAAATAGCAAGTAATACACAATGCTTATTAAAATTTATAAACATCAAAAGTGATATTATTAAATCACATAATTGAAGCAGAAAAATGACAAAATAATGAGATTATAAGAAATAATATAAAATATGCATAAAAATAATAGATAATACACATTATGATTTAACGAAATTTATATTTTTCAAAATTAATATTAAACGGCATGGTTGTAACACGGTTGAACTGCTTATTAATTGACTACTTAATGTAAATTTCTGGTATTTTTTATTCTACCCAACAGATTCAGAATATAAACAATTATTCTGGTTTTATATCAAATGGAGAAATACTGGTAGGCGTGGTCAACAACTGGGCAGTTCACCTTAATGATTTATACAATTTAACTTATGTTTCTGATAAATAACTAATATTTCTTAGGGTAAAAATATGCAAATTAATTTTTAGACATCACTATAAACCTATTCTAACTAGACAATAATTTAATCTAAATCCATGACAGCCAGTTATGTTTCATATTAAGGAGAAAAATCAGAAAAAAAGAAAAACCATATTTTCATGATCAGGGCAAAGGTGACCATGATATAGTGGCCCAATCAGCCTCACCTATACTTCTGGAATATTTTCAGGTTTTTTTAGTACATTAAATTCAAATAACATCTAAATATATCCTGAAATTAGTTTACAGATATGCAAAGACTTGTTAATACACATATCTGCAATGAAATAATAGATATTTTTTCACTTACTTATTTTACTGAAAAGGGAAAAAATTTACTTTTCAATCAGATTCTTGACCATCGTACTCTAGTGGGGTGATGACTTCTCCCAAACAATCTAAAATTTGATGAGTTTGGTAGAACAAATAGCTACACCTATTGGTGGCATCTAAAATAATTTTATGCAAATACTTTTTCATATTTTGTTAATGGCCCATTCATCCCCATGACCCATTCATTACCACTCCCCCCTAAATATTACCAGCAATCACTTTTTAACATACGTTTGTAATATTATTTTGGTACATTATTGTGATTTTTTAAAGGGGGGGGGGGGGAGTAGAGCTTTCAATTAGACTATGTTTACTATATATGAGTAGTAGTATTTCCATCTGAGTGAAAAGGTGTCCAAGTTGGGACTCGAACCCAGAACCTTAACTTCAATTGCCAAATGCTCTTCCAATTGACCTATCTGGACGACATCCTATCAACACAATATTCGCCATGAACAACCATTTGGTAAAGATATCTGGTCTGAAATTTGAAACCGCTCGACAGAATAAGCTGCATGTAATGTAAAGGAACTCGAATAAACTAGTAAATCTGCAGATCAGGAGCCTCAACGTCAGCTCTGCAAGTCATTGTTTTTAAAAACACTTTGGTAATATTCAATTTCCTGCAAACCGCAATTTAAAGTTTTCAAATTACTTAATTATTTATAAGAATAAAAAAATACGAAGTTTTCAGATATTAGAAGCGTTAAATTAAAAACGTTGTTATGTAAGGATATTTTGAAATTTTCATGAGCTACTAATTCTGGAATTTTTTTAGATAATAAAGTAGATTTCTTCAGGGGACTCCGCCTCCCTGAACCCCCCCCCCCATGGTCTCATTAAATTTACATATATAATTTTTTATTGATTGCGCTAATGGTTATTGTAAATCTTAGATTTCTTTTTACACTTCCGAGCCTTATTTTTCAATATCGGTGGACAGAAAATGATTTACACTGAGGCAATTATATTAAAAGTTTAGGTTTTATGAACGAAAATGTAATTTCCTTTTAAAGAATAAAATAATTTTCATTCATATTTTCTGAAATGAGGCGGCATTAAGAAGTAACACTCGTCAAAAAATATTTTATGAAACAATCTATTTAATGCTTGGTTTTTAAAAAAGAAAATATTTATTTCCCGATACAATGACGTCATTTTCGACAGAGATAATTTTGCGGTGCATAATTTTGACATTTACTATTTATTTGCTTTTCAAAAGGTTTTTTTTTTTTATCATTGAAATTTTCGATTAAAAATTAAACATTTCTGTTAGCCGTGTGCAGACGATAAACCGTGGTAACATTTTTTTTAATAATAAGAATTAATATCATGATAACACAAGGCCCTTTTATTTCAACCTCAAAGGGTATTCGTTTTAATTTTGATATACGAGGTCAAATTCACCTTCTTTTCGTATTTTTGTTTTATTTCCAATATGAAGACGTATTCATGTCTATTTTTTATTTCATTTTCCTCTTGCACATGAAAATCTTTCAAATCAAAATTAACTGTTTAGGATAAATCATTATTCCGGGATCTGATTTTCTTGGCAACGGTAAAAAAAATGATTTCTAAATTTTATAGCAAAATGTCAATTTATTCCTTATGAAAATAATGAACTTTTTAATTTAAAAGAGAAATATTTGAACAAAATAAATCGAACACAGCCTTTCTTTGTTTCTGGGATAAATTCCATCTATATGTAAAGACGCAAAATGCATTAATTCATCCCTTTTGACGTTGATATGACTCGAAACAATTACACATACTTTCACATTTACGATATTTTTAGGTGTAGCTCCGTTGCTAGGCAACAATTAAAAGAAAATTAAAATAATGAAGTATGTGCATTAAAAAAAGGAAAATTTGTAAAAGAAAATATTTGAACACATATATAAAATCCTTTCATAAGTTATACACCGAATTTAAAAACTCTGACAAGTGTATACACAAAATTTCAAAGTAATATAAATAATGCATGGTTCTAATTAGGAAATTTCATTATCCATAATTTACCATTTAAATCCTTCAATCATATGAGCCTTTCTACAAATAAAAATGGAAAAATCGCCTGAATTGATATAGAAAAGCATTATTGTGCAAAATAAAATATCCTATATTTTCCGAACGAATGAACCAAATATAACAAAAAACTATACAGCTAAATCCGGGTACTTCACTAACATACCCACTTAATTTCAAGCTAATCGGATGCTTTTTGCGGCAGTTATCGCGGAACAGACAGACAGACTAACGGAAACCAAAACTTTTCGTGTCTCTACAGTAAGCCTTCACTGACGTTTCGGCAACTATGTATGAGTAACTGGTAAATCTGCAGATCAAGAGCCTCAACGTCATCTCTGCAACTCATTGTTTTTATCAAACTTTGCGTAATATTAATCTTTCTACAAAAACAAAATTTAAACTATTTAAATTACACAAACATTTATAAAAGGAAAAAAATATTTCGATGGTTTCAGACATTAAAAGCGTTAAATTAAACACGTTGTTATGTAAGGATATTCTGAAATTCTCACGAGCTACTTATTCTAGTAATTTTTATATAATAAAGCAAATTTCTTCAGGGGGGCTCTGCCCCCCTGAACCCCCCGTTGTGTAATTTATTTTGCATTTGTAATTTTCTACTGATTGAGTTAATGATTACCCTATATCTTAGATTTCTTTTTACACTGCGATTTATAAGGATAAGCAATAATTCCGTCAAGCATTTTACGTTATCCTAATATCCATACAGCAGTATTTACTTGCCTGCTAACCACAAATACCTGTATCTAATGGATAAAGAACTTTTGGAAATGTAAACTGAAACATCTAATTTAGAAATCTAATACCTTTATAAATTTTGTTTATAAAAAAATAATTTTGATTACCATTCTGCAATATTTATATCTAAGATCTAATCTAAATATCAAAAAATGTACTCGATAGCATTAACTTACTAAAATCACCCTAAAGTAGGGGGGCTTCCAAACCTAACAGTTAATAATTCATCATCGTTAAATAGATAAACATGATTTGGCGCCTTTAAGTATTTTTTGTGATTTTCTTTTAATAGTATCTACATTTAATTTAAAATCGTGATGTTACAAATACCGTTGAAATTTGACGCAAACCTATGTTCAGGTCAAATTACGAAAGGTTAACTAACATTTCATTTCCCTTAGCCGGACTTTCTGTTTCATTTTTCGTAATAAGGATTATTTTAATAATTTAATTTATTTTACACTCTATAAGCTGTTACACGGACGTTGTTCACGTAGCATTAAAATAGAGATAAATGCATTAAGTAAAACATTTCACTCCCCACCAGACATGCCACGTCTCAAGCTTTTTGCACATCACTATTATCTTAGAGAAAATGTTCTTTTAAATCGCGCAAATGTTTCAATTAAATAAAGTAACATTTTCTGTATTAAAATACTGGTATCCAGAACGCCGGAGGCTTGGCAGCTCTGCCCCTCTTAATAAAAACATATATGATTAACCAACACTTTATCACATTTTATAGGAGACAATACGGAATTTCTTATTTGTATGGCCTTACATATATCCCAGTCATAAAAATGTAAAATTTTGTGCCAATTAATGCACGCAATTGCGAAAATGAAATCGCAAAGAATGAGAAAAGGAAGGCCAAGTAAAATCGTGTAAATCGAGGAATCTTTCTTCGTAGTGCTGGGAAAATACTGCTACAATAACTATTTTAGGTGGTATTTGGTGTGAAATGTTTATATGTATTCATTCCTGTCCTATATATCCTTTTTTTTTATTTTTTATTTGCTTATTCCATTTTTCTTTTGCACGTGAAAATCTTACAAATTAAAATTAACTCTTTGGGAGAAATTGTTATTCATTTTTTTTTGGCAACAATAAAATTTATAAAATTTAACAGAATAATGTCAGTTTATTCTGTATGAAAATAACGAACTTTTTCATTTATAATCAAATAGTTGAATAAATAAATGAAAATATTATTCTATATAGTATATAAATACTATTTTCATTTCTGCGTTTAAATAAATCTATATGCAAATATCTATACAAATGCATTCATTAATTCATTCCTTTTGCTTTGATTTGACTTCAAAAAACCATACATACTTTCACATTTATGATATTTTTAGATGAGATGCTGTTGCTACGCAACGGTTAAAAGAAAAAATGAAATATAAGTAAATTCATAAAATAAAATGTTTTATATTATTCGAACACATGTATAAAATTCTATCATAAGTTATACACCTAATTTAAAAGCTCTGACAAATGTTTTGACAAAATTGCAAACTAATAAGAATAATTTAATACTCTTATTTAAAAATTGCAGCATCCAAAATTTACCATTTAAATCTATTATTCATATGAGCGATTTCTTTCAACAAATGAAAATTTGAAAATCGTCTGACTTCCCATAGAAAAGCATTATATCACAAAATAAAATGTTCTGTATATTCCGAACGAATGAACCAAATTTAACCCAAAACTATACAGCTAAATCCGGGGAGCTCATCAACATGCCCAGGGAATTTCAAGCCGATCGGATGCTTTTTGCGGCAGTTATCGCGGAACAGACAGACAGACTAACAGACAGACAGACAGACTAACGGAAACCAAAACTTTTCGTGTCTCCACAGTAAGCCTTCACTGATGTTTCGGCAACTAGTAAATCTGCAGATCAGGAGCCTCAACGTCATCTTTGCAAGTCATTGTTTTTTAACACTCATTGCATAATATTCAACTTTCTACAAATCGCTTTTTAAAGTTTTCAAATTACATAAATATTTATGAGCATACAAGATACTTCGTAAAGTTTCAGAAATTAAAAGTGTTAAACAAGTGATTGTACATTGATGTTCTGAAATTCTGATGAGCTACTTATTCTGGTAACATTTTAAATCAAAAATTGCATTTTTTCAGGGGGGCTCTGCCCCCCTGAACCCCCCGTAGTCTATTTAAATTTACATTCGTAATTTTTATTGATTGTGCGGATGGTTATAGTACATCTTAGATTTTTTTTACGCTGTGATTTATAAGGATAAGCATAAGTTTTTTTATAAATTAATAAAATTTAAATTTAAAATAAAATATTCATGTTAACCGTACACAGACAATAAATCTTGAAGTGACGCCAAAAATGTAACCCTAAAATCAGCTACATTCGGCACAACACAACGACGTGTGAAAAAAAAAAAAAAAAAAAAAAAAAAAAAAAAAAAACGGACAAAGTCAAAGAATTTGGTTCCTGTTCCAAGTGCTTGTTTTGTTTGGGCCGAATGAAGGCATTTAAATCTGAGCGATAACGCACATCGTATTGCAAACTGTTTTTACGGCATACTGCATCTCCATCTATCTCTTTCCTCCGTGAATAATAGTTAATTTTATTTTACCCAAGATCTTTTTATTCCAGCATCTTTGTTTTCGATAAATGACGTCTAATTCACCTGCTATGCGTACTTACTCAAAACTTTTCATCTTGTTATATTAAGAAATACTCGAGAGTTTTCTTTTTATTTTTAATATGCCGCCATATTAATTTTTCTATTCTTAATTTTTTTTTCATTTTCCTGTTTCACGACAAAACATTTCAATTGAAAATTGTTTAAAAGAAAACATTATTCCGGGTTTTGATTTTCTTGGCAACAATTAAAGAATATTGGTAAATGTTATGGGAAAATGTTACGTTATTCTCTATGAAAATAATGAACTTTTGTATTTTTAAGCAAAATATTTCAATAAAATAAATAAAATAAATGAAATATTGCCTATTTTTATTTCTGGGCTAAAATCCTTCTATATGCAAAGATACAAATGCATTAATTCATCTGTTTTGACGTTGGCTTTACTCAAGCATTATACACGCAATTATACTAATATTATTAGGACCAAATACGTTGCTAGGCAACAGAGAAAGAAAAGGAAAAAAAATGAAATATGCATTATGTCAATTTGATAAAACAAAATCCTTTATATTATTGGAAAACATGCATAAAATTCCCCCCAATATTATAAACCTAATTTAAAAAATCTCGCAAATATATTGACATAATTTATTGGAATAATTTAATAATGTTATTTAAAAAATTCAGCATAAAAAATTTACCATTTAAATCCATTTTTCATATGAGCCATTTCTTTCAACAAATGAAAATCTGAAAATAGTCTGACTTGCCATTGAAAAGCATTATAGAGCAAAATAAAATGTTCCATATTTCCCGAACGAATGAACCAAATTTAACCAAAAACTATACAGCTAAGTCTGGGCACCTCATCAACATGCCCAGTGAATTTCAAGCCGATCGGATGCTTTTTGCGGCAGTTATCGCGGAACAGACAGACAGACTAACAGAAACCAAAACTTTTCGTGTCTCCACAGTAAGCCTTCACTGACGTTTCGGCAATTACACCTTTTTAATTATTTTTAACACGATCAACTAATTGGTAAATAATTCATACGAGTTGTAATTTTTCCACGAGCGAAAATGTGTGGAGGCTGGGATGTGGTCCAGATAGTTCATTTGGAAGATCATTGGCAATTAAAGCCAAAAGTTCTGGGTTCGAGTCCCAGTCTGGGCACATTGTCACACAGATGGAAAATTACTACTCCTATTAAATTTTTACCATTAAGTTGATTATGTTAAAAATAATTTTAAAAAGTATGTTTACAACATTTTTATACTGCCGTTATTTTTTCCTCATCAGTTAATATTCGTTTTTCCCCATTGAATATTAGATTTCTTGATGTAAAAGTAATAAACGCAGTTAGTGTAATCTGTTCATAATGTTAGAAATCATGCTATACTCTGAACATAACGTTTGAATTTGATTCTCGTTTTGTTACTTGCTAGAATTTTTGGTATCTATGAGAACCCTTGACGTCATCCTCACCACACGCGCATTTCTTGGGATTCGTAAAAGGAAACGTTCTTTTAATAAGCTTTAATCGCATCGTCACGGAAGCCAAGTAACACACAAAAAGCAACCTCCTTCTTCAATTAATCTGGGTTAATGCACCTGAAGGTCACCGTTCAGACTTTTTTCATCGGACATTCAAAATTCGATTTAATTGAAACGTTAGTTAAATTAGTTCACTAAACAGCGCTTGCTAAATATATTAGACATCCCCTCATTTCTATTACAGGGTGCTCCATAAGCTCATTCATATTTCAAAAATTCGTAAAAAGAAATTGATATTGTATCGGAGTGCTGTTTCCATCATATGACTTGTCAGGGCCTTTTTTAGCCCCCGGTACGGTGTGCTATTTCTTTATCCCAGCTTATTTTGTGTTGCCTCCAAAAAATTACGTTACCTTACAGAAGGTAGTTGTAAAACAAAGCAGTACGATTAAATACTCTATAGCAATTTTTTAAACTTCTAAGCATTGCACATTTTCAATTTTTATACCGTCGTATTGGAAAATAAAAGTACTTTTAAATGCAATTTGTTTGAAAACTGATCTCCATTTATTTTTGAAATATTAATTTTTTTGTAGTTTTTGGAGCCATTTGCTTAATATTGGCAACGGAAGTACTCCATTTCTCTATAAAGTAAAGGAAAAATAGTTTTAAAATATTAATTATATCTTTTTGTTGCCATTTATTCATAACAACCGAAAGAAAATGTAATTAAAATAAGTGCTATTTTGAAAAAATATTAATGAATGATTTCTGTTAAAACATGGAGCTATTATAAACTATATTTAAGTATCTACTTTCTTTAATGAAGGCATCTTTTTGTTGCATTTGTATATTATTTCGCTATAGTGACGTCCTATGCATACTTTACTGTAAATGTTTAAGAGTGAATCGAAAATGTGGAATTCTTAAGCGGATGCAAATGACGTCGTTTTATATAAAATAAAAACGTGTGCTGTAAGTCTTAAAATTGAATTATGTTTTGTACTATTTATATATACATTTTTTTTTTCATCGGGGGGCGACACTAAATTCTGAAAAAGCAGAATTCCTGTTTTCTAGTTTTTTTAATTCCCGGACAAAGAGGAAAAAAATAGTTCGTAGATATCCATAAGTGAAATCAGATTTCAAAAAACTATACAAATTGTATTTGTACCGGAGTGCTGTTTCAACATAAGGCGTGTCAAATAGTCAAAATCTATATATTGTGTAGTCATCCAGCCTGAGCTTTCTACTGAACCGATTTTATAGTTATTTTTTAAAAATAATCCCATTCGTTGATTCATTGTTGTAATCATGTTTGTCATTTTTTTATTATATAAATTCCGTCTATAGGTTCATTTGTTAGAGCGGTGGGGTATCAGAAATCATTACATTGGTATGACCTAGCGAAAATTCAATATCAGATGTAAAGAACGTATGGCTGATATAAAATATAACAAAGGTAATACTGCTTTTCCCGGCTGAATCAAATAGAGAACATTAACATACTTTTTAACGAGAGTAGATTCATTTATAGGTGTAATTTTTATTTACAGTTATTTATAAGGGAATCCATTGAGATTTATTTAAGAGGTTTAGGGGTTTGTAACGATACGTTATCTTCGTTTACATTATAAGGCAAAGGAAATCGGATGATAAGTAAAAATATCGTCTGTTAAAAAATGAATTTAAAGTTTGCTTTAGTGGCAATGTGTTACAGTTGCATATTTGTGTATGTAACTTTTGTAACAATTCGAATTTAAAATAATCTTTTTTAAGGCTATATAGACACTATAAACTCTCAATAATGACCCCCCCTCCCCTCCCCCATTTTTTTTCCTTTTCAGTTTTTGAAAGTTTCAAACTGGTGCACTTCTTTAATCAATATTTCGCTTTCGAAATGTTTTATAACACTCCTGTGTATTTATTTGTATAATGTGACAAATTATTAGTACAAAATTGGCATGCTACCATCATCTTAGTTTGGTTATTATGGAAGTTTATTTTGAATCTAAATAACCTGCTGTGGCAGCTAAAGTAGAAAACTCACCTAACCTTGCGCATCAGTCTTTACGCTCAATTTTGCTTATAACACGAATCTTTCAACTCAAATGTTTCTTAAATCTGCAGATTAAAGGCTTCGGTATGTGTAGTATGTTAATATTATTTCAATCTGTTTTCCTATCCAGCCAAGTCGCATAATTTTGGTTATTTTGTTCGTATTTGTTTACTCCCTGTAATAATATTATTTACTGCGCTCATTATTGCTGATTTCTTTTCGCCGTATTATTTGATAAGTGTGAATACCACTTTGGGGCCATTCATTAATTACGTCACTCAAATTGTGTGTGTTTTATTACCTCTCCTCCCCCCAAAAAATTAAAATTTATTATATTTGTATATTACTTCAATGTATTGCAGATTGAAGAGATGTGCAATAGGCCAAAAAAGAAAAGAAACCTTTCATACATTTTAATCAACAGAAATGGAAATAACCAATTCAACTGGAAATTATACCTTCTTTCAAATTATATATATATATCTACCCTATATATATATAAAATCCTAATGAAACGAATTTATGAAACGACTGAAATGTAACGAATTTATGAAACGATTCTATGAAACGACTGATTAAACATCTGATTATGTTTCGCGGCGATTTCTCCTAAAATATGGAATACTTTGCGATGAAATTAACACCAAAAATCCGTATAGATCTGCAGATCTCAAAACTGGTATTAGAATTTTTAAATTCGAATTAGTAAATATTTTAGAAATTAATTAAAAAATTTAGAAATAATTAAAAATTAATATTAGAAAATATTCATTTTTTTCTAATTTTAAATACTTTTTGGCAACTCAAATTTTAATCATAACAGATATTTTTTTTCATATTTTAGAAAAGGTTATTATTTTAAACTAATTTGGCGACCAGTTTGGCCTCCCTTAAATGTATGCTAAGAACAATGCTTATTTATTTATTTATTTATTTATTTTTATTTCATTATAATTTTATTTAACACAAAACTTTCATTTAAAACTGAAAAATTTTAAATGAATGGCTTTCACTTCTTTCTTTTTTTTTTTTTTTTTTAAACGAAACGAAACGAAAAAGTATTAATTGCAGATGTCATATACGCACCGGGGTACCTAAATAGCGCCAAAAGGGCGTTATTTTGCCTAACATGGTAACCCGGTTATTGTTGCTTATTTATCAGTAAATGTTTATTTACCTTTATTTTCTTTTTATTTAAAAGAAAATTGTTATAAATTGTTTTGTTCTATAGTTAATAATTATTTTTTTTTTATTTATTGAATTTTCATTTTAAAAATAACAGAAAATAATTTAAAAATACATATGTAACTGGTATTCGAAAACGAGGTTTTCGCCAAATTGTCGTAAAAAAAAATCACGCCAAACCCGATTAAATATTGCAACAAATCCTGACATTTAATTACAAATTCAAAGCAATGTTTTAACCCCTTCGGGACGGGAGCCATTTACGAAATTTTTAATCTTTTGTCACCGTTTTTTAAGAACAGAAATTTGTGTCTTCTTGAATCGAGAAAATGCGCTGATTAAATAAGGCAGATTTTACAGTAAAATTTTCCTGGTGAGGAAAAACAAGGATTCTGAGCGCTTCATGCGGCACGTATACGTGTCGTTCGTCCCCAAGGGGTTAATGGTACTACATAGTTATCCTGCCGACCAATTTCGCCAAATTATATAAATCGCCAAAGCACTCACCAAATTATACAAATTGACGTAATTTTTATTTTAAATAACGAAAGAACAAATAAAGGCACAGATGTCATATGCGGCCCCATGTTTGCGCGCTTTTTTTCTGACGCTAATGTCGTATACGCAACGGGTACTGAACTGGCGCCAAAGTATAGTTATTTTGCTTGATATGGTAATCCTTATGCTGTTGATGTTTTCGCCAAAATGGCGTCGGAAAAAAATCGCCAATATGGGGCATATATGACATCTGTACCCAAATAAATTAGTATAGCATTAACAAAAATAATAATTAAACGTCGAAATAAAAATCACTTGATGGTTTAAACACGTGTAACTTCCTTACTGTCAAGTGAATGTGATATTTACGGTCAACCATTATTGGCATTTAATCTTATAGTCTGGCGATAGATTTTTGGTCGATGGGATAACCAAGTAGTACCGTTTTAATTTACCACTCGAAAAATAAAAAAATGCTAACTGGCGAGTTAAAAAAAGCTATTGGCGAGATTTGCACCCGGCTAACATAAAAGTACCAAATATTCTTCGCGATCATGGCATTTTTTTTGTAGTTTTATTCGAAAAAATAACTTCGATTCTTTAATCAAAATGGAAACCTTTCTTATGAAAAGCGAAGGGTTGTAATTGTTTATGGCAGTTACATGACTTGAACTATTATAATATACGAGGTGAATCCCGTCGAATTTCGACGAAAGAAGATTTTTACAAAGGAACTGTTGCGTCAAATTTATAATACATCGACAGCAATAATTACAATAAAAAATCCATCTTACACTTGTTAGTTTAACTCTACAAAGACATATTTTAACCTAAGATTAACAAAATACTTTTTTCATAAACTTTCAACTGTTAAAATTATTGAAAAAATAAACTTTATTCATATACGTAATCAGTAACATATAATCAATATAAGTAATTTTGATTAAGTTATCAATTAACGCTTTATATTACGGAATGAAAAATCAGCAAAAATGATTTTATCTTGACATAATCATAGAATTCCCTCCCCCCCCCCCCCCCCCTTTAAATCTAAACCGAATCAAATCATTTTCCACGTTTCACATCCATATTAACCATTAAAAAAAAAAAAAAATTACCGCGCAATAGGTTATTAATAAATATATTTCCAAGCTTGAAGTCAGCTATTACAGCTTTCCATGGGAAAATTCTCACTCGTGATTTCAGGTCTTAGTATAATCTCTGTACCTGCGCGTAAAAATTCCGGAATTTTATAACTTTTAAGCATATTAAAGGGGAAATATCTCGTTTTATGAAATAAAATTATCATTTTCTTTTAACTATGACGGCATTTTCAGTCGCTGAAATATTTTGCCTATTGTCTCAAACTCAATATCAGTGGAATGAAACAATAGTGAAATATAACAGCATCATCAGGGAAATTGTGTCTTTTTTAAAGCGTACTTCAGTTGCCACAATTAGAAAATTGGTATTAAAAACTATAAAAAAATTAATATCTCAAAAATTAATTGAGATACAGCTTTCAAACAAATTGCATTTAAAAGAACATTTTTTTCTGTATAAGACGGTGTAAACATTTAAAATGTGGGATGTTTAGAAGTTTAAAAATTTGCAGTAGCGAAAATTGCAAAACCAGAAATTTTATTTCAAATTTCAGAGTGATGCCATTCGCAGAATGACGTATGCGTTACGCACAGATATGTTTGTCCTTTATAATATAGAAGTGAAATAATGGCGATAGAATAATATTGGGCGACTTATCGGCTGTGGCTGGCTGCGAAGCTAACATTACCAAAATGGCCGCCTGGAATATAAAAAGCGAAGGGATCCGTCTGGAACTGTTGATGATAGTCGCATGACTTAGGCTATTATTATAGGGATTGTTTTCAATTCTAAAAACAGCGCAAAGAATAATATTTCCTAACGATTAAAAATTTATTTACACGTGACTATTAAAAAAAAAAAACAGAAAAAAAAAATTAAAATTACTATTAAATGAGTAAGTGTTAAAAGCAGGAAAATATTCAAAATTGTGTCTTGAAAATTGTATTTACACGTGAACATTAAAAGAGAAAGGAAACTTTAAAATAATAAATACATTAATATGCGTCTAACCCTTTCAGGGCCAAGGTACTTCTATTCGTAAAATGTTGAAATCAGTGAATGACACCAGAATTTACAAACAAATTTCGAAATACGAAAATGCTTTTGTTCACTTACTTAATAAAAGGAAAATTTTCATTCCAATATTCTGGTGCCAATGTGGCATTTAAGAATTAAAATTAAGTGATCCAAAAATGAGCCACCGCCTTTGAAGGGGTTCAAGCGGCAAATTGTAGTAATTATAGTAAATTGTAGTATGTCAATCGTTTTATAACGCTGTTAAAACATACCGGGAGGCAAAGACTGTTTACTTAATTCATTTTATTTTAGCTTCCTTTCAAATGTTTAACTGATCTTCTTTAATCAAACACGAAAACAACCATTGGATGTCTTAACAGCAACTGTTTCGGCCTTAAATTTTCGCAATCATAGGGAATTGAAGGGAAACCCGTTTACAGGGAGATCGCAATAGGTGTTTTCATTATAATTCAATCTTCTCTAATCTTTTTAAAACTGATCAAATTAGCATGCTTTTAGATTCTGCGGTGTCTGAACGGGGGTTGGCGAGCGTAGCTTACAGGGGGCAGAGCCCCCTAGTATATATATAATAAATTTGAAATCACAAATATATGAACAAATTGGTAAAGTTCTAAAGATGAATTAGAAATGAACATAGGAAACCAGTATGTAAAATAAGAAACTATGGATAACCCGCAGAATCTTCAGAGGAGCTTGTGAGTTCATTCATAGAAGATGCGTTATTTCATCCAATTTTGTCGGCATTAAGCCTAAAATGACAAAATTTAGCTCCTTATAACGCAAACATAACAGAAAATAGATAATAAAAATCCAAGAGATCTAAAGAAAGATACACCTCACACAGGATATTAAAAATTATTAGAGCACAATACCTAAATTACATACTAGGAATCAAAACTGCAGCATGCCGGGATGGAAAACAGAGTTATGACTATTTTAATATGTGGGCCACAGTTGAGTATCTGACTGAAACCCATAACTTTGCTGCCATCTGGTGTGAGAAAGGAAAAAATGTAAATTGGAACTGGATTATTAACAATAATGTTTAGTGCTGCCATCTTTATCCCCCCCCCCCCAAAAAAAAAAAGGAATGAAATTAATTGAATAAATCAAGAAATGACTTAGATTAACATTTAGTTAAAGTATAATGAAAATAATAGGAATAAACTTAATAAGTACTGAGTTACAAAATAAAATAAAGAATAGGAATAAATCAATACAAAATAAAATAAAGAGTTATATAAAAATAAATAAATAGAAGGGCAACTGATTAAATTAACTATTTTAAAGACAAAATATTATAATATAAAAAAAATGAGAATATAAATAACATTTAAAAAACAATGAGGAATATTTTGAGATAGTAGCCTTGTATTATGTAACTAAATGTGAAAATTTAAGAAACAATGAGGAATATTGCGATAGCAAAATATATCCTTGTATTATGAAGCAATATGTGAAAATTTATGAGAAATTTGTGATGTTAAATGCATGATACACTATATATTATACATGTATAAAGTTTAAGGGGTCGTCTTCATACCGAAATTGTACAAAATATTGAAATTTACAATACGAACTAATTTTGATGTTATATTTGGAGTTTTTGGTAAAATTTACCTGATACTAAATGGGAAGCAGGACTGCGGAGTCGGTGGGAAAAAATAACCGACTCAGATTCCGGAAATTTTAACGACTCACGACTCCGACTCGGCTAGTATACTAGGGCGATTCTCAAAAGGTGGGCACTGGACACAAGTCATAACTTTAAGCCTTTCAAACATAACTTTAATTATCATTGACTTTATTCTTTTTTTCTTTACACTGGGTTTTTAATTCTATTTAGAGATAGAAAATGACATAATTTATTGTAAAAGCTTTGTATAAATATCTTAAAATTTTATTATTTTATGCTAAAGAGGCCAATTTCGGACATTCATAACGTTAACTGCTCCAATGTACCACCAAGAAAAAGAGTTATAACTTTTTTCCAGGTGGTTCTAATGGTAAACAACGAATGCATAAAGGAAACGAATGATTTTTTGATAATTTCGTTAAGAGATGGCAGGCTGATTTATTGCTTTTTTGAAGATAGAAGGACTTTTCTATAAAGCATTTTTCTGTATTTTGTTGTGTCCGAAAGTAACGTACGTAACAAAGCATTTGATTTTATTATTATTATTACTGGATAACAAAAAGTTAATTATACATATATATATGTATACAGACACATTTACTACATTCTTAGTCTTAAGAATTTTTTAAATACTAAGAGCAACGTCCAAAATCTGCAAATGTCCAAAATTTGTAACGTACACAACTGCTAATTAAATGCTTTAATCATTAATTTTCCAGAATAGTTGCTGTCTTTTAATGTTTGTGTGTAATTTTGTAGACATACTATTAAAATATTTATATATTATATTTATAGACAAAATACTATATTATTAAAAAAATTTGGCCTTAAATTTGAAAATTTTAAAAATTACATATAGTTAACGTTTAATGCTCCCACCTTTTGAGAATCTCCCACTAGTGTTGCCTGTTAATTCAAATTATGAGGGAACGCAAGAAAAATAAGGCGAAAATTTGACCATTTCGGTATTAATTCAGTTCTTAGAGCTTCGAAAGAAAAAATATAAAAAAAATATTTTCCGTTTTATTAATTTTTCAATTTCAAGTCCCACAAACCCGAAAAATCCAACTATCGAAATCCAAAGAAGAAAACAAAATAGAAATTTTACTATTTCGGATCCGTGGACTCGAAAAGGCGAAATCGTTACAATTTTGATATTATTTCGTGTTCTCCAGAGCAGAAAAAGTTCGATGGAAAGGAAAGCAAATAAAGATGAAAATTTTACTTTTTCGGAAATAATTGGGGATCTACTAGTGTTTTTAATTAAAAACTGTTTTCATCTACTCTGTAAATCGGGCAGTATACTGGGCATCTTTAACTTGGGTAGCCTGATATAATCCAACAATAACAATTCCATTTATAGGTTTAAAATTACATATAATTGGTTTAATTTCACTTCAAACTGTTTAACAAAGAAAGTCGGCTTGTTTATTTCCGACTCCGACTTTTTTGCTCAAAAATGGGCCTGACTCCGCAGCCTTGATGCGAAGTCATTGGGTGAAGAAGTTTAGGAATTATGCTCATTTAGAAGTTTCTTTTGAACTTCTATTCTCAAATTAATTTTTAATAGTTTTTTAAGCATAACTCAAAAACTACTTGGTGGAATGGGATGATATATTATTTGAAGATTCTAGAAATCGATTTCTGTTTTTAAAAAAATCCTATGTTACAATTTTGTTTCGAATACACATGTTTTGAAAAAGAAAAATTAACTTATTAATTTTTTAACAGAAATTCATTTCTAGAAGCTTCAAATATGCGTATCCAAAATTACAGCTCATTCTGGCAAGTAGTTTTTGAGCTATACATAACACGGGCCGAAGGTTCCCAACCCCACTTTCGTTTGGAAAGAGATCTGTCAGGGAAAACCTCCAGCGAAGTCCCTCCGCTAGTTCGAAATATTACTGTAAGAAATAGTAGTTCCTGATTTCCCAGGTGTTGCGACCACCTTGTATGTATTTTCATGCTTGTATCCAGATTTATTTATGAATGTGTGGTAACGCGAATTTCAAATAATGAATAATTTTACTATTTTTACGATCTTTAACACGGGACATACAGTGAGATTAACATGTCATCTGGCGTGTATTGCTTCTTTATTTTTTATTTAACTTATATATATATATATATTTTAATTTGCACTGAAGAAGGAATTATTTTTGAAGCATTGAAACAACTGCTTACTATTTATTCTAGTAATGTATGTTCTACTATTCATTTATTGTGGTTTTTTTTTGTTTTTTTTTATGCGCCACGCGTTCATCAGAGGACAAAGATTTTGTATTTATCTTTCACAGACAGATCAACTGAAAGTTTTGTTCATGTCCCAACGTATATTTCGACAAATCTCTCTTTAACGTCATGATCTTGAATCAAAGCTAGTTTAAAAATAATCCCACCTGTTCAAGGAGACACGCGAATGTTGCGGGAGACATTCTGGGACCTCGCATGGCATTAGCGACAGATATTCTGTGGATTTTTCTCCCTGATGCAATAAGAAGGTATTTTCTCTAAAGAAGTTTAGGGATTTTTTTCTTCTTCTCTTTCTCCCAAACCAAAGCGTCTAAATAAAAACCTTAAAAACGTTGTGTTATATTTACTAAGTCATATAATTTTTATTAGGCGCGTTGCGTAGTAAAGGGCAAAATTCAGGGGGCTCAGGCCAGACGGACGGAGACAATTTTTGTCACCAGAGCTGTTCCGAAGGGTATTATTTTTCGTATTCAACATTTAATAATTCATCTCTGTAAAAACAATTCTATACATAAAAAACAAACACTACAAATATTGATTATATTTCTAACATATAATTCTACAGATCAGGTTCGTTAATAATTTAGGCGTTAATTCATTTCGAGTCGCATTTTCATTTTAAACTTATTTTATTTAGTAATTGAAACTGTCGAACCACAACTTTATTTCTTTCCTATTATTATTACTACTGCAAGTGAGATTTCAAGTAGTTTTGGGAAAATGAGCTGAAACGCGAAATGCGATTTCCACGATCCACGATATTCCAAAACTTTTTTTTTCCTTGCGATGTTTTAAAAAATATTATATCAAATAATAATCCCTCCCCCCACTAGCCTGCCCCCCCCCCCCCTCGTTCTCTCATTAATTTGATAATCGTGACTCTCTGGTATTCAGTATGTTAAATCTTCTATCTAAATTAATTAAAATATTGATTTTGTAATAATCTCTAAATAATTAGTTTGAGTAATTAATTATTATTGATAATCCTAATAGTTAAATTTATTGAAAATGATTCTTGACCTCATTCCCATGATTTTTGAATTGCTGCGTCATTGGCTTTTATCATCCTTTATTCCAGTGTTTTTGAACAGCTGTGTCGGGACTCGCGAGAGTGCCCCGGCGTTGTCGCGGTAATTTTAAATCGAGTATTATAAGCTCTGTATTAAAATATCATTTACTTTTTCTGCAGTTATTCTCTAAAATGTCTAAATACATTTCAGTCGCAATACGCTCTATAATGTGGACACTCTTATCCTTGTTGAGTAATCTTCTATAATCGGTTCCACTACCATTTGGCGCATTTTAGCTAGTTTGATTTTGCAAAATAGACTGTTTTTTGTGATGACAGTTTAATATAGTCTATTAAGAAATTATAAGACCACCTTAATTTTGCGAATTATGAAATAAATAAGGGTTCTGGTTATAATATAAATATAAACATAAAAATATGATGTTACAACATAATTATTACAATTAAGTTTCAATAAATTTGAATAATTGGAGGATTAAATTAATTAAAAGATTAGAAAAATGCACTGTTAATAAATTATAAGACCACTTTTCAAAAACTTGTCCGAAAAAAAAAAAAAAAAAAAAAAAACAAGCAGGAATCAGGAATTCTGCTTTTTCAGAATTTAGTGTCCCCCCCCCGATGAGGAAAAAAATTATTATTATTACGAGGTGGAATCCGTTGAATTTCGCCAAAAGAGAATGTTTCTTTCAAACAAATATTATTTACTCAAAAGGTCACTGCTCTTCTATAAAGACACTCTAATTTTTTGTAAAACTTTGCGATTTATAAGTGTGTGATTTCAATTGCGTTATTTACAAAAGTGAAGCACTTCCACCTGTGAAGAATTTCAAAGCCGCTGGAGTAAAAAAATGATACACTTCTATAAAACGCATTTCAGTTTTACGACTTAAAATACACGTTTTTATTTTATATAAAATGAAATCATTTGCATCCATTGAATAATTCCACATTACGACCCTGTCTTAAACAAATCTATAGAAATGTATGCATAGGGCGTCACTATCGCCGAATAGTACACAAACCCAGCAAAAAGCGATGTCGTAAACTCGACAGAAAAAATCGGCTATCCAATGATTCTAAATATCTATCTAAATATGCCCTCATTTGTTTGTAACATTAATATGCATACTTCAAATTAAATTGTTTTCAAAATAACACGTATTTTAATTACAATTTTTTTTCAGTTATTATGAGAAAATGGAAACAAAAAGATATAGTAATCTACTATTTTCCAATTATTTTCCCTTCATTTTCTACGGAAATGGAGTAATTCAGTTGCCACCATTGCAGAAATGGCATTAAAAACTACAAAAAAATTAATATCTCAAAAATAAATTGAGATGCAGTTTTCAAACAAATTGCAGTTAAAAGTACCTTTTCCCTACACGAGAGTGTAAAAATTGAAAATGTGCGACGCTTAGTAGAGAATATCAGTATTTAACCGTACAATGATATATTTACTTCGTTTTACGTATGGCTTATGTAACGTAACGTTATTTTTTAGGGACGATACTTTAATTATTGCCCGAAAGAAATAGCATATCGGAGGCTAATACTTTTTTTTATAAACAGAGTAAAACTAAAATCCGATTACAGAAAAAAAAAAAAAAAAAAAAAAAAAAAAAACATTGGGAAACAAAAACTCAAAAACCTCTCTGAAAATTGACAGAAACTGATTCAGTCTATCTCGGGATCTAAGTACATTATTCTTTAAGAATCTTCTCCCCAAAAAATGTCCGCTTCAATTTTTATGCAAAAAAATAAATAAACTAGAAAACAAGAATTCTGCTTTTTCAGAATTTAGTGTAGCCCCCGATGAAAAAAAATATATGTATATATAAATAGTACAGAACCTATTTCAATTTTAAGACTTAAAGCACACACTTTTATTTTGTCTAAAATGACGTCATTCGCATCCGCTTAAGAATTCCACATTTACGATCCACTCTTAAACATCTTCAGTAAAGCATGCATAAGGATGTCACTATCACAAAATAATACACAAATGCAGCAAAAAGACGCCGCCATTAAAGAAACTCAACAAAAAAACGGCTATCTAATGATTCATAGGCATTCATTTGTTTGTAACATTCACATAGATGATTTCAGTCGTGACATCAGTCATGACGTTTTGGTTGGAAACTCACTCCAAACAAACGGTTGCTATGTTGTATTTTCTATTTTGTTTGTGTGTTGCAGCTATATCTTATATCTATATCTCACATCTAAGTGTTTTAATACTTAATATGTACTGGTAACATTTTCCACAATTTATATTTAAAAAGAAATGACGCATAGCAACCGTTTGTTTGGAGTCAGTTTCCAACCAAAACGTCATGACTGAGGTCACACTGAAAGCGTCTACAGATACTTAAAATTAAATATAATTTATAATAGCTCTATGTTTTAGCAAAATTATTCGTTTATATTTTTCCAAAATAGCACGTATTTTAATTAGATTTTCTTTCGGTTGTTAAGAGAAAATGGCAACAAAAAGATATAATTGCTATTTTTCAACTATTTTCCTTTTCCTTTCTATATAAATGGAGTACTTGAGTTGCCAAAATTAAACAAATAGTGCTAAAAACTACAAAAAAATTAATGTTTCAAAAAAAAAAAAAAATGGAGATACAGTTTTCAAACAAATTGCATTTAAAAGTACTTTTTTTTCCAATACGGCGGTATAAAAATTTAAAATGTGCGATGCTTAGAAATTAAAAAAATTGCTATAGAGCATTTAATAGTACAATGATACATTTGCTTTGTTTATTGCTGCCTTCTGTAAGCTAACGTTATTTTTTGGAGACAAAATAACCTTGGAGAAAGAAATAGCATACCGTTCCGGGGGCTAAAAAAAAAAAAAACTATGAAAATAAATATGATATCGGTACTCTGTTTTATCTTATAACCTCAAGCTATCTGTCTTTCGTTGAAATCACTAGGTTTTTAAGTTCTGTTTTAGGGCTATTGTGTCATTCTCTTACAATGGCATCTTTTAGTTTATTTTCACCAGAAAACTGTTTATTATTTATTAGTATAAACGGCGTTATAGCGACATTAAGTTCCCGAAAGGAATCTGGACTTTGACTGAATAATGGCAAAATAGCAGGCTTAAAAAAAAAAAAAAAAAAAAAAAAATCATTTCTAAGTGATTTTAAATGCAGTCAAGAAGCATTATCTTACTAAAGCATGCACGTCAGCATCCCTAATAAAAACCCTAATTAATTGAGATAATCATGTAACATAGCTTGATATTTTTCAGGTTCACATGGTCACGAAATTCACATTACGTGTGCTTCGCACCCATGGTAAAAAAATTTAATAACATTACTTGCTGCAGCAATCTCGTTGTTGAATCTCAAAACTACATGAAATTCGGTAATGCTGTGGAGCTGTGGTCACTAAAATGCATGTATTTTCGCTTCCTGCCTCCAAACGCCAACCTTGTTATTTAGTAATCTTAAGCGCATGAAATTAGGTAACGCCGCGATTACTATAACGTAAACTATTGCTAATTTTAGACTTCCAGTAATGAAAAATGTTCGTTTTCATCTCCGATCCGAGATACCATTCATACTGGGCTGTAGGAAACCCATCAGGGTAATTTCGGCACAGATGTCATATTCGCCCCATATTGGCGCGATTTTTTTCGGTTGCCAATTTAGCCAATTTTGTTGTTCAATCTAATTAAGATTCACAGACTTTCTGGTAGACATCTATATCTGTCACATTGTTTTCTTTTTAGCTCTCCTTTCTTCATATTATTCATGAGATAGGAAAGTTCCGTAATGTGGTCTACGGCCAAATGGCATATTTCAGTGAGCATGATTTGGGGCAAAATTAAATAATCCATTGTTGCAATCAGGTTTATTTATTTTGCGTGGCAAACATTTAAGTATTTTGGCTATCAATTTCTCCCTCTTCTTCGACGCCAACCTTGGCTGGAGATCACATTACGAAATAGACTTAAAATTTCAATAGCACTTAAAAGTTCTGTTTCCAGCATTTCTGAAAATATTCTGATTATCCATTTTGAAATTTGAATAGATGCAGCAGTAATCCGATGAAAATCACAATAGTCTATTTTTTTTTTTTTTAAATTTACATACTGTTGTTGCCATTCGTCAATCTATAAATAACGCACATTTCTGTGTCACGTACGTTAATGTAATAAATCCATAGATTTCGGTGTTATTGTTTATTGATATGAATCATTTTGTCATGCATGTTTTTATAGCTCGAGTGGCAGCAAAATAAATTTTAGTATTCTTTTTTTCAATTCTCATGTTGATGGCATATCTTGTAATTTAATAAAAATCTTGATAAATGCAAAGTTAAATTTGAAAATCGAACATTAATTTAATGTGATGAGTTTGAAATTTTTTATCGTTTTACTGTGACTTCGTTATTATAATGAACTGAATTATTATACATCAAATGTTTAATTATGTCGATTTCTGATAACTTTATGTTGATTTGTCCAAAAGAATTACAAAGTAATATAATAAGAAAACTTCAAAGGGCTTTACATTTTTCACTTCCTATTGGAGTGTTTTGGGATATCGAAACTTGCCGAGTACCTACAGGAAAATCCGCTTTTGCTGTTGTACAGAATATTCGAGAGAAATTTTTTGTAAACCACAGAGAAATTGAGTTTGTGTGTGTTTGTGATGTAACGAAACAAAGCAGAAATGTAATCGAAGAACTAATATTTGCACAGGTTACCGTTGTTCATGTAAGTGGAATTAAGAAAAGTGAAGCATGTGATAAATTAAAGCAGTATATGAAACGTATTGTAGATAAACAAAATGGAGCACCTTCAACGTTACTTCTAATTTCAGAAAATGTAGATTTTTATTCTCAGTTATCTGATATTCGTCATTGTGATGAACCTCGAATAATCTTAATTCATCATGGCCATGCTCATCAATCACTACTTGCCTGTGCTGACGAACATTATAAATTTTCCGCCATTGCATCTGACGTAGCGTCAAAAATTTCTTATAAACTACCCGGCACACGTCTCAATCTTCTTTTAGTTAGTAACCTACCAAGGAATTTGAATGTTGGATGGTTAATATGCATTTTGAAAAAATTATCCTTTAACTGTGGTGGTAGAGTTTTTAAGGTCAGCGGGAAACACAAGGCAGTTATACATTTTGCCACTTTAGATGCAGCTGTAGAAGCTCAGAAACAAATGCACAAACAGTGTGTTCATGGTAAGGAAATATCAGTGACTTTCTATTGTGGAATTGAGTCTGATTTCATTGCTTCCCCGTTCAAAAGAAACAAGATTGAAACATCTAGAAGTATAAGCAGCAGCAAAAGATTGCCTTCCTATTCAACTCGAAGAGGAAAAGATACCTTCAAAACTCATAATCGTGATCTTTCTTGTTCAAAATTTGATTTCCCCCTTATTATTCCTCTGATGTATAGTAGGAGTGATAATTTAAATGAATCTATTCCAAGTTTTGTCTCAACAGGTTTTGAAGAACCATTTCTTCATAGCTTATGTCATCCTGAGAATTTACCACTTGATATGAAAGCTAGTGGGAGCAAAAATTTTAACTCTATAAGCTTTGGGACACCACCTGTTTGTGGTTTCCATTGTGCCAGAAATTCACTTCTTGATTCAAAAGCCGCTGAAGAAGAATTGGCCTTTTCAAATCATACTCAAAGACTAGCCATTTCTTCTGGAGAAACACCTCTTAAAATCACTGATCGGGATTCATTCAATAAATCTTCTGCTCACATTATTCCTACATTTGAAGTTTCCTCTGAATTTTCCCAGATATCTCCTTTTGTATCGTCTGATGAAAATCGAAATTTTAATCCTGAAAGAGAAATGCCAATTTGCTCTAAAAAATGTTTCCCTCATGATCCTTCAAAATTTGAAATGAAACAAGGTACTAAATTTGAAAGAAGCCCTATTGGCTTACTGGAAGTATCTCACCATATTCAGCCAGCTAATCGTCATTTAAATATTTCTTCTGAATACAAGGACCGGGATCATGTCCCAGTCGAAAGTACCAAAAGTACACTTACAAGTGAAAGAAAACGGAATCATCGAATTAGAATTGCTGCTCGATTTACTAACCCCATTCATGATTAACTTTAAATTGAGATGAAAGCTTTATACAATTTTTAGTATACAAAATTAAACACGTTTCACGTGATGGTTACGTCAGCAAGTGATTTTAAATTCGACGTGTTATTTGTATTTTGATTAATGTTTTACTAATTTGTTTATTCTTTCATTATTAAAAATAAAAATTATGTCAGTTTGTATAATTTGGCGAGTATTTTGGCGAGCTATAAATTTTGGCGAAATTCGTCGACGGGATAATCAAGTAGTACCCCTTTTTTGCTTTTGTTGTGGTTTTGCTGCTGTTGTTAGTTTGTTATAATGCATTATTTGATAATTTTCTTTATTTAGACGCAAATGATAAATCGCCAAATATTGCTGAAATCGTCACCATTTACATTTTAAGTATTTGTATACTGTCATTGTAACCATTGTATAATGTCATGTTCAATACAGATTTCGGCACTTACTTTTGTAGGAACTTTGGCACAGGGGCAGGGCTTAATTTGCGCCGGAGCCCACCAGAGCCCGGCTCCGGTATTTCTCTGTTTTTAGTAAATATTTAAATATTGTTCGGAATTCACCGGAGCTCATAAATACAGGGCTCCGGAGCCCAGTGCAATAGCGCTTCCGAAAAACCGAAGCTTAAATTACCTTTTCCTTTCTTTCCCATCTCCAAGCTTTTCCATTCTTTTTACCAAAACCCTTATATGTGATGTAATGTGTCACACACGTAGGGGATGGAGATAAAACGTACTCAATTTTTATATCAGTTTTTAGGCTTAGTTACTCGAGCTCAATCTGTATTACATTTAAAATTTTATTTATTCATGTACTGAAAAAAAATCTTTTAAAATTACGTATTATATTCCACTTCAAATCATTTTAATGTTATTTTGATCAGAATGAAGGGGAAACAGAAATCGTGTTTCTCTATTTCAAATTTATATCGGCGACGTGTTGATACGGCGCCACTCAAGAGAGTGAACAATAAATTTGCTTTCAATTCGATTTTCTTTTGTGACAGTAGGATAATTTTTTATTGGCTGGGTTTTCTTTTTTTATTTCGATATCTAATCTGAAAAGAATATTTTCTGTTTTATCCAACAAGCATCAGCTTGACGTTTTGTCTGTCCGAGGTTTTTTGTCTTCTATTGCGTACGAGTATAAAAATCACGTTAGTGATTTTTCTATTTATTTTGTATCATGAACGGTACCCACGCTAAGGCTCTGTGCACCTATACGAAGTCACTTTCCTTTGTAAGTAGATATAATTACCATGTATTGTTATTCTAATAGAAAGCAATCGAGCAGTGTTTCCCCCTTTTCTATAAAAGCATAGATTCTTTCCGATAACGTTGTCAAATTTTTAATTTTATCTGATTTTCAGGGACTCACCGCAAAAGATTGGTATGCGGAAGGAAATGATTATAGCTTAAGATATGCACCTTTTACAGGAGATTGTAAAACATTGTTCCATTCCTCAGCATATAAATATTCATTTCTGTAAATTTCATTCATTTTTTCTTAAAAATGCATAGCTGCGAACTATCTCTTTTTTGTGTTAACACCATTTTCTAATCATAATCGTTACCCTATTTAATCGCAGAATTCTGCAATAAATTAACATAAAAAATAGGCACGGATTTTTACTATTCAGAAGAAGTGATAACTAAAAAGTGGAATAGTTGACAGCTAAGTATATGCTGATAGATATATTTAATTTTTTTATTTTGCTAAAGAAAAAAAAATGCTTTAAATTTTGTAACTAATGTACGAAATATAAATATGCAGATTACAGGGGCAGGGGGGAGGGGGTGGAACGGTACAGTTGTACCGGTAGCGCAGAATATTAGGGCTCCGGTTTTTTTTTTTGTTAGAATTTAAGCCCTGCACAGGGGTGCAGAATATGTCCGATCCGGCGATCTAGGATCGGGGGAAATTTTAACCCCCTGGGGAAATTTTTCAGAAATACATACAATTGATTTCGATTTTAACAACGAATTCCATAATTCCCTGAGATAGAACAATTTCAGTACAAATAAAAATATCCGTATGGCGACCTTCACAAAATCGATCTCAATAATATGTATCGTATATCAGGAGTGATTATGTTCCGAATTTTCCGAAAGTTTAAAACATTCGGTTCCGAAACGGGGGAAAAAATAAAAAAAAAATCGGTCAAATGATAATTCGGACATAAAAATACCGCAAATTTTGGCGAAGAATTACGGGAAAAACGCACATTTCGTCACAAGATCGCAAAACAACCGCACATTTCGTCACAAGATCGCGAAACAACCGCAAATTTCGTCAAAAGATCGCGAAAGAACCGCGGGTTTCTTCGAAAGATCGTGAAATAACCGCAGGTTTCGTCAAAAGATCGTGAAATGAACGCAAATTTTGTCAAAAGATCGCAAAATAAATGCACATTTCGCCAAAAGATCGCGAAACAATCGCAAATTTTGTCAAAAGATCGCGAAACAATCGCAAATTTCGTCAAAAGATCACAAAACAATCTCGAATTTCGTCAAAAGATCGCAAAACAACCGCAATTTTCGTCAAAACATTGCGAAATAATCGCGATTTTCGTCAAAACAGGGCGAATAACCTTCTATTTCGTCAATGAAAAGCCAAAAAAAACCCCCGCAAATTTCGTCAAAAGATCGCGAAATAAATGTAAATTTACTCAAAAGATCGCGAAATAAACGCAAATTTTGTCAAAAGATTGCGAAACAAACGCGCATTTCGTCAAAAGGGGCGACATAACCGCAAATGTCGTTAAAAGATCGCAAAAAATCTGCAAATTTCGTCAAAAGATCACGAAAAAATAGCAAATTTCGTCAAAAGATCACGAAAAATAGCAAATTTCGTCAAAAGATCACGAAAGAATCGCAAATTTCGTTAAAAGATCGCAAAAAACTGCAAATTTCTTCAAAAGATCACGAAAGAACAGCAAATTTCGCAAAACAACCGCGAATTTCATCAAATGACGGTAAAACAACTGCAAATTTCGTCAAAAGGAAGGGGAAATAACCGCAAATTTTGTCGAAAGATCGGGAAATAACCGCAAATTTCGTCAAAAGATCGCAAAAAAACGCGAATTGCGTCAAAAGATCCATGAAAAATACATAGTGTTGGGAGTGGATTTCCCCCACTCTGCTGTAACCTTTCAGAAAATTTGCTGTGAATTTTAGGAAATTTTTTTTCACTCAGAATCACTCCTGCCATATATACTCGCGCATAAGATGAGAAATATTTGAAAAATAAATTTTCCATACCTACGGTAATACAGCACTTACCTATAACATACCATAAAATTTTGGGGAAATTTTCGTGTGGATTGGGTGAAATGTTGGGAGTAGAAACATTTTCTGCACCCCTGCTGGCAAGGTTTTCGCTAACGTCTAAGTCTAAATGCACCAAATTTTCTTTCCTTGCCAAAGTCACTATGAAAAAGAAGGAACGGGTATCGCAGTCGCACCGTAGTTGGCGCGATTTTCTTTTTGCGCTATTTTGGCGAGAAAACCTTTTTTGAGTGTGTGCGTGTATGTGTGAATAGTGCAGTTTGAATGATAGCGATAAGACAATATTTGGCGATTTATCATCCCCGCCCGGCTAACATAAAATAACTCAATTTAATTTACGTTTGCGTTTACAGCGCCCTTTGGGAAGAAATGAGGGTAACCAAATTTAAGTAAAATGGATTTTTTTATGTTTCACTGTATGATAGCTAATGTACGATAACTTAGTGCATTACTGTATGAAATAAAAGTAGTTGGAACAGATTCAGCGCAATTTTCCTTCGGGTTTATACCGTACTCTGGCAGGAAATAGGGTAATTATTATTATTATTATTATTATTTTATGGACCTTTTTCCCATAATAGGTTTTTTACGCTGGTAGTGCTCACTAGTGAGAAATTGCATGACTAAAACTTTAAAATGGATTTTTTTAATGTTTTCTCATATTGCACCCATGCTTACTTACTTACTTACACAATGGTGCTACAATCCATGTAGGATTTTGACCTCCCTCAATATACTTCTCCAGACCTTCCGATCTCTGGCCTTTACTTTATAATTTGTAATTTGGTTTTCTGCAAGAATTGCACCCATGCTCCAAGTTAAAATTAAGTAATGCACATTCAATAAAATTTACACTTGCGTGTATAGCGCTCAATAACATTTACTGTCTCAAATTTATTGCTTTTTAGGTGCGTTCGTAATTATATAAATACGTAGCACCTATAGTCGTCGTTCAGTCCGTCTGTCTGTTCGCAGATAACAGAGCAAAAACTACCCAACCGAATGGTCTGAAATTTTAAATATATGATTGTTGTATAATTTTGTCGAGCCATTTCAAATTTTATGAAAATCGGATGCATAGTTTAATTATAGGGACAGTCAAAAGTTTTTCTTTACATTACGCCAATGGGAAAAATTATTACAAGTGCATTTTAATTATGTTACAGTCTTCCGAATGGTCTGAAATTTTAAATGTATAATTGTTGCAAAATTTTGTCGAGCCATTTCAAATTTTATGAAAATCGGATGTATAGTTTAAGTACAGGGACAGTCAAAAGTTTTCAGTTACATTACGGCCAATGGGAAAAAAATATTGCAAGTGCATTTTAATGATGTTACAGCTTTCTGAATGGCCTGAAATTTTAAATATATAATTGCTGCAAAATTTTGTCGAACCATTTCAAATTTTATGAAAATCGGATGTATAGTTTAATTACAGGGACAGTCAAAAGTTTTCTGTTACATTACGGCCAATGGGAAAAAATTATTGCAAGTGCATTTTAATGATGTTACAGCCTTCCAAATGGTCTGAAATTTTAAATATATAATTGTTGCAAAATTCTGTCGAGCCATTTCAAATTTTATGAAAATCGGTGTATAGTTTAATTACAGAGACAGTCGAAAGTTTTGTGTTACATTTCGGGGAATGGGAAAAAATTATTGCAAGTGCATTTTAATGATGTTACAGACTATGCACTTATGAAGTGCAAAAAAATATACATTCAGTACAATATGGAGTGCAAAAAATAATTATAAAACTAGTTATAGTACGAACGCACCTCATTTGCCACGTTTGATGAGCAATTTCCAACTTATTCTATGCTGATAGCAACTCCTTGTGTAAAATTGCATAAATAAAACTTCAAAAATGGATTTTTTTATGTTTTTACTTTCTTCTATCTTTACAAGAAGAAAGTATTGGATTCGTAAAAATTTTCGACTTCCGGTTTTCGACGGATTTACACGTTTTAGAGGTCGGAGATTCCAAAAAACATGTTTTTACAAAATATCTGTCTGTGAGTCTGTCTGTCTGTCTGTCTGTTGTCCGTATGTGACACAAATTTTGTGGGCGCTCTATCTCAAGAACTAATGCACGGAATTTAATAAAAATTTATATTCAACTAGTCCCTAATATAAATTGGTGCTGATTTGTTTCTGGTGTAAATCGCCCAACAGGTGGCGCTGATATGCTGCATTTTTCTCGATTTCTGCACTAGCTCTATGTCAAGAACTAATTCACGGATTTTCATCAAGTTTCAGATTCAGTTAATCCTTGATATGAATTGGTGCTTGTAACGGTTTGGTGCAAATCGCCCAACAGATGGCGCTGCTATGCTGCATTTTGCAGCATTTACACGATTTTCGTAATAGCTCTATTTCAAGAAATAATGCACGGATTTTCATCAAACTTCAGATTCAGTTAGTGCTTGACATGAATTGACGTTTTGCTCCTTGTGGTGCAAATCACTCAACAGGTGGCGATGCTATGAAGCATTTTTTGTGATTTCCGCAATAGATCTATCTCATGAACTAATGCTTCTGTTTTCAACAAACTTCAGATTCAGGTATACCTGGATATGAATTAGTGCTGCTTATGTTTTCGTGTAAATCGCTCAACAGGTGGCGCTGCTATGCAGCATTTTTCACGATTTCCACAGTAGCTCAATGTCCAGAACTAATGCACGGATTTTCATCAAACTTCAGATTGAGTTAGTCCTTGACATGAATTGATGTTTTGTACCTTTTGGTGTAAATCGCTCAACAGGTTTCGCTGCTGTGCTGCATTTTATGTGATTTCCACAGTAGCTCTAGCTCCAGAACTAATGCATGGATTTTCATCAAACTTCAGATTCCGGTATACCTTAATATGAATTAGTGTTGTTTGTGTTGTGGTGCAAATCGCTCAACAGGCGGTGCTGCTATGCTGCATTTTTCAGAATTTTCCCTGCAGCTCTATCTCAATAACTAATGCACGAATTTTCATCGAACATTAAATTCAGGTATACTTTGATATGAATTGGTTCTAAATCGATGTAATTTCTTGTACTATTTAAATGATTTAATTGGTGTGATTTATATAGAAGAAAGTTTTGTGATGGCCACAACATACTAGTTCAATATGGGAATCATAACCCAAGTTAAAATTATGTAATAATTTTATCTTGCGTTTATATCGGCCAAAGACGAGGAAATTGAGTAACCAAATTTCAGTAAAACTGTATGACAGGTATATTGTTGTTAATTATAACCAGAAAAGATTCGACACAATTTACTGTTCCATTCATAAATTTATTTCTTATATTGTTTAGGCCCAAGAAGGGACAGATACCTTAAGATATTTCATTCAGTTAGCTCTACATTTAATGTTAAATTTTTGTAACAAATATGACTGACCCAATTAAATTATGTGATACTTAAACCACCCTAAGAACTTAAATTCCGTTCAAATGAAATTCAAATAAATCTTAGACTTTTTTAAAGGTTTGCATTTTGCATATACCTTATCATTTTGTATACCTATACATGCATCATAAACATAATACAAAACCTGCAATGCAAATATTTGCAGCTTGTGAAGCTTAAAAATGGAAAAGGTGTAAGATTTATTTCGATTTCATCTCAACGGAATCTAAGTTTTTAGGATGAAGTATCATATTGTTTGATTTTTTTTTAAACTAAATTTTCTAATGGTTCAACCTGGTTAACCGTATTTCTCTCTATTCTAAAAAAAAGTAACTACCGCTGTCACCGCCGCCGCCGCCGCCGCCGCCGGTTTTGAATTTTTTGTGACCGGAGGTCTTTCTTTGTTAATATTATGAAAAATAATGCATACAAAAATATGAAAATCGGTAGTATTATACAGAAATGTTTGATAAACACGCTGATGCAGACAGTTTTCAAATCGGAGAATTATTTTAAGAGATATTTAATGCTAAAGTTGGACAAAATCGTTCCACTAAAAAAGTTTTATAGGAGCAAAAACTCTTCATGGGAATTTAATCCTTTTTAGATCATTTTATACGTTTGAAGTTCCCGGTGTGCAGACTGTATTTCTTTTTTTAATTTGACACATTTTTTGAGGTTTTATTTCTATTTTAAATTCAAATTTTCAGCATTTCGAGACAGATTTTTTACATATTTTAGAAAATTGTACTAATTTACTCTGTTGCTAACAGTATATAAACAGCGCAAGCGATAATGTTTGTTTCAAAAAAAAAAAAAAATGATATGTGTAAATAAATTAAAAATTTTATTTACACGTGACTATTATAAACAGAAAATATCATTTGGAATTAGAATTAAATAATTATGTACAAAAAGCAGGAACTTATTAAAAATTACGTCATAAAAAGTATACACGTGAATTTTAAAAGAGAAAGGATATTGTAAAATAATAAATTCATTAACATGCGTTAGAAGTCTTAAATAGGAGAAATTACGTCATATTTACGTCACATTACAGTTATTACATAAAATGAACACAAAATATTGCAAAACAGTTTAAATTTAGAAATTGCGCTAGACATTTATTTGATATTTTGAGAGGATCTTTTCAACTATTTTTGTTAGGAAAGCGCAAATAATATTTCATTTCTGACAAAAGTATTTTCACGTGAACATTTAAACGAGAAAGAATAGCTTGGTCAAAATTACGTCAGATTAAAAACGATTAATTTAAAATGTCTCATTTAAAAGAACTTTTTTTTCGCTTTGTTAAAAAATACCAGGAGACAAAGACTGTTTACTTAATTCCTTTTATATTAGCTTATTTTGAAATGTTGTTACACGTGTCTACGTCATCAAGTTATTTTTATTTCGATGTTTTATTTGTAATTTTATTAATGGCCTACTAATTTATTTGTTCTTTCGTCATTTAAAATAAAAATTATGTCAATTTGTATAATTTGGCGAGTGGTTTGGCGATTTATATAATTTGGCGAAATTGATCGACGGGATAATCAAGTAGTACCGCAGCGGATTTGGCGTTAAAATTCCCCAATCAAAGAGAAATGAATAGAAATCCGTTTATAGGGAGATCGCCACTGTTTTTTAAATTATAATTCAATCTTTCGAAATCTTTTTAAAGCCGAACAAATTAGCGTGCATTTAGAGTCTGCGGTGTCTAGACGGGGGTTGGCGAGCGTAGCGCGTAGGGGGCCGAGCCCCCTAGTGTTACAAAAATTTAACGTTACATGTAGAACCAACTGAATAAAATATCTCTATATGCTCCCTTCTCGGGCCTAAACAACGTAGGATTTTTTTTTTCTAAATTTGTTCTGCAAATTATGTTTTTGTTTAATTATTTTATACCTATTCAGAGAAAATAGCTAATATTCCGTAATCTGGTCAGCAGACAAGGTTGGCGTTAAACAAAATTGATGCTAGCTTATAATATTGTATAAGCGGTATAATACAGGGTCATCGAAAAATAATGCCTAGATTTAAAAAAAAATCATAACATCGAAACTTTTTATGTTAAATGAGTAATTCTTTTAGTACACGATAACTGGTAAACGCAAGTTTGGTTTTAGTTCAACAGAATTCGTTTGTGTGTCTGTGTTATGCGCGGATTAGTTGCGCAGTCGTCAAGGTCAGCCGACGCTTTGTTATCAGGAGCAGTTTCACCTGGAAAAGTTCTCCGAAAAAGCCGCTGTACACTGACTATTGACTTTGACTCTACATACCAAATCATGTACTGTGCTTTTTGTTGCACGGTCAACATCGTACTGAGCAGCTGAGTCTGGCGCGTCGGCTGACCTTGACGACTGGCAACTAATCCGCGCATAATACAGACACGCAAACGAATTCTGGTGAACTAAAACCAAACTTGCGTTCACCAGTTATCGTGTAGTGAAAGAATTACTTATTTAACATAAAAGGTTTCGATGTTATGATTTTTTTTAAATCTAGGCATTATTTTTCGATGACCCTGTATTAAATGTGGGAAATGGTTTTTGGTGTCAATTAACCGCTTCTCTGATTATCCCGCGTTATCTCTGATTCGCATGTATATTACAATTAATTATTATCCCGAGAAAACTCGGCCGTAGCCTAATTTTTCCTTACGATTTGTGTTATCACATTTTTACTCGGCCCGAAACTTAAAAAGATAAGAAAATATTCTTATGTAATATAATAAATTATATATAACATTTGATTAACAGTTTTTAAAGTTTTGTGATGTGAAATGAAAATGATGAAATGCTATGATGTGATGATTTTTTGCCATTTAAAAAGAAAAAAAATTGGTAAGGGAAGCGGCTAAAGGTTGTTTTTTTCCCCCGGAAAATCATCTGCATTAGGCGTTTTTCCAATTTGTCCCCAGTGGGTCTTGGTCAACCAGGACTATTCGCTAATATAATGTTCTCCTCTGGAAACTGCACATTTTAAATAGTAGAATCGACTTCGAAGGTGCATTTTTTAAGCCATTTTTTTAATAGCACGGCGATTAACCGCAAGGTGAAATACATAAATTTCCACGTATTCCAGTGAATGAAGTAACAAATTACCTGTATCGCATCGCACCTCATAACTCATCCTGTCATACAAGTAATGGAATGAGAGCAGATGCGCTTTTCTCAGAAAGAGAGACCTCTCTTGGCTGATGATGCCTGATCTTAATTTATGACTTGGGCGTCGCGTTCGCAGATTTTTTCACTTCCATACTGTTAAAAACTATTTTGTCGTTATTTTTGATTTTTCCTCTAGTTGTTTTGATACAAACTTGCAGTTAAGCTGCGTTTAGTGCTTTTTTTAACATCTCCTATGAAAGCCATAAAAATATCACCTGTCCTTTCTTTTCCAACCGTTTTGTGGTCGTCAACAAGAGTAAAGGAGATCTCAACAAAAGAAAAAAGTGGAGATGGACATGTCAACGACGTTCACCCGTGACCTAGACATCCAATGAAAGTCATTAAAGATGAAAGGCACCGCGTGACCGCAAGAAAAACGCGGCAGTCCGTAGGATCTGTCTGTTTGAACCTTTACTGTTCTTCGCGACTGGAGATAAATCACTCGTGGGAATTTTTTGACACTTTCAAACATACATGGGTTTCCAAAAGTTGTACGGAGAAAAACAATTGGCCCAGACTCGATTTTTAAATTTAATTAACTAATTTTTCTTTTTAATCTGATGATTCTGAAAAAATGAATAAATAAAATAAAATAAATCCTACTCAGACAACTTAAATGAAGTAAACATTAACAGAAAAGAAACTAAGGATTTTTCGTCAGGAGCAGCATTCTCCAGAAAAATTCTTGTACATTAACAGCCGCATATCAAAAACAGCATGCGTCAAATGCAATAGTCAAAGCGAAATGAACGGTAGTTCGATTACGGATGCTGCCGTGACCAATGACTTATATCTAACCTATATATCCGTAACCCAGCTGCCGTTCATTTCATTTTGACCGAGCGCTTATTTATTCACCGCTGTTGCAACAGCCGCCGGCTGTTTTCATTTATTGATTAAGTCAGATCATTTGCATATTTGAAGATCAGCTTGTATGAAATGATTAACTAAAGAATGCGCTGTTTCACAGACTATATGAAATGGAAGTCCATTTTAACGAAATTTCATTACAGCACATTGCGGTTCCCTTTTTTCTTTTTTTTCACCATTTTAAAATATAAGAATAGAAAAATACCGAAACGCTGAACTTGGTGAAATATCAATTTAGAATCATTCAGATATAAAATATAAAAATGGAAAATTCTAATTAAATATACATTTTAACTTTGGTTTAAACATATGAATTTCGGAGAAATTTTGTCTTTGCAAATGAATACATGTCGCTACCATTTCAGATTTTTTCAGGGACGCAAAAATAATTAAGATAAACTTCGGTCAGTGAGCGGTAATTTTTTAGGTAGATTTCGTATAAAATACTACCTATTGGGATCACCCCTATGTTGGAATTTCGGAAAAAATTGTGCAGATCTACACCGATCATGACCCCTAAAACCCAAAACCACACCAGTAAAAAACTTTATATATATCTATATACAGTCGAACCTCGTTATCCCGACATTCTAATGACCAGATAAAAGTGTCGTCATAAGCGGAGTGTCGCGGTAACCGGAGTTGGAGAAAAATGTTTATAAAAAGCTGCATTTTTAATTAATTTAAGACAATGTAAATTCATAATTGTTCTTGCAGTTTTAAGCAATAAAAAATTATTAAACAAAATAAACACAAAAACAAAATTGAAAATAATAATCAGATTTATGATGAGTTTCTTATATATATATATATATTTACCATGAAATATTGATGAATAAAGTTTTGCTTATCCCTAGATGTTCTTCCTAAAATTCTTTTTTCAATATTATACAGTGAATTGTAATCAATATTCGTTGCTTCAGAAATGGATGTTAGATAATTTCTGATCGTTTCAATGCAATACAATGCTCCGGTTTTAGTCGGATGAAAAATGTCGTGTAACCACAAAAATGCGCCGCCTGACCAGAACAAAAAAGGCCGCGAGTAGACTGATACGTCTATCTGGAGCTTAAGTGTGTGGGTTTATTTATTCAGATAAAGGATTGAAGAAACATTTTCCATTTATCTCAATTGGTAATTTAAGCACTTTTGCAAAAAGTTTTGCTAAGACAATTCTTACTGCTTAATTTCTGTGCTTATAAGATGGATCGTAAAAAATGGGCAATTTTCCTAAACCGTTGGGATATCCGGAATTGAAAATTATTCAACGACGTAAAATCCGGAGTTTATTTACATTAAAATCATATACAGGAAATCGGAACTTTGTAAAACTGACGTGATAAGCGGAGTGATGTGAAAACCGGATGTTGGGATAGCGAGGTCCGACTGTATATATATATATCACTTTTCTATGGAAACGATAACTTCCACAATTCTGCACAAATCTTTTCCAAACTAATACATAAAATCAAGGGGCATAAAATCTCGGTCAAGTTCGTTAATGGGCAAAATCAGACTAAGGGGGTGGAAATAGGGAGGGGTTTTGTGAAAAACGAAAAAAAAAACCCGCAATTTCTTAATTATAATACATATCGACTCAGTTTAAAATTACTATTACTTCTAAAAAATGAACTAACAATTTATGTATGACAGATTTTTTATAAAACTAAAAATGGACTCAAGAGGCGAAAAAATAGGGTTTTGCGGAGAAAAAAATTCATAAATTCGTCAATTCTCAAGATATCAAATCCAATAAAATTTATTATAAATTCTCTTTATATTATCTACAACTTTTATATTGACAAGTTTTTGATAGGACGACCAATTCTTACCAAAAAAAAGGGGGGGGTGAAGAAGAAAAAATCCATTGCTTTGTCAATTCACAAGATATTAAATCCGCATGAAGTTAGTTCATATCTTCTTAATATTACCTACAACTTTTACATTGACAAGTTTTTGATAGGACCAATTCTTACAGCAAAAACAATTTAAAAATACATAGAGGTTGAAGCAAAAAATATCGTATTAAGTATGTGCTCAAATCCAAACTGCTTATTTTCTGACTCATTTTTAAATTCATTTTTGCTTTGAAACGCATCCAATCGGTAGGTTCTCTTATTCAGAAACTGTATAATGCGCCGTAATGGTCGATTTTTTGATAAGGTAGAATATATTTTTAAAAATGATGTCAAAGTGGGCATTTTGAACCGAATTTCTCGAAGCGATTGTGTTAGAAACGAAAAATATGATCCTACTGAAAAAATAATTGTCATTGATTATAAATAAAGTTCTAATTAACTGAACGAAAAATAAAAACATAGGTCGCTTATAAATGTCTTAAAAAATCACGTCAGCAAGTTTCATGTTTTTCCTTATAAAAATTAATCTGAAAATGTGTCAGAAAATTTCGAGATGTTGAGCATCGAAAAATATTTTTTTAATACTGCCTTAACATATTCTGATAAAACCAGCACTTACATAAAAATGAAATTAAAAACTCGCCAAAAGCGGCCAGATATAATTGTTAAAGTGGGTTTATCTCTAATCATGATTTAGTTTTTGTTGGTGAAATTAGTACTTGACTTCGAAATCTACCTGCGCCTGTAGGCCGAACCGCACTGTTAAAAATTTCTGTAAAATCACAGAAAAAAAATCGAGACTCTCTGTAAATTTACACTAGTTCTTGGTTAAATGCATTCGATCGAGTTTCTCGGTCAAGACTCTCTCTAAATTTACAGCAGTTCTTGGTTAAATGCATTCGATCGAGTTTCTCGGTCAAGACTCTCTGTAAATTTACACCAGTTCTCGGTTAAATGCATTCGATCGAGTTTCTCGGTCAAGACTCTCTGTAAATTTACACCAGTTCTTGGTTAAATGCATTCGATCGAGTTTCTCGGTCAAGACTCTCTGTAAATTTACACCAGTTCTCGGTTAAATGCATTCGATCGAGTTTCTCGGTCAAGACTCTGTAAATTTACACCAGTTCTCGGTTAAATGCATTCGATTGAGTTTCTCGGTCAAGACTCTCTGTAAATTTATACTAGTTCTCGGTTAAATGTGTTCGATTGAGTTTCTCGGATATCGATTTACAGACATTTCCTTTATCTTGTATCTAATTCCCTGTAGGGATTTCCATGTTTTTATTTAAAAATATTTTCAGCTTTGTTAAAACTTGTAATTCAAATACACACGTTTAAAATTCTTTTGCAATTTTATTAGAATTATTTAAGAAAAAATTTTAGTTTTTTTTTTTTTTTTTTTTTTTTTTTTTTTATTCATTTAGTTAGTTAGAATCATAATGCATTTAAATACATTTCTTTTATAAGAATTGTGATATAACCTTAAAATTTTGGTTAATTATCTGATTATTTTTGTAAATATTTTACAAAAAATGTTATAATTACCGATATAATTTAATCAGTTTTAATGAAAAAATACACCTAAATTTCACATTATTATTATTTAAAAATTCCAGTATATCTTCAGATATTAAAGAAGATAATTATTGAGAAGAAGCAATTTCTTGATAAATAATTCCGTAAATAAAGGATTAAAAAATTAAATTTGATTAAAAAAATAATAGGTATTATGTTTCAGTCCAAACTAAATTAAAATAAATCGTTTAAGAAAATTTCTAACGAATATATTTGAAGCGAAATCTTTGAAAAGCACAAGTACAATAGATTTTTCCCCGCTTTATTATAAAGGACATCCTTTATACACCGCAGTAACAGCTCCTATGGCGCAGTCAGTAAGATGTTTTTCTCCTGTCCAGAGGGATTGGTTTCAAACCCCAGGCCTGCCAGAAGCAAGTTGTGTAAAAAAAATTAAATGGCACAGCAGTTCAAATTTGCTTGAATAACTCTGATACTTCGAAGTTCTAAAATTCGTTGATTTCAAAAACTAAGTTAAATTATTTTAATTAAAAAAATAAATTGATTTACAGAGTCTTGCGTATTTTTAACGATGTTAATTTACAGAGTGTTGTGTATTTTTAACGATGTTAATTTACAGAGTCTTGTGTAAATTTACCAAATAACTTCTCTGTTATTTAACAGAATCTCTGTTTTTTCTAATCTCTGTAATTTTACATAAGACTTAAGATAATGGATTACCCGTAGATTCTCTGTAATTTCACAGGAAAATTTTTAACAGTGCGGCAGGGATTTTTTGTCATGCGATTTAAACTCTTTGTCCTTTAGTCTATATAAAAGTTATATATTGAGCCCCACCCCGCCATTCTCCTATAGCTAAGTTGACTGAAATGTAAAAGATTAATTATTTTATTATTTTTCAAACATATGTATTACGTTAGTTTACTACAATTTGTTTTCTATTAAATATGCTGTAGTTTGTATTTATGGTTCTTTCACAGATTTGAAAAGATTCGAATCCATTACAGTTATTGGCCGCTAATTCTTTTAAGTTCAATTTAATGGTATTAACCTGTTTCAGAAAAAAAAAAGTAAAGCAAGAAATTATATACATGTTTTTGAAGTGTACTTAATGTTTGTAGTTATTTTACAAGACCACACATAAAAAGAGCATTACTCTCTATCAAAGCTAATTTTTGAAGTTGGTTTTAATGCAAATTGCAATTTCAGCGCATCTTTATTTATATGACTTAACCCGTTCTTCGAGTAGGAGAAAATTTTAAAAATGCATCAATCAGCTAAAGTATTCAAGAAATTTAAAAATAAGGAAATGGTCATGTGTCAAGAGTATGCTTCCAGATTGAAACTCGTTTTTATTAAATCGTATTGTCCATGCCCATATACTAGCCCTCATAGAACTATTTTGACAATTTATTTCCTTTAGGGTTTTTTTCTTCTATGTGGTCCATTTATCACTTTTAGTTTTCATACAGATATGTCCAAAATAGTTCGAATATACATTACCATTTTTAACAAGTGCTTTTCAGTGATGCTAACACATTTATAAACTAAACGAAACTTTGTTATAATTACAAAATGTAAAAAATGGTATTTCTGCATACGTATTACGTTTGCTGTAAAAGTTGATTTACAGAATTTTTAACAAGGGATTTGAAGATTTAGTAATATTTTTTCTCGTAAAGCGGAAAATTGTTTAATATTTCATGCGTGAAACATTATCTTTCTTTTTTCTTTAAACCTATTATTTTTAATATTTTAGAAGAATAGTTATATGTGACATTTAACTATAGTATATGTATATAGGATTTATCTCGGTTATCGTATTTTATGGGTTGTAAAAGTTTTGATTAGTTTAAGACTATTGTAAAGATAATTCTCTATGATCCAATCTTATATAAATAATTATTAATTAATTTTAAATTAATCGCCGTTTTAAAATATGTCGCAAAATTATCCCCCACGTATCAATGTTTGGGAAATGTGTATTAATTTATATCCATTTTTATTAATTGTGATCTTTAGTTTTGTATGTTATAAAGGTTTTTAATTTATATCTAGATTTAAAGTATTAATATTTTGCCGTTGTATATAGTTTATTATAGAATTTTGGAAAATAAAATAAAACGGTTATTTTCAAAAATTATATACAGAAATTTCGGGTATATACAAATCGGGTTAAGTTTCTTTAGGACATAAATTCATATAATTATTCCTTTACCGCAAAATATGTTTTTTAGTTACTTATTCTGGGAAAAAAACTAAAGATTTAGGATTTGCCTTATCTTGGCTCCATGCTGAGAATTTCTCGCATATTTATGCTAAAGATTTTGCGATAAGGTGTAAGTTGAAATCTCATTTAACAAAAACAGTATATGTGAAATTAGTGTGCAATTTACAATGCAAAGATTGGTGAAGGTTAATGATAACTCAACAGAATTTTTGCGCTTTATTGTTGCAACAGTACTAACATTTAGAAAGGGAGCCGGATATCCTATGAAGTAGCATTTTTTTGAAAGAAAAGAATAGAAAAACCGGAGAGTCAAATGTGGAAGTAAACCTCCTATTTGCTATGTATTAAGAGCACGTTTTTTCTTTCATTAGTTTATCATTGAATTGGTGTCTAATTTTTCTGTATTAATTCTTTATGAATTAGTGTCAAGGGCATTTCAAACAATGATTGCCAGCAGACGATATTGTATTCTGATCTTGTAATGTGACCCTAAACAAAAAGTTTCATCACAGGGATGATTTTCATCAGAAATGAGGTTTAGATCTCTGTGTAAACTATCATTTGGTTTCTTAGTGGACCATAACACTTCATTAAATTGTAATTAAATTAAAAATACCTATAGGCCGTAATATAGGCTAATTCTTTTATATGATTCCGCAAAAAATAATTAGTACTGTTATGACAATTTTTCCCAAGGAAAAATTCTAATTGGTGTGCAAATTATGGATTTTAAAAAATCCTCTCTATAATTTTGAGCGTAATATCGGAAGATATTTTAGAAAATTGTTATAAAAAATATGAAATTTTAAAAGCATACGTTCATTAAAACTGACTTATTGAATCGATTGTTATTATATCTTTTTTGTAAAATATTTCATTATAATGAAAATATCTTATAATGTTAATTTATTTGAAAGTTTCAGAACCTCGATTATCCGAAGTAATTGGGACCGACCGTCTTTCGGGAAATCGAAATTTTCGGATAATCGAGAATGCTTCAATTTGAAGATTAAGGAGAAATATATGCAATACTTCTTATTATGGTAACGAGTGCTTAACCCCTTGGGTACGGATTTATTTCAGAGCTGCCACTGGCGTTTTTTGTTAAATTCTATCTCTCATCACTTTCTCAAAACAAAAATCTTTCATATACACTTTGACAGCATGGGCAAGAGAAAATACTACAAAAATATTTTCCTTTATATGGTGGTATGAATAGAATATAAAAATAGGCGCCAGTGGCCAAATGCAGGACGAGTCTCAGTCGTCAAATGTACCCAAGGGGTTAATAAAAATAAAGCAATAGCAAAATAGAAACAAGAATAAATTACTGGAATTTTAATTTTGAAATTAAGTACCTTTTACCTATATCACAAGGGTTTGAAAAATGTTTTGTTTGTCGCAGTTTCGATTGTCTTTGTTTTGAAGCTCTATCACGGAGTTTTTAAATATTATTAGTTCACCATTATCACAGTCTTTCTGCTGCTCCCGCCATGCCAAACTTTTTGCAAAACATTCAAAAGCTTCAGAATTGCTAATTTGTTCGTTTTATTCGTTCCACTCCGCAGCTTACGGGAGCTCAAGTTAAATTCAAAGGAACTGTAAGAAAGAGAATCGAAAATATTTATATGTACTCGTAGTTCGGAAAAGACCGCTTGCACACAAGAAAATGGCAGTTAAAAAAATGAATTTTGCACAAGCTTTAAAATGGATTTCGGTTAATCGAGAGTTTCGGTTAAAAGAGTTTCAGATAAAAGAGGTTCTACTGTATATATATTTTTTAATCTGATTTCTTATCAAATAATAAAAGTAAACACTGGGGTTTTATCTGTGAATGAGAGAATTTTTCTTTTCATCTTCTTCTCTCTCTCTCTCTAATATTTTTTTTCTTTCTTTTTTGAGTCGAAGATTGTTTTTTATTGCATATCTTTCAATAATATAAAAACTATCTACATGTAAATAGTAGCGAAAATTTTCTTGAAAATATTTAATATAAAATTGGTTGTGCTTTCTAAACATGATCAAACAAAGTATTTTCCATTAACCTTTAACTGATGTCACAGAAATTGTCACATAACTAGTATGAAGCGGTTTGTGAGAGCGCTCCATCAAAAGATGAATAAAAGCCGCGATTAACTCTTAAGATGTTGTTTTTGTACTAAACATTTTGTACAGGAGTGTTATAATTAAAATTCAACTATTCAAAAGTCCCTGGTGTTAGTACAAAATTTCAGTAGCGTTTGTAGATAAACGGAAATTTGCAAGTTAAACTATGAAAATTGAAAAAAGCACCGGTCTGTGAGACCGGTAACATCAGTTAAAGGTTAAATGTAGAGTTTACCATTACTAAGGCAGCGTTCAAAAAATCATCTTTTCTAGATCAGCAACATGAAATGTTCTGACACATTCAAGGACTCATTTTTTAATGTAAAATCATGAAACCGTCAAACATGATTATTGAATTTATTTGAAATCGATTAACGTTTTTTTCTTTTCAATTTTTGCTATAAATGTATTACTGCTTGAGTTATAACCCATGGCGGCGTCATGACAATCGGTAATTTGCTTTAAAAAGTCAATTTTGAAAGTGTTTTCTGAAATATTCTTTGCTTTTATCGAAAAATGGAAACCGTTATTCTGTTTAATAATTTTATGAATGAGACTATCTACAAATTTAATGCGTCTAAGATTAAAAATGACTTCGTAAATGCCTCAGAAAATAGCCTCTTTGGATTTCAGTTTGAATTGCCTTATATCCTTATAACTGCTGTGACAGAATTTGTTGCGTAGCAATTAGTCCAGGCAATAGGGAATTTTACCTAGCAAAATTGATGGTAGTTCTGGAAATCGGCTTACTTTATGTTTTTTGGGTCGCTGAATCCGAATTTGTAACTTCCCACCAAAATTTCCCCCGGCAACCCCACCAAATTTTGGTAAAAAGCCCCCCCCCCCCCCCCCAAAAAAAGGTTTTTATTAAAAAAAAATTATTGTTTTTTATTATTTTTTTTATTGTTTTAGGGAAAAGTATTTACAATTTCAGAAAGTAGACAAAATTTGCAACAAATTAGATATATGACATTATGACTTAGGATGGAGGGAAAGGGGGGATCTGCCTCGGAACACGCGCGCGGTGCTGCGTGGACTAAGTTGCGCAATTCCACTTAACCACTTACACGTTTACATTCGCTCTCCCATCTCCCCTCCGAACTTTCCTTATAAAATTTACTTTAAGTTTTTTTGGGTTGCTGAATCCGAAATTTTTACTTACCCCCAAAATTCCCCCCCCCCCGAAAACCCCCTAAAATAGTTGTTATTAACTTAAATTTCTTATTGTTTTAGGGGAAAAGCATTACGAAATTCAGAAACTAGACAAAATTTGCAACAAATAAGATATATGACATTATGACGTAGGATAAACGGGAGAGAGGGGCTGCCTCGGAACATTCCCCGCGCGCTTTTCTCAAAAACCAAATTTTTTCAAAAAATCAATTTTTTGGTGAAGCGTCTAGCGATCACACTTTTTCATTTTGATCCTGTGATCCTGCGGGATCAGCTTGCTCCGCGCATATAGTTCCACGCATGACGTAGCGATGTTTGTGTAAAATAATATTCTAAGCAAATTTCTTTAAGGAACTTTATGGTGTAGTGGTATGACGTTCACCCTTAGATTAGATGACATGGGTTCGATTCCTTACGGAGCTGAATGGAAAAGAATGTCAAGATCAAACTAAATTTTTTTGAAGATAAAAATTGAAAATTTATATTTTTCAATATTTGTACCACTATTAACAATTTTTTTTATTGTGAATTTTCCAGATATTTGATATGGTGATCGTAGTTTTAACAAATTTAATGCCTTTAGTATCGCCATCTAGTGGTGTAAAGATAAGCAAATCGTAAAGAGTGTTTCAAATTTAATAATAATTAAATATGTTTTTATAATTTTAAATTTAATAATTTTAATTTTTATCATTATTTTAAAAGAACTTTTAATTTTGAATAAATAAAAATTGTTACTTTTTTTTCCATAATTTTAAATTTTATAATGATTTAGTAATTTATTTATTTTTTTAATCATTTAAAGGCACTTTAAATTCTGAATATAATAAATTTTATAATGATTTAGTAATTTAATTTTTTTTATCATTTAAAGGCACTTTAAATTCTGAATATAATAAATTTTTATATGTTTCTAGTAATTTTATGTTTAATAATTTAAATTTAATATTTTTTCACAATGTTTAAATTGTTTTTTTCAAAATTTTGAATTTAATAATTTCTGTTTTTTAAATTATAATTTAATAATTTTTTCGTCCTTTTAAAATAATTTTAGAGTTTAATTAATTTGAATCAAAATAAAATAAAGTTCCATAAAGTTCCTAAAAGAATTTTGCTTAGAATATTATTTTACACAAACATCGCTACGTCCTGCGCGGAACGATATGCGCGGAGCACGCTGATCCCGCAGGATCACAGGATCAAAATGAAAAAGTGTGATCGCTAGACGCTTGTATTTTTTGGGGGGTTGCCGGGTGAAATTTTGGTAGGAAGTTACAAATTCGGATTCAGCGACTCAAAAAACATAAAGTAAGTCGAAATCCAGAACTAGTATTAATTTTTCCAGGTAAAACCCCCTATTGCCTGGACTTCATAACTTAGTGCACGTAGCGCCGCAGTGCATGTTCAGAGGTAGTCCTCCCCCTCCCCGTTCATCCTACGTCATAATGTCATATATCCTATTTGTTGCAAATTTTGTCTAGTTTCTGAATTTCGTAATGCTTTTCCCCTAAAACAATAAAAAATTTAAGTTAAAAACAGCTATTGGGGGGGGGGGGGTACGGGGGGGGGAGTTAAAAATTCGGCAGCGACCCAAAAAACTTAAAGCAAATCTTATAGAGAAAGTTTGGAGGGGAGATGGGAGGGCGAATGTAAACGTGTGAGTGGTTAAGTGGAATTGCGCAACTTAGTTCACGCAGCACCGCGCGCATGTTCCGAGACAGATCCCCCTTCCCCTTCAATCTAAGTCATAATCTAAGTCATATCTAATTTGTTGCACATTTTGTCTACTTTCTGAAATTCTAGATATTTCCCCCTAAAACAATAAAAAAATTGATTTTTTTAATAAAAACCTTTTTTGAGGGGCTTTTTACCAAAATTTCGGGGGTTTGCCGGCGGAAATTTTGGTGGGAAGTTAAAAATTCGGATTCAGCTACCCCAAAAACATATAGTAAGCCTTTTTCTAGAACTACCATGAAATACGGTCTCTATTGCCTGGATTAAATTATGAGCGGTCAGTGTGAAACCGCTTGTACGAAAGAAGAATAAAAGTCTCGATTAACTTTTTGTACTTTGTTTCTGTACTAAACCTTATGTACAGGACTATTATAATTAAAATTCCTCTATATAGAAGTCTCTGGCAATAGTATTAGTGCTCCAAACGAAATAAAATTTTACTGGTATCTATAGTTAAACTGAGTTAAGCTGAGGGAGGGGGAGGGGGGAGGCGGCCTGTGAATCCGCTAACAAACCGTCAAAGCCTAACGGGTTAAAATTACGTGGGAATTACAATAGTTAATAAATAAATAAATGAAATAGAAAAGCTTGAATTAGATATAGAGACTAATGAAATTTAGACCTTTATTTTTCCCTATTTGGAAAGACTTAAAATATTTTCACTAACTCTTTACAGTATGAAGACTAATAAGTCGAGTAAATTTATTTGCAAGTATTGTAACGTAATCCTTCTTTCCGTTTTTAGAAAATATGATAAAAGTTAATATTCTCTGCAACGTTCCTGAATATTAAACTGCATCTCATTATTCAATGATTAAGTTTACTTAGCGCAATCCGCTTCGGTAGAGTAGTTAGCTCTTTACGCAACAATGCATAACTCAAAATTTGAACGATCGCTATCATATGCTTTACGCTTTACAGTTATGAAATTCTACATTAAGAGTAGAAAAAAATCGTTTTTTATATCTTGAGATTTATTACATTTTCTTTATACTAAAGCTTATCCGTTTTGTATGGCATCATCTTATTATTTATTTATATCGTGTTATCTTTTTATTCTTTTTGGTATAGAGTTGAGATTAAACTCATAGAAGATACCGATAAGATCATCTCGTTAACAGAAACTACGAATTTTATAGATATTTGAAGAGAATAAGGATTGCACATATCGAATCATTCTAGTTTTACACTTTCTTTAGTCTTTCATCGTTTTATTTTTTCTTTAGTTATTATTAATTGTTTTTCGGTACTTCGTGGACATATCTTAAAACTAGTATGCTGTGGTCATTAAAAAATTTCTTCTATACCACCCTAATAGAAAAAACCGGCCGGAAGAAATAGGTTTCTTCCAAGTGGAAGAAATGGAAGAAACTGTTATTCTTTATGAATTTACCATATAACTTTCAATTTCGTAAGACATAATAAATGCCTTCTTGCTATAACCTTAGGTAAATTAATTCTATTAGACCTATACAAATTTAATTATTTATCAATACTAAATTAATAATTACATCAGTTTTTTAGACAAGACCGCACTCAATATCTGTCTAAAGATCTCCAACCTTTGATTAAATGAGTAAGAGAAATTTTATCCAAAATACACAAAATCAGTTAAATATTATCTATTACAATCTGACCAGCATATTTTTTAAATTATTTAAACTTTTGAAACTAGTTAAAATTGTACGGATCTTTTGCCAACGGTAGGATGAAAGTCATTTAAATAAAAGACAGTGCTTTTAATTTACGTCAATTTTATTAAGGTAAGTAATATACAATAATTACTGTGTTAAAAAAATTCATTAAAATCTTCACTTTACTTACTACAATGCAGCATAGTATAACAAAAAACTTTTTTAGCAGTAGGATGCTGCAATCAGTTTCTCAACTTAGAATGGATGAATGCAAAAGATGAAAAAAAAAAATCTTTCAAATCCTACAGAACTTCAGGAGAGTTTAAAAGCATTTCGACATACCCATAGATATTTTTAGAAACTTACTCTTTTAAAACCAGCATTGAGATGCTAATATGCAGCATGCTAGCATGCTAATAAATAATTACAAATTTGTTTATTTACTGTGTTGCACAGTTTAAAATAATGCATTTTTATATGAAAATAATGTACTTTTATATGAAAAATAAAAATCTTGTAGGTAGTTTTTTTCTTTTTTTTATATAAATGACATAATTAATAAAAAAAAAATCTCTTTACCTATAAAGTTGTAAAATCCATCACCAATAAATGTCTGCTGAATCTGAAATTTGTTATTAAAAAATAACATATTTTTCCAAAAATAATATTTTTAATATTAATTAAATTTTCAAATTTAGATTTCATATAATTATACATTGAGTTTAATTCTTTTACATAGTTAATATACTTTAATTTTGAGCATCTGTTTTGTTTTCTGTTAGTTTCTTCCATTTCTTCCGGTTTTTTCCAGTTTCTTCCACTGTCCTGGAAGAAACTGGTTTCTTCCGGAAGAAACCCAACCCTGTAAAGTACAGTGCATTTCTTTGAATTTAACACGGTGTTACAGTGATCAGTGAATTTTAAAAAAGCAAGCAGGGAACAATAGCACCTCCTGTTGAATATTAAAATTAAAAATTAGATGAAAACATATATTTTTAATCACGAAATCTCAAATATAAAATTTGGAACATTTCTACGCGGTAAAAAATAGATACAGGTATGTTCATCCCAAAAAGCACAGGATTAATCAGGGGTCGATCCAGGTTTCTTTTCTTGGGGCCCATTTTGTGAGAAGTAAAAGTTCTTTTTGTGAAATTTATTATATTTTTGTGAAAAATAACATTTTGTAACGAAAGATGAAATTCTGTTAATCAAATTCGAACCAAGCATTTATTAATAATAACATCTTTAAGTCCTCCTGCAAAATTTTTCTTTTAGGTGAACTTGTTTTTGTTGCAAATTATACCTTTTAAAACCTAAAAAAATAGAAATAATTAATTTTAAATGATGTTACCGGTCTCTCAGACCGCGAGTTTTTTCAATTTTTATAGTTTAACTTGCAATTTTCAGTTTAACTACAAACGCTACCGATATTTTGTTTCGTTTGGAACTTTAGTACTATCACCAGATACTTTTGAATAGGTGAATTTTAATTATAACAGTCCTGTACAAAAAGTTTAGTGCAAAAACACCATCCTATGAGTTAATCGTGCCTTTTATTGATCTTTCGATGAGGCGGTCTCACAGACCTCTTCACACTAGTTATATGACAATTTCTGTGACATCAGTTAAAAGTTAATTAAGAACTAGCTGTTTAACCCGTTCTATGCATGGGAGTTCATGAATTTAATTCTAAATCCAAAATTAAAAATAACTAGTATTCGATTTAAAAAAATATTTTTTTATTACTGTGCATTTTTTTTTAAATGAAATTTAATTTATTATGTTACTTTGTCAGCAGACGATAAAACGATGTCTTTGGAATAAATAGAATAAAAAGTTTTTTTTTTATGTTTGTGATAGATTGTATTCCTTTATTTTAAAAAAAAAGGTAATAATTAAGCGTAATTAAATAATCTCTAATTATTTGCATATGAGGTAAAAGAATTATCGTAATAGCCGCTAGAGCTTCTTAGTATTTCAGCGTGGCGTACGTAATATGTATATCTCTAATTATTTGCATGTGAGGTAAAAGAATTATCGCAGTATCCGCTGCAGCTTCTTAATATTGCAGCGTGACGTACGTAATATGTATACCTCACATTGGTTAGAACTCTCGCGATTACGGGTTAAACATAAAAAAAGTCAAAAATTCGTAAAAAAAAAATCTATTAAAAATTTCGAATTTTTTTCCCCAATCGTTTATGGGCCCCCAACCAGCAACCCGTGTGCCAAATTTCGTAGCCCTGCGCCCTGTGGTTTCCGAGTTTTTGTGCATTTGCATGTGAAGTAAAAGAATTATCGCAGTACCCGCTACAGCTTCTTAATATTGCAGCGTGGCGTACGTAATATGTATAGCTCACATTGCTTAGAACTCGAGCGGTTACACATAACACGCGGTTTAAACATAAAAAAAAAATGTCAAAAATTCGTTAAAAAAAATTTAATTTTTTTCCCCAACCGTTTATGGCCACTCAACCAGCAACTGGTGTGCCAAATTTCGTAGCCCTGCGCCCTGTGGTTTCCGAGTTTTTGAGGTTACATAGATACGCGCACGGATTTTAATACGGCTGATGTGTTTTTATGGAATGAAATTTCTGAAGGTGTCTGTTTTATTAAGAGGAATTTTGCGAAGGGGGCCTGCTTTATTAAATGGATTCCTGTGCCAAATTGTGCTTGGATCGACCAGGGCCGTGCGAAGAGAAAACTGCGCCTGGGGCAAAGTTTCAATTTGGCGCCCCCCCCCCCCCTTTTCCCTTTATGACAGGCGCCACAAACTTGATAAAGTGCTGAAACAGAAATAAATTCTATTGAATAAATGTTTCGTGTGTATTTTGGAATTTTAAAAGGTTTAATTTAGAAATTCCGAAAAACTAAATAATATAAGAGAAAATTGCATTTATTTGTTCGAGATTATTATGTTTTGCCACAGATTTTTTCTAACCATTTTCATTTGTTGTTAGTATTTGACTTGGAAAAAATGGAGAAATTCGCAAGATAAAAATCGCTAACAACCAGGTAGGACACGAGTGTCCCTTTTAATAAATAAGTACTGAAAAAGAAAAAAAAAACCCACTAGAACATAATATAGAAGATGAAAATAAATTAAAATTTCAGTACCATAATTAAAGAAGATAATGGATGCAATGTTTTAATTAACATAAAATAAAAAATATATCAGGGTAGATACATTAACTTCATTTTATTTTTTTCGCTTTTAGGGTAGCGAAACCATCTCTTATTTTTTTATAACTAAAGGGTGCGCCACACTGAACTCGATAGAAAGTAAACTCAGACTTTTCTGCTCATGCGGTGGTTATGGAATGCATAGAAAAATTCTGTACGCTGCCTCTATGTTTTTGCAATTCCCTGTTTAGTCAAAATTATGAAGCAGTTGACGGATTTCTAAATGATCTATTTTATAAAAGTTTCCATCCGATGTTGGAAATGATTATCTTGCGCTTAACAATTCAAATTCATCTGCATCAGCAGTATATTTATTTGCAAGATCCATGCAATATTTACTTAATAGATTTTCGTTAACTGATTTTAGATTCACACCAGTCACTGTCTTGACTTTTTCAGTTTGGTGATTCTGTCAGTTCAGTTGCTCGGTTATGGTGACGATAGGCTCTATGTATGTCACACGAAATCTTTCACTTTCATTTAAATTGCAATTACATCAGGAGTTTCGTAGTTACCCTTAAAGTAGAGCGCAGTTCAGAGCATAGAACTATGAATAATAAGGGATTGACATATCATAAAATGGCAAAGTTTCAACTCTAACAGGTTACGCAGGGTCCGATTACATTCAGGAATCTTCCACCAGCACTTTTGAATATAAACTTCCTCCTTATTTAAACGCCTTTTCCATGCAAACTTTCTTTCATAATTAACGCAAAATTATTGATTCGTTTTTACTGGAGGAAGTTTGTCCGGACGATAGCCAGGCTCTGCGGTTCCGCCGTATTTTGACGTTTTATTATTATTTTGCAAAACTATATTTATTAAAGATAATCAGTTCCGAACACTCTAAATAAACGCCATGAAAATTTTAAAATTAATTGTCCTTATTCCGATTTTTGGCACTCCACATGATAACTTAAAATGTTTCCATTTTCGTTCCTTCTTGAGAATCAAATGAAACTAAATTTACCTTTCTTGCTATTGTAAATTTATCCCTAGGAGATTAAGTTTCTGAAATTTTTGAAATTGCGAATATTCTAATTATAATTTGCTTGAAAACTATAGAAATGGAATAAATACAATTAAATGATTTTCAGCGACTTAAATGTAACGACCAAAATTTCCATATTAGAGGTACAGTTTCTCTTTTAATCTAGCGCGCATGCTGTCATGCCAGTTTACTTCTCGTATGATAAGTCTAATATGCTGTATAAAAATTTATTATTCGAAATTTGCTTTAAAAATTCGAAGTAAAATAATGTTTATGTATCTAATCAATTTCCTGAAAATTTATTCTTTTTAAAATATGTATTATAAGATAGAAAATGCGAAAAATGTATTTGTTTTTCAACTTTATACATTTTTTACTATAGTTGGGGCACGTTTAACTAGTCAATGGGTACTATGCTACGCCAGCCTTTTTATTAACTTTGGCGTTGTAGGATCGCCGGATTTGGCTGTTTATCGTTGTTTGGGGGGATAAATTTGAGCGAGTTCATGTTACCAATTCTTTTGTTTTTTCATGTTCCACACAAATTGTTCCGTATTCCTAAAAGAATTTCGGTTCCATTGTTTTAGCCTAATGTACTAAATTTTGTCATCTGTGATTTCTGAATTTTTAGCGATTCTTATGCGATTTAATGTTTCTTTTTTGTTTTTGTTTTTCGCGGCGATTTTCTACATTATTAGAAATACATCCAATTATTAACTTTTAGTCCAATACAATAAATTTTATCCTTTTTTCAATGAAGTTTATTTGGAATTCGCGTACAGCAATTTTTGTGAGGTTTTTTTGGGGTTTGCGCGACGATTTCTCAACATCCGCAAATTGAATCTAGAGGTCGATCCAATCAAAATTTGGGGCCAATTTAGGGGCCTTTCACAAAAATCTATTCAATAAAATGGGCCCCTTCACAAAAATAAATTTAATAAACTGGGCCTCTTCACAAAAATGAATTTAATAAAACAGGTCCCTTCACAAAATTCCTTTTAATGAAATAGGCCAGGCCCCTTTCGTAACAATCTTTTTCATAAAAACTGTTTTAAAATATGTAATTTGTAAATAAAACCAGGTCACGAAAAGCAAAAACTTTAGAAAGGGGATTTAAAGACGTTTTTGTTAATAAATTCTTGGTTCGAATTTGAGTAACTGGATTTCAACTTTCATTACAAAATGGTATTTTTCACAAAAATATTATAAAATTCACAAAAATAACTTTTACTTTTCACAAAATGGGCCCCAAGAATAAAAACCTGCATCGATCGATCCCTGGAATCCTATTTTTTTCCAATATAGAATTTTTTTTTATCCTGCAATTTTTGAAGTTTAAGTCATTTATAATGCTATTTTCAGCGTTTTTTCGCGAAGATATAAAATTAACGATGATTTAATGTACAAAAATATTCAGAAAGAACTAATTTATAAGAGAAAAATTGTGTTTTAGTTCAGACACACCCCCACCCAACCAGAAAAAAAAAGGACAGGAAATTTTATTTTAAAAGTGCGCGAACAAAAATCATATCATATAAAATTAGCTAGCAAGAAGCTATATCATATTAAATTAAACAGTTTTTTTTAATACATTCAATATAGAATTCATTGAAAATCACATGAAACTTGTATAAAATAAAAATTGTTTTCCCCCTTATTTTTAAAATAAAAATAAATGGTCTTCTCCGATTTGTTTGTAATAGAAATCTTCTTCGGAAAATCATAAAAGAAAACAGGAATTAATATTTTTAGCTTTTCTTTTCTAAATCAATTATTATTTAGTCCTAGATTTGAAAGATTTCATTACAATAATAACAATAAATAAATCTACCGGTGCAATAAACTCATAGTAATGAATGCTAAAATTCAAAAGCTGTGCAGTGTTTTATTATGAAGCCGAATAAAAATGTTATTGATATATATGTTAACATTTTAAATAAAGATAAAATTCTTATTATTTAGCATTCAATTTTTATGTTTAAAACAAAAGAAAAATTTGAAAATAATCTAATTATATCCTTACAAATTTTATTCCAATTTCATATTCAATATAAATTTCATCCTAAAAATTATTATAATATCACTTTTTTCAAACTTATCTATTAAAATAGAAGGAAACATACATACACACCCTCTCACAATGTTCGTACAACACTTTACTCACAATTTTTTTTCTCACAATGTTTACAAACAAATGCGCATTTTTAGTAGCATTGAAGAAGTTGTTTTAAACTAATCCAATATATTTAGATATTTTGCAATTTTGTTTCCAATTAACTGATTTATGTCAAATTAAATTATAATTTAACTTATCGAATCAAATTAACTTACATTTATGTATAAAAATATAGTATGCATTATGAATAACTGGTGAATTTTTTCTTGTTTTTGTGTCTAAAATACTGTTAAAATATTGAATTTATATCATTGTTTAAAAGACAAATTAATTTAACTTCTGATCAATTCCTTCTAAGTAAAATAAGAAAAGTTTAAACTTCTGTATGCGGAGGGATGGAAATTATATCGTGAATGTACTTAAAAAAAGCCTCATTAAAAAAAAAAAAAAAAAAAAAAAAAAAAAAAAAAAAAAAAGAGGTTTGTTTTAATTCACACAAAAGGAAAATTCTTGTTATTTTACATATTCTTTCCATATGCTTCATATTTATTTGAGGTGAAATTGTCTAATCCACCAAAATTTTTTATCCAACGCGATTGTCCAGTAAATTATAGATAAATAAATAAAAATCCATTCTTAGACATCAATTGCTTGTAATTAATTTACCGGAAACTAAGAAAAACTGTTCGATTTCAAATCCCTTCAAATATCATGCCTGCAAGTATCCTGTTTTTGCATTTAAAAAAGAGCCTTAAAATATAAAGTTTCCGGTTCTTGAGCGGGGAAAGATAATTTTTTTTAGAACAGCCTTACAATAAAGAGCTTCTTTTATTCGTTTTAATTTGCAAAAGAAAATTTTCTTTGTTATTTTAAATGTTTCATCCATATGTTGGGTATGTACTTGGGGTGAAATTTTCCGAAAAATTCGAATCCACCGAAAATTTTTCTCTATATGTAATAGCTTAAAAAAAGAAACTTTTGATTGGACATCAAAAATCTACAATCTCTGATAATAAAAAGAGGCAATATCTATTGACCATCACCCCGCACAGCTCTGTTGGGGGTCTAAGGTTGCTAGTTATTTGCGAGCACCGCGCCAAGTACTCGCCAAAAAACTTCTTTGCGAATAAATACATTTCCTTGATTATTATTAGATATTTATCATAAAAATGAATATATGCTAAGCTCAATCGATTTCGATTAATGAGTCAATCTTTTTTCCTGTGAAAATGAAGAAAAAAAAGAGATTTAATATGCCATTTCTTTCATATTCAGTACAGAACTATTTATTGTCGCGGACTTACACTCCTCTCTAGTATAATCACCATTGACAACTTAGGTCTTCCTTGAGTATAAATTTAGATATATAAATAGCAGATTTACTAAAATGAACAAATTATATTTTCAATAATTTGTTTTATTTCTTAACAAAAAAGGAAAGCTAAATAAATAAAGAAAAAGCCGCCCACAATTTGGTAAAATTCATTATCATTGTTGGGTGGAAGAGCGGTCAAGTTTCGTAGATGATGTAAAGGTGCGGGGGGGGGGGGGGCGGCGCAGAGTGGAATAGTTTGAGAAACACTGCAATAAGATATTAATAAAGTATATCATAAAACGATCAATTTAAAAACTTTATGACAAGTAAATATGTACTTACTAATATAATCCAAGGAAAGAGGGGAAAAGAATTATAAAGGAAGTAGAACGTTCTGCCAAAAAAGAGAATTACAAAAACCAAAACAGGTTTTAAAATGAAGAAGTCCTTTCCTTAGTCAGAAATTTCTTTTGGGGGTTAGAGTAGTGGACGATGCAATAATTTTGAAAATAAAAATGCAAATTGAAAATAAAATTTTGAAAATGAACTGACACCAGAATTTATAAACGAATTTACTAGAAAATGCGAACTTGCTTATTTTCACGTACATGATAAAAGGAAAATTTTAATTAAATATTCTTGGTGCCGTTTGTCTGTTTTGGAATTAAAATTAGGTGTCCGTTTTTAAGGGCATCGCCCTCGAAAGATTTAATTAGAATGAATTGCATAAATACTGTGGGATTCGCGATAGTTTGCATTGATTGTATCTCTCAATACGCCTCGAGTGACTTTAAAAGTTAATTAAACGCCTATCTGGAAAAACGCGGCACTGACCAAGGCAGCGTTGCAACTTTGAGACCTCAATTCGAAGCGCGCTTAGCAGAATGCCAAATTTAAACTTTGAACAAAGGTTTTGTTTTATCTACACTGTAGAAATAAAGGTTATTACTACGCTGAATTTAGTTTCATGAAATGCCAAATGAAGTTTAACTATGCACTGCTTCTATTGTCAGTACCGAATTAAGTTCATCATAAACAGATTAAAATAATATTAAAAAAAGAGTTATACGAATAGCTATATTTGATATTATTTAGGTTCCACATCTCTTTGAACTTTCATGGTATACCCATTTACACTTTTCTAATATATACAGTTATACCTAACCCTACGTTGTATAGTTTTTTACAAAGTCTTAGTATTCTTTTAGCAACTTTTTTTTTTAATACAATTACAAATTCATATATTTATTCTACGGAACCCTCTGTGCGCGAGTACTGCTCGCACTTAACCGTTTATTACAAATAAAAAGAGAAAAAAGAATTACTACTTTGAAAAAAAAAAAACATCTAAAAATATTCAACGTCTAAAATAAATAAGAGCCTGAATTGATAGTATAAATTTGGCGCCCCCTGAATTTCTGCGCCCGGGGCGACCGCCCCCTTCGCCCCCCTTTCGTACGGTGCTGGGATCGACCCCTGTTAATATTTCATAAACACATCTACAGCCAAAATTAGCGTAAAAAATGAGTGACAACAATATGATTAACAATTGGCTGGCAACAATATGATTAACAATTTATGAGAGTTACAAGAATGGAGTTAATAAAAGCATATGGGAACGTCCACGGCAGATGAAAATTTTTTCTGAATTTTTTTTTTTTTAAACGGAGATATAAGTGTGATATATCAATTGAAAGCTAAAGAGTTGCAGTATATGAATTTGTAAGTTTTAATTTCATTAAAATAAGTCTACACCGAAACTGGTCTGGAAATTGACAGTATTAAAATTCATTTACAGTTGAGCATAAAAATCAACTTATTGAGTTGTATAGTTTTTTTACCTCTGTTCATTAAATTAAATTATTATGGATTGAAAATAACAAGATAATATTATATATGTTAGATCTACATAGTTAAAAGGTTTCATCTAAATGATGCAACCTTTGATGGTGTTAAATGCAAGTTTAACATTATTTATCAGTTGATAATTAAATGTCAGAAAACTTCTTAAAGTTTTAATTTTATAAAAACTACTTAAAATTTTTACCCAAAACTCCTAACTCTCTGATTTCGATGTATAAGAAACATTTTACATGAAATATATTGTTTATGCTATGGTTGGAATCGGCTCTGGGGTATTGTCACAAGAGTAACAAATGTCTGTGTCACAAGAGTAACGCATAATACTTTTGTCCATAGTTTGACATAAAACTGCGTTACAACCAAAACAAACAGAATGCTTAAAATTTAGTTGTTTTCTCCGTAATTAGAATACGTCTTGAAATAGTTTTAGCCATAATTGAGCTTCTTTTAAAAATTTTAAGCAAGATAAATTATCTTTATTAGTGTGTTTTTTTTTTTTAATGGATGGATTTATTTTTATTCATTTTTTGTTATTACTTAAGATTATAAAATAATAACGAACGACAAGTAATTAAAGATAGATTAAAACGACTCAACTCGTGTCATTTTTGTGTTCTTTCTTTTGGTTTGAAGCACATGGTCTTTGATCAGATATTTTATAGGCTTTGTAAAGCTTCATTTACTAAATTCTGCTGTATGACTTACAGAGATTCTTATAGTAACTCTTATGTAAAGGATTATGATAGTATATTTTAAAGGAAAGATTTTAATATTGCTTCTTATATATGTCATTGTTTTAAAGAACAAGAAAAATTCTGCTAAGCGCCAAAAATTGCAGAGAAAAAATATGAATGAAATTGAATATGTTGATGTGAGAAAGAAACAAAACAAAATGTATTATGATAAAATGAAGTAACGTCTTAGAGTCAGTAAAAGCTTCAGCAAGAGAATGAAAATATTAAGAAAAGGAAAAAGTAGAGAACCTCACTCGCTAACCTCAGATTCTGTAACGAAAAAAAAATCCAATTCCACAGCTTTGGGGAATTTTATGTCGATGAAGATTTAAGAAGAGGCCATTCAGCTAAATCTACATTGGTTAGGTATGAAAAATGTCACATAATTTCATCAATCCTAGGTGACGTTTGCTAAGAGAATAAGCTTTTTGTTTAAAGAAGCTTTCCTAAATTGAAAACTTGGAAATTCCTTTGCACCTTTGAAACCTAGTTTCATAAAACAATAGAAAATGATACATCATAATATCTGCATTTGTAGTTGTCGCGAAAACATTCAATCAATTCATAATGCAGTGACTGGTGTATTTTCTGCATTAAACATTCCTGTGAAAGATGTAATGACTTCGCCTATTGAGATACATCACAATTAGAATATATTAATTCAGAATGTCTAATTTGTGAAGATAACATCGAAGAATTATATGAAAAGGAAGTCCATTATACAGAACTTCTTATAAGTTATTGTAAATAGCAAAACGATGATAAACGTTTCGCTATTGACAAAACGTTTATCAACATTTTGTCAAAACTGTTACTCTCTCAAAACGTTAATAAAAGTTTTGAAAAAGTAACAGTTGAAGAAACCATTTCTGATTGTTTACAAAATTTTCGAAAGCAACTAAATCCATTTCTGTGGCACACATTCCTTCAAACTTGTACAGAGGATTATTTTGATAATGCCAAAAGAATAACCATTTCTCAAAGAATCGTTATGCCAGTGGATTTTCTGAAAACTGTACATTTTATGCCAAGACGAAATTTTGCTATGAAATACTGCATACTGGTCAAATGCAAATACACCTTTATTTCCAGCCATTATTTAGTATGATCCCAAAATAGTAAAATCTTATGCTATCATTTCAGACAATGTAACTCATAATCAATTTTCTGTAAATGCTCTCGTATATAAAATTTCAACATAGCATCTTTAAAGGAATGCATTTTCCTAAAGTGTTGTCTGATTTGCTTTTTTATATGATGGTTGTGCTTTCCAATTTAAACAAAAATGTAAATATGCAAATATGCCTGCAATGAATCAGACTTCTTTCACAATTAACTTAATTGGGCATATTTTTTTTTTCAAATACTCCTGGTATACATGCTGTACATTTATTTTGTGTCGTTGTATGATGATTTATGTGGAATGAAGAATATATGTGGAATGCTAAAAAAGCAATTTTAAGGAATACTATTTATTTTGCCAAAATTGCTCACGAAAAAAGAAAAGCAAGCATACTCCATTTATCAGATGAAGAAATAAAACAATAATGTTTCATTACTTTGCGAGAAAATACCAACAGCGAAGTGCATTCAACAAATACAATTTAATAAAACCATTAAAAATTAGACTGTCTACTACAAACCATACACTAACATCATTCGTACAAAGAATTTGTGTTTCATTAAGTAAATAATAATACAGGAGGAGTTGCAAGTGATATTATTGATAATGAAGACAATGATTTATTCTGTTCAGTAGCAGAAACTGAGAAGTTGCTATGTGGCTATACTGAGTGATTCTAAAATATTATGATTTAAAGATTCGTGGTTTTACTATTAAAGTGGTAAACGAAAATTATCAAATAAAGTGCTAAGAGCTATTTAAAGCATAAGGAATTCTCGAGTTTGAACCTGATGACCACAATATTTGGCAAAAAGGAATCAAATTGTGGCTGACATTAATGCTCTCGGGTTGATCAACTCTCGAGGATTTTACAAACTCTAATTAATTTTAGAATTTTTTACATCTTTTTATGTTATTTTAAAATGTAACCATCATTAAAAGTTTTTCTATGGAAAAGTAATATTTTTAAACTTATTTTAATTATTTTGTTTAGTATTTAAATTGAATTTTTGGGAAAATTCCTTTATGGACAAAATGTCACAAGAGTAACACTTAGTATTTTGCAAAATCAAATGTAACTAACTCTTGTGTTATCAGATGAGTTCAATGATTAATACTTTTTAAAAAGATATAATTACTCTGGTATATTCTGTAAATTTTATTTCTATAGTCTCATATAATTCACAGAATTTTTGCGTCAAACACAACTTTTGAAAATTGCATTTTTTTATGGTCACAAGAGTAACAAAATTTTCATTCATTATCTGGGAAAGTAAAATGCTTTTTTTTACAAATTGCATATGGTTTATAAGAGTAGAGCACATGTATTTTTAAGTGATTGCATCAAATTTATCCTAAATATATTTTGTAATGAAAAAATTTGAAATATTTATGGAAATTTGCTCTGACAGCCACAAGAGTAACAATGGACGTTCCCATATTTAAAAAAATATGTTATACACTGGTGTAAACAATTAAAGGGACAAATGTTCTTTGTGCAATTAAAAAAAATTAACAAAGCAAATAAAATCAAACTTGGCCGAAATATTCGATATAAGATCAATATATGGGAATAGAAAAATGGGCACAACCTGTACCCTAAATAAGGAAACTGGTCACGTGTCCACCACATCAGCTGACCGACACCCTGTCAGTCAGACAAAAACATGTCTAATAGGGTGTATGATCGCCTGTAACAGCTACACAACTCTCGCATCGGCGTTTCATACTGTTTACCAGAGTCCTTATCAATCCCTGTTGCAACTTCACCTACTCTTGCACCAAGGCACCATAGAGCTCATCGATGGCCATTGGAGCTGATGTTCGAGCTGCAATTGATCGTCCAAGGGCGTCCCATACGTGTTTGATAGGATTAAGGTCATTGAACATCGCAAGCCACTCCATTCGTTGAACATCCTCCGATTAGTGATATTCGCTCACCAACTGAGCCCTATGTGGACGCGCGTGATCGTCTATAAAGACGAAATTTGGTTCATATGCCCGTGGAAAAGTCTCACATACGGTGCAAGGATCTCGTCCCTGTACCGCTGACCTGTCAGAGTATCTCTATCAAACCCATGAAGGTCGGTATGCCCGTTTGGCATGATGCCTACCCAGACCATCAGGTCACCTGTACCATAGTAATCCTTTTCGACATTCTTAGAGGGCCGATATCGACTACCGGGTTCTCTCCAGATGAGAACACGTCTCGAGTCACTGTCCAGACTGAATAGCGACTCATCACTGACGAGAACCCGCCCCCAACTATCCTCTGTCCAGGACAGGTATTCTCGGCACCATGTTAGACGGCGATTTTTGTGGTTCACAGTCAAAGGGATGCAGACTACAGGGCACCTGGCATACAGGCCACATACATTAAGTTTCTGAGTGACTGTTATTCGTGAAATGGATGTTCCTGTTGCATTATACAGGTGACGAGACAGTTATATCGCTGTCGCGGACCTATCCCTTTTGGCTAGAAGTCTCAAATAACGATCTTCAGCCGGCGTTGTTGCCCTTTTGTGACCTTGACCAGGTCGGCGGACCACTGTTCCTGTCTCACTGAACTGTTTCCACAGAGTGGACACCACATTTCTCGAAACACCGAGGTCATTACAACCGGTAGCCTGTGATTGGCCGGCCTCGAGTCTTCCAACAATCCGCCATCTTGTGGCATCATCTAGACGATGATAACTAGCCATACTAACAATGGGTAAACAAAGAAATAAAAAAAAAACAAGGATTGGGTTATGCTACGATGTTTCAAAACGTCCTTACGCTACAAGCTTCGGCGGTCAAATGAGGTACCTCTGCACAAACGCGATCACAGCGCTACTGCCTTATGACGACACAGACCACTGCGTGGCAGGTGTGTCCGCGAGGAGCTTAACTACCATCTGATACCTTATTTGCGTATAGGAATAACTTTTTTAACCGTTTGTCCTTTTAATTGTTTTCACCAGTGTATTACACTTATTGTTTATTTACATTTTATTTTCTACTTTTTAGTGTTTACAATATTTCCTTGCTACAGTGGCGCAGTCAGTTGCCATATTTTAGCCAGCGTGATGTGGCCGATAATGAACTTCGTTGTTGTTGTAACTCTTTTACAGTTGTACCTTAAATAATATTTGTCGATTAATTACTTACACTCGGCTAACGAAAAAATGCATTAAAATTATTTTATTAATTTATAATTTAATACGGCCAGCCATGCTTACTAAATTGCATCAGTATATTGTGGGCCCGATTAGGAATCGTTACCCAAGCATAGGATGGCCTCTGTTAAGCGATTAGTAATCCAAATTTGAATCAGAATCGATTTTTAGTAAAAGCAACTTGCATATATGAGGACGTGAGTTTCAAAACTCCCCTTATCCAAAAATTCAAAAATCTTGTTTTATCTATCAATCTGTTCTATTGGTAAACCTACACTGAAAAAACACTACAATCCTGGGGGGAAGGGGGGGGAGACTAGTTTTATACTTTATTTCTGCAATTGTAAAATCCTGGTTTACAATGAAAACCAATGGACGCAGTTACAGGTTTTTCGAGATTTCCCCAAAATTGATTTTCCGGATAAGGCGAGTTTTGAAACTTGTATCTTCATAAGAAATTTGGTGTAATTCCATTCAATACGATGCCCGGTTATAGATGTCGCGGAAATCCTGAAAAACACAGCATAGAAACATCACATATACATACACAGGCATACAATTTTCGTGTTTATTGATAATGTTGATGTATATTGATAATTGATTGTGTGTGTGTGTGTGTGTGTGTGTGTATGATGTCAATTACAGTAATTTATGTCAAGTTCTAATTGAATATGAATTTTGATAAAATTCCGTGCATTTAGTTCTTGAGATATAATTATCTCGAAAATCGTGATAAGCACAGGTTACCAAGGAAATTAAGAAAAAATGCATTAAAATCTATTGGACTATATACACCCAATCCAAATCAGTACCAATTCATGTCAAGGTCCAACTGAGTATAAAGTTTGATGAAATTCCGTACTTAACAAAGTACAACAATAAATTTCTATGACAAGTTTTCGAATTCAAATCTGAATTTAGGTTACCATTCCATTGCAAATATAATTTTTCTTTCAAATGATCTCAAATTTGTTGTCTGAGCATAATTAACCCACTAACGACGAGCCTCTTTTACACTTCTTTTAATTCTTCGACACCAGTTTTTGCGATTTTGTAATTTTGAATTATTTAATCACTCAAAATCTAATCAAAATTAGATAATGTGAAAATTTCCACACTAAAATACCGGTATTGAAATTTAAAAATTTTGTTCGCTTTGCATGGCAAGTTTTCTTGCCAATTGGCTTAGCACTAGAAAGACGGGGAATTTTACTCAAATTAAAAAAATTATTTGACAGCAGAACTTTTATTTAACATTGTCAACTTATTTATTTAACCAGTTTTTTGTCTTTATATCTTTTAAACCAGTTTTATAAAGAAATTTCTGGTTCAAAACGAAATATATTCATTTGGTAGCAGTCAAAATGACCGCTCGCCGTCTTTCTAGTGTTAAATGAGTTAAACGTAGAATATTAAAGAAAAAAAAATCAAAATTTAGTGTTGGTTTTGAAATTTAAAAAATAATTGGAATAGTTATGCAAAGACAATTCATGCGTACCTTAGCATTTAATAGTAGACTTTATTCCCAATCGATTAGTGCCTGTATTATTTTTTTGTGTGTGTGTGTGATCATTTGCAGGAGAATTGAGAGCCCCTCGCAACTGTAGATCATGAGTCATAAGCTCTGTGCATGTGAAGGATACCGGAAGAAATCTTCTCTCGAATATCTCGACTGCCTTTTCTGAAATGTAGTTGAAATACTGGAACTGGAGGAGAGATTTATGTCGCCTGTGAAATTCCACACCTTATCGTCTCCTCCTGATATAAATTTCTACCTACGCGCTTACTTCTATCTACATAAAATTACTACCAACATTTCCTTAGGCAGCGTTTTTGTATGACTCGTGTAGAATTGACTCATTTGTCAACTTAATAGACTTTTTCTTTTTTTAGTGTAATTTCTATCTTATTTAATTCGGGGGGGGGGGGGGGGGGGTTGCGCTTGTGTGATAGAAAAATTCTAAATTTTGATTTAATTATGATTTGTACGTAGAAACTAAGAGTTTCCATTTCTAGCTGTATTTTTACTTAATATTTTTTAATTGGAAGGAACAAATTCTCGAATTTCCTTTTATCTAGCTTAGTTCGCATTTGTTATTTTTAGTTTAAAGATATTCAAGAAATCTTCAAAATGCCTCATAGAAATAAAGATTTTTTGCCAAATAAAAAAAATTAAAGAAGCCATGTTTATGGAAATCGGCAGATGACTGAATTTAATTGAAATTGAATACCATTGCATACATTTCTAAAAATACAAATTTATCTTTTCCTGATCTCTGCTAAATCTTTGTGCAATTAACCTTATACAGGTCGCAAACAGTGTTGCCAAATCTCGCGGTTTTTTCATTCAGAAATTTGGGGTTCACACCAGAAAATGTCCAATACTAATTTTCCTTTATTTTATTCACGAAATTTGTATCATCATAATAACCAAAAATAACTATTCAAACTGTCTAGAGAGAATGTATAATTTCTTAACGATAGTTTCAGGGGCCGACTATGAAATTCTTGTGCCCATGGCACTTTCAGTTTTTCGTGCCCCCTTGGATTGGTTGATTTACTGATACTAGTTTTTTTTTTTTAAACATATTACACACTTATTCGAAAAGTGCCAACTCAAAAAATTAAACGTTTTCCGGAAAATTGAAAAACGGTTCCAAGAATAAAAGTAAAATATTTTTTCTATTTATTGAAATGTGCTTTTAACTATATACTAGGGGGCTCAGCCCTCTTCTCGCTAACGCTCGCCAACCCCGATGAATTGCTACGCAATTCATATTGGAATCGCTTTGCTCGCTCGCCACTATTTATGTCAACTCTAGCCAGAATGATAGCCTATCATAAATCATTACAACTTATTAACTTTACAAATATTTTTTATGTATAAAAAAAGTAATGGAAAACTTTGTTGAAAATGTAAATGAAAATGTACCTTGGAAAAAGAATTAATTTAAAACCTTAGTGAAAACACAATAAAAAATATTTTTAGTTGGGCCGCTGTGCGATCCGAGCAAGCAACATATGAAATTTACAAATATTTTAATTCATAAAAAAGTAATTGAAAATTTTGTTGAAAATGTAAATAAAAATGCATTTCAAAAGTTTGGCGCTGTGACTTGTTGATCATCATTGAGAAAGCTAAGCTAACAGGAAATTGACGCCGTTTAAATTTAAATGGCATGTTAATGTCAAATGGGGTCCTTCTGATTTCATTTTGCCTATAGTATTGAAATCACGGCTTAAATTAATTTAAAACTATAATATGACGCTATAAAAGACGCTACGTATCACGCTATCGAACTGTAAACAAAACGTTTTCGCCTGTGTCTAAATACAATCTTGGATCAAAAAGCTTATTCGCTGAATTCCTCACGTCACCGTAAAACGGACCAGTAGCAATTGTCATTCATGTATTAATCAAACGGTTTGCTTTAAAAGAGAGATTCTGTCTGGATTTTGATATGCTGAGTGGGTTGGGACATGTGACCGTAACTTAACCACTGAAAATCGTCGTTTTGGCTGCTGCCAAATAGCAAGCTACAAATACAGCCCTCTTTTAGCGCTACGTAAGAGAAATATGTATATAGATTGGAATGTATTTTTGTCATTTCATCGTATTAATATCTCAAGTATCACATTTTTTCACAATAAAATTTTTTTTAGTGGAACTATAGATGAAATTATGAAAAATTTTATTCCTCTCGGCCCTTTCGTGCCCAGGGCGATAATCAGGGTCTGGATAGTTTTGTAAATGATGCATAAATGCGTCAAGCGACCTGTACAGTGTTAAAATGGTCTGTTATATTTTTCAAAGTGCAATGTACTTCAGTTAAAAAACATTACATTCTCTTATTCCCTTCGCGACGAGCGCCGCGTATACGTGACGCATAAAGTGCTCAGAATCCTTGATTATTACCACCAGTAAGTTTTAATTGAAAATTTTTGCAAAATAATTCTGCAATTCAATTAGACAAAAATTTCTTTTTTTTTAACCATTTGGAAAAATGGTTATTGTTCTCGTCAGGATGGGGAATCAAAAGCATATCTGAATGTTTTTATTGGTTTAATCCGCAATTTATTCGTTTTCTGATTGGTCTATACAGTAATCTGTATTTCCCTTTAATTTGAACAACGATGGATACTTTCTGTTGCCACTATCACAAAAAAGTAATAAAAACTACCCAAAAAAATTAATAACTCAGAAACAAATTGAGATACAGCTTTCAAACAAATAGCATTTAAAAGTTGATTTTTTTCTCTATCCGACGGTGTAAAAAGTAATATTGTCGAATGTTTAGAAGTTTAAGAATGAAATTTCATTTAAAATGGGCCGTCAGATTTCTTGGAAATCTGACGATGGAAAAGCCTCTTCCCGAACAGCCAATGAAATGCTTGAATATTTACGTAAGTTTCAGGTAGACAATACTTAAGTTTCATGAAATCTGACGGGTCGCAGGCGATATTTTTGGCGTGCAATTTTTACTATTAATGTTTAATTCATGGCGTACGTAATGTATGATCAACTCCGTGCGATTTTTTATGTCTTAAATTTTAGTCTTCAAAAAAATCGTTTTCCAAATGGTCATTGTAATTTGATAAATTGCTTTTTGCATTTTTTTTTTTTCAGTGTTTGGACGATTAAACAAGGTAAAATTCACTATTGAAGTTCCTTGTTCCGAAAGTAGGGTAAAATTCGGCCTTATTATATTTTTTGATACCGTGGCATATATTTTATAGTTAATGTACATTTAAAAATATAATTTGCAGAAATACTTTTTTAACTAGATGATGAGCGTACAAATAAGGATATAATTCTTTTTATTTAAAAGCTCCACAAAACGCGTCTGACATTAAACACACATATTATGCTTGGTTATGACAAGTTGTGAAATAAAATTTATTAATATTCTGTACAAAAACATGTTTTCTGTAAATAAAATAATACTTTAAAAATTGATGTTTCAAAAGTTAGCATTAATCATATACAGGGCTGCTGAAAAAAATCGGATAATTTTCCGATTGTGGATAGGAACAGCTGAAATTGAGTTTTGAAATGTGTTATGCGTTTCCACGTGGTTGAATTAGACGTAATGTTTTAATTTTTTAAACGGTGCAGTTTTGTTGCATTATTCTGAATGGTGTTGGAAAGTGTTTCATAATCTATGCTTGACGCATGATTTTTTTTCTTGTTTAGAATGCTTACGCATTTTTCGCAGCCTTAGTTTTGATACTTAGAAAGCGCAAAATTCAACGTTGTTGTAAAGCTATACGGCATAATAATGCATTCCAGATTTTAACAAAAATTTCGACCGGTAATATAAAATTTCGCTTTACTCATACCACCTTTATTCAGCCGTCAAGGTAGAATTACATTTTATCTAGATTTGCATTTTTTTTTCTTTCTTTTTTTCCAGCTGGTGGGTTAAAATTACTTAAACATAAAATACATGAGCTCGAATTCGAAAATATCTACTAAAATAAAATTTCTATTGAAAATTAAAAACATGGTACTTTATTAGTTGCCTGGCCTGCCTAATGCCTTTTTTTTTTTTCTTTTTCTGAAAAATATACAGAAAAAAAAGATGGAACATAAAACTTTTGAGGATGAGCCATATACCATTATAAATCCTACATGTATTTTTATACCGACATAAGTATTTTTTGTATGCTGTTATAGTTAGTTCATGACAATTGGTGGGTTTGGCTGTAGATGGAGTTCACAGAAATATTTTTTAATGCTTTTACAGTAGGGTACGGAGAAGATGGGACGAGCCAAATGCTATACATGGATCTCAGACTTATTTCACTTTGTATTAGAAAAAAAAAAATACTAAAAGGAAATTGATAATAGGTGACATATGCTATTTTCCTTTTTACTACTTTAATTACGTTTGATAAGTTTTTCAATTTAAATAAAAGGGTGAATTTATATTTTTGCCTTTTGATAAATTTATGGCAAATGCGACTTCATAATTGATTTCGTGGTATATTTTTGTTAATTCTGATTCATAGAATTTCTCTTATCCTTTTCATGAAGTCATGTAAGGGTCAATCCATTCCAAATCACCAAGGTGGTGTCCCTCGACGTTTTAAAATTTCCTAATCTTTTAACCAAGTTTTCTTCATAGTTTTTTGAGTTTAAAAACACGATTATTATTATTTTTTTTAATATCGTATAGTTTTTTGGGAGTAGCCATTTTTAACAACCTACACAGCCATTTTTGGGTGGAAAACGTATTTTACGGAAAATGTTGTAACTGCTTTATTTTTCTACCTATCAAGATGAATCAAAAACCCAATGTTCAGCATAAAATTGTTGACATTTTATGCAATTATAAAATTTTCATTAGACTTGAGGATCTAGGCCAAAAACATACTTAAAAACCTGAGAAATAAAACGTCAAACACCACATTTCTCTGCCATTATTTTTTATGAAGGAGATCAGACTCACCTTAACACTAGAAAGACGGGGAACTTTACTCAAATTTTATATAAATATTTCACACCAGAATTATTATTTTAAATTATTAACTTATTTATTTAACTAGTTTTTTTTTCTTTGTATCTTTTAAATTAGTCTTATAAAGAAATTTCTGGTTGGAACCGAAATATATTCATTTGGTAGCGGTCAAAATGACCGCTCGCCGTCTTTCTAGTGTTAATGCCCCCTCCACCCCCACCCCTACGGTATGCTATTTCTTTCTCCCAGCTTATTTTGTGTATTCCAAAAAATAACGCTACCTTACAGAAGCCAGTCGTAAAACAAAGCAGTACGATTGAATACTCTATAGCAATTTTTTTAACTTCTAAGCATCGCACATTTTCAATTTTTATACCCTCGCATTCGGAAAAAAAAGTTCTTTTAAATGCATTTTGTTTGAAAACTGTATCTCCATTTATTTTTGAAATAGTAATTTTTTTTTTGTAGTTTTTAGAGCCATTTGCTTAATATTGGCAACAGAAGTACTCCATTTCTGTAGAAAGTAAAGGAAAAATAGTTGTAAAATAGTAATTATGTATTTTTGCTGCCATTTTCTCATAACAGCCGAAAGAAAATGTAATTAAAATACGTGCTATTTTGAAAAAAAATATTATAAACGAATGATTTTTGTTAAAACAATGGAGCTATTATAAACTATATTTAATTTTAAGTATATATGAATTATTAGATAGCCCTTTTTTTGTCGATTTTCTTGAATGACGGCATTTTTTTTGCTGCATTTGTGCATTATTTCGCGATAGTGATGTGTTATGCATTCTTTACTGTAGATGTTTAAGAGTAGATCGTAAACGTGGAATTCTTAAGCGGATGCGAATAACATCATTTTACATAAAATAAAACGTGTGCTTTAAGTCTTAAAATTGAAATATGTTTTGTACTGCAGTAGAGTCCCGCTTAACCGAGTTATTTCCTTCTGATGGACTGGTGGCTTCTATTATTATGAAACAGCCATTATAAATGAAGTGTTAGGTGAAAATGAAAGAGCAGAAGTAAAAAGTTAGAACTTTTATTTTCTGGTCAGAATGGGAGGAAAAAATGGTCGTAATTTTTTTTTTTTTTTTTTTTGAGAAAAAAAAAATTATGGCCATTTTCTTAGCCGTAATTTTTTTTTGAAAAAAAAAATTATGGCCATTTTTTTCCTCCCATTCTGGCCAGAAAATCAAGAGTTCTAACTTTTTACGGCTGCTCTTTAATCTTCACCGAACACTTCATTTATAATGGCTGTTTCATAATAATAGAAGCCACCAGTCCATCAGAAGAAAATGAAGTAATGGAAATGCCGGGGGCGACACTAAATTCTGAAAAAGCAGAATTCCTGTTCTCTAGTTTTTTTTTTTTTTTTTTTTTTTACACAGATTTCTCATAGAACTACTTATTTTTACAAATAGTAATCCTGAAAACCTTTTCCTTTTTTTTGTACAGCTCATCAAAAACTGTGTTGTCTGTTTTTGGCAATTTTCACTAATTAATATCTCAAAAGGGACTGACTAAAACATTCTGAAAACATAGGATAATAAACATTTTTGTAATATAAAGTTAAAGTGTAAATTTTATGATTGAGACTTAGCTGGTTTTTGAATAACAGTTCGCTAAAAATGCACCAACTCCCTTCCCCTTTTCTTTTGTTCGAGATATATAGCATTACATGTTCTTTTTGCTTAAGTGTGTTCAAATTGACGATAAAGACAAATTTTGCGCATTATTGCTTAGTTAAATATAAAATTAAGCAATGTTCAAGTATTCTAAAAATTGTTTTTCAGCAGTGTTTTATATAATTTTTTCTCGATTTAAAATTTTATTTCAAATATTTAGCTCTCAATACTATTTGATATACAATTAAATTAATTTTGTTACATTAAATATTTAACAGAACGGTGAAACAAGAAGGGGAAAAAAGAGATGAAGAAGACTTAAGACTTAAAGAAAAAATGTTAATTCGAATAAAAGGTGTATTTTTCAAAAATCGAGGCAAATATGATAGTAGGCACGGGAAAGGGCAAAGAGCAGGAGCGTATGCAAACAAGATATTTTATAAAATTTCATTAGCGAGCGGGTGAGGGAAGTAGCCTCTTAGCGAGTACTTACTACTTAGGCTATTTTCAAAATGTCAGAACAAAACTGTATCAGGTGCTTCTCAGCTGAGCAAAATAAAATCAAAAGATCCCCCCCCCCCCTTTCAAGAAAGTTTTGAAAATGTGCCCCTACCCCTTACATTACTCCCTGCCTAGTTTCATATTTGACTATTAGCGAAGTTCTTTTTTGAGTTTATTGAATATTTATTGTAACAGAATTAATTTAATTGTATATCAAATTGTATCGAGGGTTTATTTTTCAAATTATCCCTTATTTCCAGCTCAAAATAAAAACCCTAGCATTTTTGGGGTCATATCGAGATCGATTAAAATGTTATTTGGTGACTTGATACAAAATGTTACTTTATGTTTAAAAACTGCTGAAATGTGATGAAAGAAAAGTAGGTTTTTTTTTTTTTTTTTTAGCACACACATTGAATAATTAGGAAAAAAATATGTTATGATATTATTAAGTATAGCTTCTAAATTTCCTTAATAAAAATTCTTTCTAGGCCCTCCTTAAAAATATTTGAAATAAAATGTAAAATCGAGAAAAAATTATAGAAAACACTGCTGCAAAATTATATGACCCTGCTGATAACTTTTAATCGAGTGTCATATTTTAAAATTTTTACTCCTTAAAATGATTTTCAGAAATGTTTATAATTTATTTTTTATTCGAAACCATTAGTAATTTAAAGTTATTCCGACTGCCAAAATTTATTAATTTTACACATTGAATTATTACCATTTTTTATTTAGAATGTCCGGTATAAATTTTAGACCATTTGAATATTGCTTAATTTTATATTTAACTAAGCAATAAAGCGTACAATTTGTCTTTATCGTCAGTTTGAACGAACCTAAGTAAAAAGTACCTGTAATGCTATGTATCTGGAACAAAAGAAAAGGAAAAGGGGGGAGAGTGTAGTTGGTGCATTTTTAGTGAACTGTTATTCAAAAGCCAGTTAAGTCTCAATCATAAAATTTACAATTTAACTTTATATTACAATGATGTTTATTATCCTACGTTTTCAGGATTTTTTAGTCAGTCCCTTTTGAGATATTAATTAGTGAAAATTGCCAAAAATAGACTTAACACAGTTTTTGATAAGCTGTACAAGAAAAAAAAAAAAAAGAAGAAAAGGTTTTCAGGATTGAAATTTGTAAAAATAAGTAGTCCTTTAATAGATCTGTGTAAGAAAATAAAATAGTTAAGGTGAGACTGATCTCCTTCATAAACAAATAATGACAGCGAAATGTGGTGTTTGACCTTTTATTTCTCTGATTTTTGGGATGTTTTTAGCCTAGATCCTTAAGTCTAATGGAAATTTTATAGTTACATGAAATGGCGACAATTTTATGCTAAACATTTGGATATTTAAAACATCTTGATAGGTAGAAAAATAAAACAATTACAGCATTTTCCGTAAAACACGTTTTCCACCCAAAAATGGCTGTGTAGGTTGTTAAAAATGGCCACCACCACCATCACCAGAAAAAAAAAAAAAAACTATGTGATTTGAAAAAAAAATTATTCATGTTTTTAAACTCAGAAAAAACTATAAAGAAAACTTGGTTAAAAGATTAGGAAAATTAAAAATGTCGAGCGACACCACCTTGGTGATTTGGAATGGATTGACCCGTAGGTCATGCCACACTTTGGTCATTCCATGCCAAAATTATAGAAAATTTGGGGTCATATCGAGATCAATTAAAATGTTTGTTATTAGGTGACTTGATGAAAAATGTTACTTTATGTTTAAAAACTGCTGAAATGCAATCAATCAAAAAATTTTAATATTCAACCTGACCATTTCAGATTTCAATGAAATTGCCAGGGGTCACACTCTCTGATGATATAATTAAGAATATGTTTTATAATTTTTTTATCTCGTTAAATTTTCGTACAATTAATTATTTAAATTTTGAAAAATCATCATTTTTTGGCTTACATAAATATTTTCAATTTTAATTTTCTCAAGTTTCATCAGGCGTAGTGAGTTGTATGACTCCTCATTTTAAATTGCATTTCATAAGGTTTGATTTGATATGCAAGTTGACTATGCTTCGTTAAAAATAATAATTTAAAAAACATTTTAGACAGTGTTTTTAAAATTTTTGAAAAAAAAAAAAATGCATGTTTTTGTAATATTATAAGCTTAAAATTGTGAAATTTTTAGAGTGGGATCTCAATGGGATCAGGAGTTAAGAAATAAAAGTTAAAGATTACCACACAAATTAAATAGCAAAATAAGCTAGAGTTAGATTATCATTTGCATGGTAATCTTTATCTTTTATTTAATAACTCTTGGTCTCATTGAGATCCCACTCTAAAAATGTCAAAACTTCAAACTTATAATATTGCAAAAAACATACTTAAAAAAAAAAAAAAAAAAAAAAAAAAAAAAAAAAAAAAACACTACCTGAAATTTTTGGAAATTTCAAATTAAAAAAAAATTACTTTTTTTTTTTTTTTTTCTCTTAACGAAGCTTAGTCAACTTGCCATATCAAATCAAACTTTATGAAATTCTCTTTAAAATGAGGGGTGATACAACTCTACGCCTGATAGAACTTGAGAAATTAAAAATATTTATGCAAGCCAAAAATGGTGATTTTTTTAAAATTTAAATAATTAATTGTATATGAAAATTTAATGAGATAAAAATATATTCTCGTTTATATCATCAGGGAGAATGATTCCTGACAGTTTCATTGAAATCTGAAATGGTCAGGTTGAGCCACTGGTTGATTTGGCGTGGAATGACCCACTCAGAACCTTTTATCCATGAAATAGATTGTTACAAATTTAGCTCGTGTTGTCCGCATTTGTGCGAAAGTATTGCGATTTCTCTGCTGAATTACTGGTGTGCCTACAATCTCTTATGTCAGAAATTGATATTAGATTTTCAGCTGAAGTACATGCATGTTGTACCATTTTTTAAATCTCCTTGAACCTCTTGATTCCGTCCTCCAGGTATATAAAATGTAACTCCTTTGCCAACTCGAGTAACTCAGCGGACATTTACCCCCACCTCCAAATTGCATGCGCTATAAATATTACCTCTGACTTTTCTCTCCATTACACAGTCCTCGCTGCATACCATCGGCTGGTTAAACTCCAAGTTTTTTCCCGAGAAAATCCCGTTCTTCTCCTTTCTCTTAGAAAAGGATTTTGATGATACGCCAACTAGCAACGGAATTGCGTCAGCTCCGCACTGGGGACCGTAGTTCGTTTCTAGCTTAAACCCAGATTGTGCAATTACCTGGTCGTTAGAACAATGTTATGTGCCAAGAGTTCGGAGAGTGAGCTGATGGGAAACTTATTTTTGCGAGTGATGAGATGTCATCTGTAGATTTGTTCCTTCTAAATTTGTAACTTGTCGGTGAGGGGACAGGTGCAAGAGTTACTGATTCCTAATTCCTGTAGTTCTTTCTCCTCGCTGTAATGATTTTAGTTCTTGCGGTATTAAATAAGGGTTTTTTTTCCCCTTAAGAGTCATATTTTTAATTAATGCACCTGCTTTAATGATACACCATTCAAAAGTTTCTTGAATACTGACACATGACTGAAAGAAATTTTAAAAACGAGTTATTGGTTGCGACACGATGGTCCATTTTGCTAGTTTTCATTTTTTACCTCATCAAAAAATTAAATAAACAGTAGTTTGATTTCCCCTCCCCTATAAGATTAATTACATACATGTCATCCAAAATGTTTCTCAAAATGTTCTCTTCATTTATATGCATATATATTTCTGGCAACAAGTGCAAATCATTTCTAGCACTGTTGTGTCATTACTGACTTTGTTAATTCTTCAGGAAGTAAATTCTTTCTTTAATCCGTTTTATTATTTATCTCTTGTAGTTTTTGAGGGGTTTTTTTTTTCTGGATTTACTGTGTACGATAGCCCAGATTTTGCACTCTTTAGCTTGTTATGGCTAATGCAAGGATGAAATCGTACATGTTGTTTGTGGAACTTAACCCATTAACCGCTAAAACTATTCAGTAGGTATTTTCAGATTTCTTGTTGAAAGTCGTTTGCCACCACAAAATTCACAAAGTTAATTTTCGCTTTATTAAATCGCAAAGTTTATGTCAATAAATAAGACAATTTATTTTATTGTAAAATAGTGGTAGGAAAGTAATTAATTTAAGCATGAGCAATTATTTTGCCAGTTGCGTCAACGCAACACCAGCGGTTAATACATTAAGGTAATTTGAAACGGGCGATTCTGACTTTACTGAATCCTTTAGAAGATGAAATTTTCATGAATTCATAATTTGGGACATAAAGGGTTAAATAAAATTCGAATTTTCATATACAATAGTTAAAATTATAATTAATAAGCCACATCTTCTTAACTCATTACCCGCTGGTGTTGCGTTCACGCAACGGTAAAAATAAATGCACATATTTAATTTATTTACATAAGCACCACTATTTTTGAATTAAGAAATTGGTCTTACTTAAAGATGTAAAATTTTAAGATCGCATAAAGCGAAAATTATCTTTCAGAGTTTGTGGTGGCAAACAACGTTCAGCTAAAAAGTTGAAAATTTCAACCTTATAGTTTTGGCGGTTAATGGGTTAATTATAAATTCAAAGATAATTACTCGCATTTATTTTCATTTTTTAATGGCCACACTTGTTTCAATTCTTTTTTTTAAGCCACTTTTCTTTGTTCCTTTTAAATTACTGTTTATTTATTTGCTTTTATATCATATACGTTAAAATAAAATTATACTGTTGTGTAAAAAGAAAAAAAATCATAGTTCGATTTAAAAAAGTCATAGTGGAAAGCATCTACGGAAGAAACACGGGTTGTGATTAAACCTCTTGTTGCGAAGAATAATTTAGTGTAATTTTGGCTAAATGATTTTTACCAAGTAATTCTTCATTTTTGCTTTTCGAAAAGAAAATAAGTTTATTTTAAAAACTGGATAATTTAAAAATGAGTAACTTATACGGGGTGTCCCAAAAACATTGACCGCAGATTTTATTCCTTAAATATTGATTATAGACGTATATTATAAATTACAAAGTTACGCAAAAATGTACAGAGTTTTAAGAAATGGATTAAAATTTTCAGGGGATTAAATATGAAGAAATATAAAATTTAAAATTTTATACGGCCCCCGTACAAAAATTTTCCCAATGAATGGCCCATACACTAGCAAGGCTATGTACAAAATTTCAGCATTTTATTGTAAAAAGTCGCAGACATATATTTAAGCAAAGTTGGCGACAGGTTAATCACAAATTAAAATGTAACTGTTTACAGATAGAGAGCACTCATAGTTTTCTTTCGTAATTTGTGTACGACCCCTGAAACGCGATCATCCGGCATGATTTTTCCCCTTTGCGAACTCATATCCAGACCTCAAAAAGTGGTTTGTCAGCATTTATGTATTTTCATATCTCTGAAACTTTTTATGATAAAATGCTGAAATTTTGTACATGACCTTATTAGCGTATGAAGCACATTTTACGCACTCGAAAAATTTTCGTACGGAAGCCGTATAAAAATTAAATTTTGTATTTCTTCGAATTCAATCCCCTGAAAATTTTAACATGTTTCATAAAATTCTGTACCCTTTTTACGTAACTTTGTAATTTATAATAAATGTCTATGTAACCAATATTTGAGAAATAAAAGTTGAGGTCAGTGTTTTTGGGACACCTTGTATAGTATAGTAAAGGATCGTTTTTTCGGAATTCCGAAATGCGGTCATATTGTGAATAATGAGATGTCATCTGTAGATTTATTCTTTCTAAATTTGTAACTTGTCGGAGAATGACAAGGTGCAAGAGTTATACTGGTTCGTGATTCCCGTGATTCTTGCTTTTTGCTGTAACGATTTTAGCTCATCTTGTACTGAATAAGGTAACAATAATAACTGTAATGTTTTTAATAGTATACCTGCTTTTTAGTGATACGCCATTTAAACGTTTCTTGTAATTAATTTCTGCTATGGGGTGATAATAATAATAATAATAATAATTAAAAAAAAAAATCTGAAAATGGAGTAATTAGTTGAGATACAGTGGCCTGCTTTTCTAGTTTTCATTTTTATCTCACCAAGAAATTAACTGTAAAATTTGATTTTTTTTTTCTATATTACTAATAACATTTATTTTACTAATTCAAGATTTCACGAAAAATTTTATTTTATAAAATAATATTGGACAGTAAGTAGACCAATGTATCGCAAGTCCTGAGGTACTTTGGTCTACGCTACGTCACACAGAGGACGAAAACCGGAAGTCGAAAAAAATTTCGATTACAATACTTTCTTCTATTATAGATAGAACAAAGTTCTCAAATGGATAACTATAACAAAAACAATTTTTTTCATGCTGTTGAAAATAGGTGGAATTTAGGCGTTGATGTTATAGTGGGAAATTCCTGATTCTTAATGATACTATATTTGAGTAATGTGAACCATTGTAGTGAAATGCTTCTAAAACTAAATAAATTTAAATGTGTTTACGTGCTAGACATGTGGTAAGATTTATTTCGTTGTTACTTTCAAATAAAATGAATCTGGAAATACCATCACCTCAGTAAGAAAATTAGAATTTTTCATTACTCGTGATAATGAAAATTCTGCCAAGAAGAATCCTTCTAATGCTATTAAAATCCTTCCAATGGATACAATGTGAATTTTGTTTATGGAATTGTAAGTGCGGTTCTAAAGAGCCGAAAATTTTAAAATGATAAACCAAATGATCTTGAGAGGTTTAATCTATAAAGTGAAATTTTAAAGAAAAGTTTTTGAAAGTTGTTTTTCAGCAACAATTGCTTTAACGAAAAGAGCATTAAATCTTTTAGAAACTTTGGGATTTTCTTAATCCTTGTTCAGTATCAAGGAAAAATTACATCCCAACAAAAAGTTTTCTGTAAAAAAAAAAAGCGCCAAGTTCTCCTTAATGTTTCGGCCAGAAAAAGTAGTGATATCTGAAGTTCGCACAAGTTAAAAGCCAAACATCCCAAATCTTTCATTGAAAATGACTTCCTGCGACTTGGCCGTTAATGCCTTCTACAGCATTTCAAAATTAATGATTGGAAATTACGCATTTATGAATAATTTAAATATTAAAAGTAATATTAGAATGCAAAGAGGCAAATTCACATAAAGACATTATAAGTAAAAGATTTCTGATAACTACCATTCAGTTTCAACAAACATTAGTTTTGCTTACAGATCATTTAGTACACTTGTGGTTTAATTCCATTTTGTAAGGTCTAAAGCTAAAGTCATTAACGTAAAACCCAAGAAATAAAACAAAATTTACTTACTTCAAATCTCACAATATGTTACATTACATTTTATTCTTTAATATTGAAATCTTGTGTATTGACGAAAGAGATTTTTTTCGTTTGAACATTTATTACAGTTTGTTTGCATACATTAAGAGATATTCGATTTATAAACTGTTAAAAGCTGATACTAATTATGTTTTCGCAATTAGGGATATTATCTCCTGAATACAAGTATGTTGTTATTTTTAACTTATAAGCATTTAAATAGACTGAAGTTGTTTAAATGCTTTTTTCAAATGTGCATTTTATTTCTGTCCTCTGTGCCACAAAATGCCTAAAATACTCAAAAAATGTAGTTGATATGTAGCTCATTTGTACATATTTTAAAATTTGAAAAAAAAACTCTCGAAGGCTTTAACGGCCAAGTCGCAGGAAGCCATTTTCAATGAAAGATTTGGGATGTTTGGCTTTTAACTTGTGCGAACTTCAGATATCACTACTTTTTCTGGCCGAAACATTAAGGAGAACTTGGCGCTTTTTTTTTTTTTACAGAAAACTTTTTGTTGGGATATCACTACTTTTTGTATGTTTTTTCAAGTTTGTTATTCTAAACTATATTAATATGAAAAAACTTAAATTTTGGTACTTTTATGTTAACCGGGAGCAAATCTCCTCATTAGCCTTTTGTTTTTTCGCCAATAGCAGTTTTCATTTTTCACATGTGTAAATTAGAAACAATGCTTTGATTTTCAAATAAAATATTTTGGTTTATGTTATTATTTCTTATTTATTTATTTAATTATTTCTATGTTAAATATTCTATTAAATAAAATGAGGGAAATGCATCTATTTTAAATGAGATGACTGAAAAGTATATATCCTTAAATGAAATGAATTCAATATGAACAATGGGAGTTGGGAACAGTATTTGGCGATTTGCCACTTGCGCCCGGCTAACATAAAAATACCTAAATTTATTTTATTGAGCTTTACAAATTTATACTTTATTTCTTTTTATGTTAAAGTACTAGCCGCCTCTAGCAAGCAGTATTTACCGTATTAATTCCATGTTAAACGTTGCATCATGTTACTGTTATTCATAATTTAATTTACTTGCCCATTCATTCGCAAAGTCGGAAGCTTTTGATAGAGAAATCAAGAACTCTTTACGATTATGGAAGCACATCATATATTTTATGTTGTTATGTAATTCATCTTTCGTGACAAATATCTCTTAACTCACTTATGCATGTTTCCTTAGCAGTTACGATTCGTTCTCTAATGCGGAAATTTTTAATCCTATGAAGTAATCTTTTTTAATTGGGCTCACTGCCAATTGTTGTAATTTAACTGATACGACTGGGTACAAGTCAAATGGTTCTTATGAAATCCTTTGACAATATCTGCATTTGCATTAAACCATATTGATGCTAATATCTTTTTGTTTCACGTTAACCTTTTCAATAGACTCTATTACGGAAAAATAGAAGTTCTACCGACTCACTGCCATGATCCATTTGAAAATCTATCATTCTTCTCATCTGATCGTGTTGAAGAATTAGTCAATGTGCCATGGTTTTAAGATTTTAGCTAATTTTATTCGAAACCTGAAAACTAAAATGCGAGGAACCGGATTATAGAAGATTCATTCTAACGTACATATCGATTAACAGGTTACATATTATAGAATTTTAATAATCATAAGGAGAACTGGCAGTTTCAATGCTTTAATAGTTTTCGTAAATTCTCTTTATATAATACAGAAGTTTTAGCGGTGTAAAGATTAAGAACATAGTCACAGTAAGTTTAATAACAGTACAATATAATAACAATAGCAGAGGTTTTGGGCAGTGACGAAACTATTAGCACTTTGGAAATATTCGTACGTTATATCATTTAACTATTCAGATGATATGCGGGAAAATCAAATTAGATGGCTCGCATTAATAATTAACTCATTAAAAATAGCAACTAGCGTCAAATATTCGCCAAGCTTGGCGACATTTAACAAAGTTTCGCCAAATTTTGTAATATATCATGCCAATTCTCAAATTTGGCGACAGAAAATGTTTTGTTTATTCTGACGTCACAATGATACATATGTATTATACACATACCAATAATATTTATGATGCAAATGTATTACGTATTATATGCATATGTATAATATGTATGATGCATAGGCATAAGTTCATTAACATCACTAAAACGCACTTAAAGGAATGGTGTTCCATAAATAGTAGGGATAGTTGCCAGGTTGACCAGAGTGCTATTGAGATTAGAATTCCGACATTTATAATAGACCGGGAGGCGTCTGCACACACCATCACCTCATCGAGTTTACAGCTGAAATTTTAGGATTAGTTAAAACTAGATTAGCATATTTAAATGCAACTAGTCTGTTAAGTCATATCTTGGTAGAAACCACCTGAAGACCTAATTTTAGTGGTTAACTGATAGGTTTACTATTGTATTTTCCTGCATACAAAAGTTTGGAAACATGGAGGAATGAGTGCAGGGAAACACAATGGAAAATACACCAATTAACCCGTAAAATCGAGTCTGTAGGTGGTTTCCACAAAGATATGACTTGGCAGACCAGTTACATTTCAATACGCTAATCGATATTTAACTAATCCTAAAATTTCAGCCGTCAACTCAATGAGATAATGATCTGTGCAGACGCCTCCCGGTCTTTAATAAAATTTGTTTTAAGGAAATAAAAGATAGAAAGATGGACAGATAAACTGAAAGATTTGCCTCATTAAGATTTTTTGAAAAAGCATATAAAAATTCATTCAGCTTGGAATCATGTAACACCTTTATAACTCAGGTTAATTTTCTGTAATCGTGTTTTGGCGACCAACATATCTTATCTATAACTATAATATTTCTTTTACAGATTTAGCCCCACCAGTGGCTGAGAGGTTCTGTTCTCGAAGCTGGTAGACGGGAGATGCTGGGTTCGAACCCAATCGCGCCCGTCGACCTAATCGTTCGGAGTTTTCGTGGCTTTCTTCGAACCTTCGATTTCCAAGCGTTAATACGGGCTAGGTTCCCTTAGAAAGACCCCCACGAAGGGCACTCCCCCTGGGCCCATATCCCTCGTGCAGATAATTGGCCGTCATAAATACAACCAAACAACCAACCTTTTACAGATTTAAAATTAACAATAAATTAACAGTAAGTAGGCTAATAATACAATATAATAACATTAGCAGCGGACTTCGGACGCCGCATCTTTCGCACATCGTTAAAGACAGTTTATTAGTTACACATTTCATTTAATTAAAAGGAGATTTTTAAACATTCATATGGAATTAGGATATTTTTCCACTATAGGACCTTGGCATTTTTTTTTAAATCATGGCGCAATTCGGACTTCAGAAACTGAAATATGTTGCCAAATGATATAAACAACTATGCAAACAAATTTGATGAACTTTTATGTTATTTATATATGTATTTGGTACTTCTTAGTTATCCCGTCGACCAATTTCGCCAAATTATATAAATCGCCAAACCACTCGCCAAATTATACACATTGACATAATTTTTATTTTAAATAACGAAAGAACAAATAAATTAGTAAAACATTAATAAAAATACGAATAAAACGTCGAATTAATGGTTTTATTGGCCATTATTGGCATTTAATCTTACAATTAATTAATTAATGGCAAACCATTATTGGCATTTAATCTTACAATTTGGCGACAGTAATTTGGTCGACGGGATAACTAAGAAGTACCATGCATTTATATACATATAAACATTTTATTTATACATGTATAAAATATTATTTTTTATATACAAATTATTTATGTTGGTATATAAAAATAAATAAACGGGTACCTTACATTAAATAAATTGCATTCATATTGAAAAAATTGCTTGTGTATATGACACAGTAAATAGGTTGCCATAAAATACGTTATTATCAAATTTCTTTTCTCGTCAAGGCTATTTTCTGTATTTCGCCAAGGCTACTATATCGGAAACGTACCGAATTGCGGTTATATTTTGTTAAATGTTTTGTTGTTTTAATATCGTAAATATATCATAACCTATACTGATTAAAATTTTTAGGTATATTCATTTTTTCTATTTAACAAACATCTTTGGAAAAGCATATATATAAAATGTTATTCTGCTTGAAATCACGTGACCCCCTTCAAAACTCTGTAATCGAGTGTTGGCGACCGACATTGGCACAACTGAATGTGTTAAGGAACTGTTTACGGCCAAATGAACACCCCCTGTTTGAAGGGTTTAGAGGCGGAAATTCTGTGTTTTCAGATTTTTCTGGTTAATTATGCTACAAACCCGGCTTACTTGTGAAATTTTATGATTCTACGACTTTTAGAAGTACCTTAGTTATTTGATGATGCGAAGTGAGTCAGTGACAAAAAAGCGCTTTTTCGGAGTTTAATATTTCGAAAACTACTAAATATAGAAGCATGAAATCGTGGAACCTTAGTTCAGTTTGACCATACGAACATGTGTATAAAAGAAAAATTTCTATATCTCTCCCTAAAACGACGTTATGAGGGGGTGAAAAGTATGCCGAAATGGTTCAGGAAAAGGTAGCTTACGGCTTGTGCGAACTTGGCGGACGCACTGCCGTGCTCCCAGATACAAAAGGAAAAATAATTATTACACTTAAATGATGCATGTAATAAAGATATTTAAGTGAAGGAAAGAATTAAAATCGTTATTTATAATATAACGTATAATTTAAAGGGAGAGCAGAGAGATTCTTCAAGTTGATTAATAAATACTTCTTCAAACAGCTTTTTCTAAATGTTCTGATAGTTCATTGTTGATGTTGTTTCTTTGGTTTTATTTGAAAAAGTTGATAATTTAATTTAAATTAATTAAACATTATTTATTTGAAATAAAACATAAGACGATAAAAATCTATTTATTATTAATTTTTTTTTTTTTTTGTATTACTGAATTAAAGATAGCATCGTTCATTCAACGGACATTGAGGAATTACTTGTTCAGTACACATTAAAATAATCTTGTGGAGTCTTTTTCGGGGCTTCTTAGTATTAGAATTATTTCTGTAAATGGCAACTATGTTTGAAGATTTTATATAATGTAATAAACGAATAGTTCTAATAATACCAGTTTTTTATTTTATTGATCAAACTGTTCAGTCTTTTTAATTTTTGTTGGAAAATATTAACAACATCCTTCATATCTATTTTCCCTTCTGTGATATAACTTTTATAATAAACTGCCATACTAGGAAATTGTGACAAAAAAGACTGCTTTTCTCATTATTGAGAAATGTGTGCAATAAGTTTTTTTTTTTTTTTTTTTTTTTTATTGAATAACATTAAATAATCAGATCATCATCATCTAAAACCATTATAATATGTATTCTTTTTGCATTGTTTATAATATTTTTTCAGTGCTGTTTTTGAATTAACTGGTTATAATTTTCTGAAATATTATTTAGATGGACTGTAAAGATTTCTTTCTAAAAACAAATATCCTGAAAATTGCATCTGTTATTTGACATATGATGCAAGTTTAAATATTAAAAAAAAAAAAAAAAAAAAAAAACTAACTGTCAGCAATTTTAGTTTGAAGTATAATTGAATGCATTTTAACGATTTTGTTTTTCAACTCAAGATTTAAATAACTAAATGAAAGTCACTATTTGAAAGTTACTATTTATCAAAAGTGATAATTTCTGTAACAAATTTTTGATACAGGAAATATGCGGCAATTTTAATGAACTTTTGATGCATTTTGAGATAGGCTAAAAGTTAATGATTTGAAAAGTAACAGAGTAACGTTTGTGCTTAGAGTTTCGTAATTTATGCGCAGCATGAGAAATGTATTTTGTTTTTCTTTAAATAGATGACACGAAATAATTTTTCGCATACGCTACAGAAAATTCACGTGCCGGCTTTGATATATGCATTTGTAGATTTGTTCTTTCTAAATTTAACTTGTCAGTGAGAGACAGGTGCAGGAGTTTACTGGTTCGTGATTTTCGGAATTCTTTCTATTCGCTGTAACGATTTTAGCTTATATTGAAAAAAGGGGAAGGAGGGTAATATTTTTATTTAATGCACCTGCTTCGATGATACGCCGTTCAAACTTTTCTTGTTATTAATTTCTGCTATCTGTTGTAAGCTCTGACATTTCCGAACGGAAAATTTTCATAGTGAATAAATTAAGATTAATAATAATACATTTACTCACAATATATAAAATTTGTCAAATATACATTTATTTTATACATAAATATGTATAAATGTACATTTTTTTATATAATAAAATCTGTTAAAACTGAACCGTTTTACAATGGTAAACAAAATGGTTACAAAAACAACGGTCCTTCGTTGTCCCGTAAGAAGAAATATTTGGAAATCTAACTGCTAAGAAGGAACCTGTCTAAAGTAGAATTTTTCCTTGTTCCCTTGTGATTCCGTTTTCACAGGTTTTACTGCACTTTATGGAAATATTCTTCTGTATTCGAATGAATGACAGAACTAAGTAAAGAAAGTTGACTCTATAAACTTCCAATTTTGTGAAGCTAATAAAATTTGTACGACAATAAATGTATTTTATTTTTATGATATACGCAATTTCTTAATATAAAAAACTCAAAATAAAAGCAAAATATTCGGAAATTAAATACAAAAAGATTTATTATTATATTTTGTTTTTATGCTTTATTTTATGGTATTTCATAATTTCATATAAATAAATCAAAAAACACACCATAAAAAATATTTATTTAAATTATAAATACTTTTTGAATTTATTATTATTATTTTCTATTACATATGCATGAATATAATCTTTTCTGGTGAATCATCAATGATTTGGTTTAGGGAAATTCATTAGGGCTTCATCAAGTAAATCAAAAACTCTAGCACTATGTGTTCATCCCCCCCCCCCCCGATTGTTAATCCATTTGATTCTTTAAATAGCACTTTAAAATTTCAAATTAAACATTCTATAGTCTAAATCTAAATAATAACATCCATAAATATTGATCTGTGGAAAAATGTGCATTTTTTTTTTTTTTTTTTTTGCTAATCGGTATAAACTTACAAATTTACAATTTCAAAGATAATCAACCAAAAGATACCAAAAAAAAAAAAAATATTTTCCAATTTAATATAAAGAATCTTTTTTAAAAAACTTGTTTTAATGAAAAACATCAACAGAATAAAATCCCTTTTTAAATTTTAAATGTAAAAAAAAAAAATAAATAAATAAAAATAAAAATAAATAAATAAATAAATAAAATAAAATAAAAATACAATTAACAATGGTAGTTTACTAACTGAATGACACGTCTGATACTATTAGACAGTTTCCTTAAATACATTATTATTTTGCTAAAGTGTGTATAAATCAGGATTTTTTTAATACTTCATTTATGGGGGGAAAAAACAAGTCCTAAGAATAAGCATGAAAGAGTTTCTCCAAAAGGTTGAATTCCACCTTTTTCAAAGCAATTTTGGGCATTCTCTGAATTGATGCAAAATTGCAAAGAAAGTACTGGAAGCATATAAGAGAGGGGCGGGGTTATGAGAAATTTTAATCCTGACATTTTGTCTCCTCAAACACCGAACATTGTGCTTCTGAACTGTTGTGTAGAAGAGCTATCATATCAAATCAAACGTCAGTCTCAGTTTATGTTATGAGCGTATGGCAATCATGTAAATGCTAAACAATCCAGAATAATATTTGTTTAGAAAAATTAATCGTATAAATTCAACAGCTATATTTGGATTTACACCTTTTGGTAAACTGTTTTCCATTCTCTTTTTGCATTCAATGAACCTATACATTTGTTGTTAATTTATTTTAACTTATAATTTATTTTTTAAATATTTTCTGAATTACGAAAAGAAAATAATCATACGTATAACTATGTTTCATTTTGCTGTATAAACTAGCTGCTCTGCCCAGCGTTGTCCGGGCTCGTGATAATAACCTTAAATGAACCTCAAATTTGTATGATTTTATATCTAACTCCATTTTCTGTGAATTTATATTTTTAAGTGAAAAAAATATTTAATTGAAATTATGTGCTATTTGGTATTTTATTTTCTGCGTAATTTGATTTTTGGAGTCTATGCGTATCGAAAGCGAGCGAAACTGCGACAAAACACTCAGTTTTTAACTGATTTCGTCGAAATTTTCACATTCTATTTTGTAAAAAATATTTCTACCCGTCCGAACGTTTCAAAATTTTTGTAGGTGATGTAAATGTTGGTCTATTGCGATGCTCAAAAGATTGTGTTCAAATACGCACGTTAAGTTACTTTTAGCTTAGAAAAAATATCGTCGCCGTGAGGTGCGAAGTGACCTGCGTTCGCCGGTGTATTTGGAAGAGTTAAAATTCGTATTTTTTTTAAACGATTGTGCCATCGATTAGAAGGTGGTTTCAGCTTTAGAAAATATTTGTGGTTTGTTGGTACCTCTAAAATTGCGCCTGTAGGGGCGTTGCCATAAGGGGGGAAAACGACCCATTTTGATTTTTTCCCCCAAAGGGTTAATTGCGGTATTTTTTTTAATTGATTGCGGCATTTGAGGCGTAAGAGTACGATCTTTCAGAATATGTCTCCCGTTTTTAACTTTGCTAAGCGATTTGGCCGATGGAAGTTAATAAATAATGACCCCCCCCCCCAAAAAAAAAAAAAAAAATCATTTTTTTTTAACTTCATTTCCTTCCGGTACCTAAATAGGGCATATGCTCATGCGCGAGCGCTTTTTCACTCTCGAAAGGACACAGGTGAATTTTTAATGAGAGTTCTTTTTAATTTTTAATTAATAACTCAGCTAATTATTAGAAATTTAAAATTCTGAGTCTCAAGTGTGCCAGGAGAGACCTTGGACTAACCTCACACAAATTGCAGCCTTGTACATGCGGTAGATTTTCCTAGCCATCGTACACGCACAGAACGAAACTTTCTTTTATTAGTATAGACATCTATTTAAATGTGTCTAAATAATAAGAATTTGTCACCATTGTATAGATAAAACCTTTTTTTTTTTTTTTTTTTTTTTTTTTTCCTTTGTTGTTCTCTCTGATGCCTGCAAGTAGAAAAATGGGAATTCGAAAATGTATTTTTTTTTCTATCTAAATATTTAAATTTAGACTCTGTGAGCGACACCCTCTTCTTGAATGAATATCATTCTTATTTCTCCACGATATACAGTAACCTGTTATGTTCCGATTTTATTACTTTCGTGAAAAGATTTTAATGAGCAGATTTATCCACTATTATTTATTTATTTATTTATTGCTATGCTAGTCTATGTTTCTTTATAAATAATACTTATTCTTGTGGCATTTTGATATTTACTTTCTTTATTTTTCTTTCAGGCCGAGAATACGTCTGGGGTACGGGAAAAGTTGGTGTGAAATGTGAAGGTAATGCAAATATTCTGAATTAATGTGTTCTTTAAAAGTTAAACGATTTAAAATAAATATTTTATTGATCTCTAAAGTTAAGTATTTATCAGTTTGTTGTGTACAGGCTTCGTAAATATCATGATATTTTCGAAAATATCAGAAATATCTGATATTTTGATAATATCATATAATTTTATATATATATATATCCGATAATTATCTAATAATTTTTTATATATATCCGATATTTTCAAAATAGTCAACTTACTGCTGATAATAAATATTTTCAAGCATAATATAAATTAGAAACTAAAACATATTGCACTTAACATGAAAACTTAAACAATATACTAAAAGCGCATTTTTCTTTTCTTTTTTTTCACTTAGAACAAAATCAACTAATTGGTGGTGTTAGTTGGTGTTATGTATGACGGCCGATTATCTACACGAGATAAACTAATTGAAAACAGAAACAATTTGCTTTATATACTTACATAAAAAAAAAAAAAAAAGCTATAGGATTCAGTATCAATTATCAAGAAATCAGAAATTTATAAAACAAAATTTTAAATACAAAATATCTTTTTCATTGAAAATTTTTAACATAAATGTAAGCTTATCTTACTTTTTTATTTCTTAACATGCTGTACAGTTTAAACTGAACTAAATCAATACCAGAACAGATTATTTTCTAATGAAGCTGTATATAGCTGAGTATCTAAATTAGACAGTTTTCTTTCAGTGTCTGTTCTGAATTATGCCCCACATAATCTACAGTTAAAAGTAAAAAATTCAAACATGAAGCTTGGAAAAGATATTTGTTTTCGTCTTTGGCTAAAAAAGTCGGAATCAGAGACAAACATTCTTTATTTACAGAATAACACAGTCAATAACAGTTGGAAATTTCATTTACACTTGTTTTGACTCAAAATATCAAAAATATTTTGCACAGTGATATTTTGAAAATAAACATCAAATATAGAAAATGTCACACAGCTTGATATTTTGAAAATAAATATCAAGTTATATAAAAATATCGAAAATATCAAAAATCTTGATATTTTGAAAATAAATATCGGATATATATCATGATATATATCAAGATGTATATCCATTGATATATACCGACAAACCCTGGTTGTGTATATTAAGGATGATTTTTTTTTTTTAATACCCTTTTATTTAATTTAACTTGGTTCTTGTATGCAAAGATCGCATTTTGTAACCCAATTTTTCACTCGCTTTCTGGTAAGCTAGAAGTGTAAAAATGTGTACACAGGTGTGTTTCGGATGACAACACAACATTTTAATATTTTTAGAACATTTATAAATTAATAATTTAATTTTAAGACAATTTTTTTTTACGTTAGCCGGGCGCAAATGATAAAACAACGAATTTTATTTATGATTACAACTGCATATGAGTTGCAACAATAATGCAGTCAATTTTGCTCCAAGCGACGCACGCTGAGATATATTCCAACTGGCTGTGAAACTGCAGCAATAAAATATTTTAAATACTAAAAAGTAGAAAATGAAATATAAACAGTGCAATAAAGTCAGAAGAATACTTACAACATCCGCACTTAAAAAGCAAGATGTGCAAACGGAGTCCCTTTATTTTTGTATTTAACTTTACCTATTTTAAATGTAACACAATTCTGTTTGCTGAGAATAACTTTTTTCTCGTGAATTTTCGGTAGATTCTCTTACAAGTGACACTTTCTGTTTTTTCCTCGTGAATACGAAGTCTCACGATGTCTTTAGAAAATGGGATATTTCTATTTTAGTCGAACATTTTTTAATTCAAATGGATAAATTATATGTGATATTAAAGTCCTGCATTGGATAAGGTTATTCTAATTTATTTGGTTTCCAGTTAGATTTTGGCTCATGCGGGGTAGGTTCTTAAATACCCGATTTCCTAATAGAAAGAAAGACCAAAATGTACTTTCTGATTGAAAAAACAGCAACAACAAACCTATATATTAATATGGATGAATATATATTTATTCCTTTTTCTTCATATAAGGTAAAATTAATTTTAGAAGCATGACTGTAGACTATTTTTCATAGTTGTACTAAAATATGACGTTAATTTACTTTCATTTTGGATTTTGGGTTGACTTCAAATGGAACCTTCACACAGGTCACCTATCTGGATGGATCATTGTGATAAATTTTCACTCCAGTGTGAATGATCTATCAGACTTTCAAAAAAGAGTGTACAGTAGAGTCCCGATTATCAGAGTCCCGATTATCAGAGTCCCGCTTAACCGAGTTTCCGCTTTAACCGAGTTATTTTCTATAAAAACATGTGTAATAATCACTAACAGATTAAGTTAAATAAGGCTATAAAAAGTGATAAAATATCTTTATTAAGATTGATGATCGTTTCGTCGCACAAACGGCGACATTTTCAAAATCCTTCACGATAAAAAATATTTTCGCTTTTTCAATTCTGTAAAAATATTTTCTATCGTGAATGATTTTGAAAATGTCGCCGTCTGTGCGACGAAACGATCGTCAATCTTAATAAAGATATTTTATCACTTTTTATAGCCTTATTTAACTTAATCGAGTTATTTTCTTTTTCTGGCCATTTTTTTTTTTTTTTTTTTTTTTTTTTAATTATGGCCATTTTTTTCCCCCATTCTGACCAGAAAAATCAGAGTTCTAACTTTTTCATCTTCACTTAACACTTCATTTATAATGGCTGTTTCTTAATAATGGAAGCCACCAGTCCATCGGAAGAAAATGATCCCTCCCAAAGGAGGTATAAGTTCTATTGATGAAACTATTTAATACTTTGAACAGAAAGAAGACGCGACACCTGCAATTTTCATGACACTCATAGAATCAATCACATATTTGCCAATTTGTACGGTTTTGTTACCTTTAAAATTTGATACAAATTTTTACCATATTTAATCGCTAATTGTTAGATTTCGGCGATTGAATTGGGAAAAATTTACTGGTGAGTTTTAGTGGTAAGAAAAAATCTTAGAAATTGGTAGCTATGAAGTAGCGTAATACTGCAACAGGAAAAAAAAAAAAAAAAAAAAAAAAAAAAAACTGCAGTAAAATTGACATTGAACAAACAGAAAACTATGAAGGGCTTTTTCAAATAAACAATTTCATTCCTCGTTTTTCTTAAAAGTAACGGAAATGTACATCAAAGAAATGTTACTGGTAATAAAAATGAATGAATTAAGTGAAAATTTATATTTCATTTCCTTGGTTGGTGACGATTTGTGTAAATCCGGTTTATCCGAGTTTCTTGCTTATCCGAGGTGAGCTTGGTCCATATTAACTCGGATAATCGAGACTCTACTGTAATATTTTATCCAGGACTGCTAAGATTCTAATCCCTTGGATTCCATTAAAAATTCACACTTTCATCAATCCAGTAAATATTTCCCCAACGTGGAAAACATTGTTAAATGTATCATTTAGTCGAAAGGCGCTCCTTGTCATGAAATTTACTATGTTACCCGAAAATCGCCTCATCATTTCATGAAATCGCCCGTCCGCGTGCGTAACATCCATTATCCAAATCCTTTTTCTAGACGATCGCGTATTAGCCTATAAGACAATGTTAATTGCAGGGAAAGGCTTTTCGTAATGATCCTTGCCTATATATAAAACTCTTAACTGATTGCTTCGCTATTATACGTTAAGTGTATGTCGTCTTGTGGCAATGTCATTACTCTTTTAAGATGTTGAAATTCCGACCATTGGATGTACTTCTCTTGAGATCTTTTAGTAAAGTGCTGCAGTTCTTCTTCTTTTTAAGTCTTTTTCCTCCATCAATTATAATATGTATTTTCATAAATGTCGTCTTTGGTTAAAATCCTAAGTATTTTTTTGCTCGAATTTAATTAATAAAATAGATAGTACCTGTCAAAACTTGACGGTAAACAGCTTGCAGATTCCAGAGGGAAAAAAATTCATAGCTAACATCATTAATATATCAGAAAAATTTTTCAGGATATTTTTTAAAGAAATAAAAACATCTTCTTTAATAACCGAACTTGTGATTAGCCGGCTGCATGTTAACCGTCTTTATAAGGATACAGACAACAGAACATTTTCCAGAGAATTCAGTTTTTATGTCTTAAAAAAAAAGGAAAAAAAAAAAAAAAAAAAAGCAGCTTCGTGGAGTTTTTCTCCTTAAAACTTTTACAAATAAAGAAATTTTTGAAATCAAATTTTTATAATATTTTTATAATTATAATATGTATTTTCATAAATGTCGTCTTTGGTTAAAATCCTAAGTATTTTTTTGCTCGAATTTAATTAATAAAATATATAGTACCTGTCAAAACTTTGACGGTAAACAGCTTGCAGATTCCAGAGGGAAAAAAATTCATAGCTAACATCATTAATATATCAGAAAAATTTTTCAGGATATTTTTTAAAGAAATAAAAACATCTTCTTTAATAACCGAACTTGTGATTAGCCGGCTGCATGTTAACCGTCTTTATAAGGATACAGACAACAGAACATTTTCCAGAGAATTCAGTTTTTATGTCTTAAAAAAAAAAAAAAAAAAAAAAGCAGCTTCGTGGAGTTTTTCTCCTTAAAACTTTTACAAATAAAGAAATTTTTGAAATCAAATTTTTATTAGTTTTCTCAAATTAAACAATTAACTGCATTACACAATACCAATGGAGTTTTTTTTTTTTTGTTTCTAAATATGAATATTTCTTCTTCTTTCTGTTTTTTAAAGCATAAAATCAGTTACTTTTTTATGGAAAATAGTCACCTACTTTTCTTGGTGTATATGATTTTATCGATCATTTGTAATAAAATATGTACTAAAAATTGTAGATCATTTTAGTTTTTTAGTCCATAAGTACATGCCAAAGAGCAAAATTTTAAATACGCAATCATTGTTTAAAGACTATTGGGGACAGTAAATTTTTCTTAATAATAAAGAAGAAAATAAGAAATACTATAACTTCTTCTGAATCTCTATATAATAAAAGGCAGTGTAACGCAGGGTGGGGCGAATCCATCAATCTTACCAGTCTCCGAGCAAGAGACTCAAGGGTGAAAGGTTCCATTCTCCCATTGGTTGACAAGAAACAAGAATCCCGCGATTACTTTTCAAGGTTACAAATCCTGATAATTGAGCAGTGGTAGGCACTTCTTCCTAACAAATCAGAAGGCACATCGCATTTAAATCGCCAAGTGTCACTTGAGATTATTTCAAGTATTAAGTTGCAATCATATTAAATTTTCTTTGGGACATGTAAGGAATTTTAATCACGGAAAACAATGATATGGTATTTTTAAATATATCCTTTTTTTCCCTGCAAAAAATTGGTAAAACTGACTTTCTTTTAAAAAAGTAATCAATTTAAATATTTTAGACTTATTATTTTGTAACTTATTTTTAAATTACACATTACTTATATTTTCCTTTTCTATATACAGGTGTGTGTAAATTTAAACTTAAAAAAAAAAAAAAAAAAAAAAAAAAAAAAAGATCAAACATGCCATATTTTAAAAGTAAAAAATTAATATTTATACGAAAAGTAAAATTAATAATTTTTGATTTACAGCTTTGCATCAGGAGGACAGAAGCTTAGGGGATTAGTCGCCCCCCCCCCTTTCCCCGAAATAATATCCTGGCATTTTGTAACTTATTTTTAAATTACACATTGCTTATATTTTCCTTTTCTATATACAGGTGTATGTAAATTTAAAAAAAAAAAAAAAAAAAAAAAAAAAAAAAAACATCCCATATTTTAAAAGTAAAAAATTAATATTTATACGAAAAGTAAAATTAATATTTTTTTATTTATAGCTTTGCATCAGGAGGACAGAAGCTTAGGGGATTAGACGGATGGGATTCAACCCGCAATACTTATTTATTAATCAATATACATTTTTAAAAAATGGGGGGGGGGGGGGTAAACGATAAAAATACAATTTCAAAGTGTTATTAAAGAAAAAAAAAAGTATTATTTCAATAGTTGCAGCAGACTGTTTTAATTACGCACTTTTATTGCATATTTATTAAATTTTTCTTTTATTAAGAAATCTTAATTTTGATATAGTATATTAGCCGGAAAACCTGATTGTAAATAAAGAAATATTGTAAAAGCTAATTGTGTGTTTATTGGAACATAAACTAGCCGAACTTTGCTCATCTAAACGCTTCCATATTGTCAATTATTTTTTTATCAGTTTTTCAAATTTTAAGTGAAAAACACAATTTTTACCGACCGTCCTAGGACGGGCATTTACACTAGTTATAATTTACATTATTGAACATTATTTTTTACTTATAATTTACATTATTTACATTATAACTTATAATTTACATTATTTACATTATTGAACAGATCAGAACACTAACAAACACCTTAAGCTAGGAGCTGAGTTAGAACCTACGCTCCCTTTAGAGAACCATAAATTATCTCTCTGGTGCCTTCTTAAAGCACTCATCCAATGCAAAACTGATATCCCCCCCCCCCCAACTAAGATTTGCCATCTCGTAATCTGATTGGTTAGAGCTTCCTGCGTCAAAGTGACTTTTTTTGGCGCGAAGGAATTGTGCTTGGCGGAAACCATGGAAGTAAAGAATTTTTATAAGATGGGCGTTGACTTATGATTGTTTTTTTTTTTTTTTTTTGCTATTTTTCCTTTACTCTCTACAGAAATGGAATACTTCCGTTGCCAATATTAAGCAAATGGCGCTAAAAAGTACAAAAAAATTAATATTTCAAAAATAAATGGAGATGCACTTCTCAAACAAATTGCATTAAAAAGTACTTTTTTTTCCAACACGACGGTATAAAAATTGAAAATGTGCCATGCTTGGAAGTTTAAAAAATTGCTGTAGAGTATTTAATCGTAAATTTATACATCTGCTTTGTTTTACGGCTGGTTTATACAACGTAACATTATTTTTTGGAGACGACACAAAATAAGCTGGGAGAACGAAATAGCATACCGGGGACTAACAAGAAACAGAAAATTTAAACAAAGAAGTGTTTTTCGTCAAGCACTATTCCCGCCAAGAAACATCCAATTCATGCCGAAGTCTCTGATCAATCAGATTGCGACATACAGTTAGTTTTGATGGCAAATCTTGGTTGGGAAAAAATATGCATTCAAAACTGGTTTTCCTCTCCGTTTAGCAACAGAAAATCATGTGATCATTGCGCATGCTCCGATCAGCCAAAATCGGTTTTGAAATATATTTGTGGTTTAAATATATAGATAATTGTTAGTGTAAAGGAAAATCGAGACTTTTTAAGGCCGCCAAAAAAATCGATTTTTTTTTTCATTATTATTTTTTAGCATTTACAAATTTGGTATTTAGTTACAGTTTGATACGGTTTATGCAAAGCAAGTTTTATTTAAAAATGAGTTAAGGAAAAAAAGAGAGAAAGAGACAGAGAGTGTTTAAAGTGTATTATAACTATAATTGAAGAGTTCAGTAGATGATGTTGTGAGATAATTAAGTTTCTAGAAAATTAAAATAAAAGCTTTTTGCTGTGAATTTTACCAATTTATTTTCATTTTGGTAGCAGAGGTTTAATATATTAACAGGTGGTACTAAATTCTCTCAGAAAAACTTATTAACATTTAATTTCAATTTAACATTTAATAATAAGTATTAAAAATTATCATTAGGATTATGGAAGATTCCTCATTAGTTATTATAACTTTCATTTCTTTAAAAGGTGTTAGGGTCAGGTGGGGGTAAAATGGGTAGTCAAAAAATATTGTTTAATTTTTTTAAACTTTTTAAAGATATTTATAGTTTTCAAAATTATGTATGATTGCTTGAAGTTTAAGCTTTCTTCTCCTACTTTATTTTTGTTTTTATAATTTTTTCTATTTGAGTGGCAATAGTAAAACCGTTTGAGGACAATTTCATGCCACATATGGTCTGAATAAACTTCTTCCTGCACCTCATAATATCTGATATAAACTCATTTATTTGACCTCATTTTGTTCATTGAGCACTTCTAATACTTTTCCAAATTACAAACAAGAAAATGTCTTTTGTTTTTATTGTTTTATCTTAAATCTTATAAATAAGGTAAAATGGGTATAGTGTTAGGCTTAACGTTTGTAGTATTTTTAAGGTGTTATATAGAACTTTTCTGAATAAAATTCTTTATTTTACCGGAATTAGAATAGAATTAGTTTTAAAAATACTGTAAAATGTTTATATAATGCACTTGCACATACAGGGCCGAAACTAAGGGGAGGGGGCAGAAAGGGCATGTGCCCCGGGCACCAAATGAAGATTTTGTTTGCCGATTTTTCAAGTCAATGTTTAGCACGGTATTGTTAAAATTATCCTGACTGGGGTAGTCCAAAGCATAGAAGAATCTAAGGATGATATGGCATAAGGATCCTGTATACAGCGGATTTGTTTTTTTCGATTCCATTTTCAAGATTTTAATGAATCAATATTTAACAAAGCAGATTATATAGTATTACATGTATTTACGTCAGTATTACGTAGTTTAAATTTAAAAATAAGTCGGCTATTAGAAAATTAGTAAAATTTTCTTTGTAAATATATTTTGCTGAGGGGGGAGGGGGGGGAGTGCAAAATATATGTTTGTTCCAGATGCAAAAAAGGCTAGTTTTGGCCCCAGTGCATTATTCTTAAGATCAGAAAGACTTGAAATTCATTGTATATAATTTAGTTAAGTCATTGCCCACTTTTAGAAATATTCCTTTTCTAGATGGCATATCAGGTGCTGATAGGATTTGAAATTTGAAGAAGAGATGATCGAAAGAGTTGGGAAATAGAATCAGAATTGTCGAGAAAAATAAGAGCAGTGTGGCTTTGACACATCCTTGCTTTCTCGACACCTATCAATCTGCCACACCTCCAAATAATCTTAGAATAAACTTCAAAGCTGAAACATAAGCATGTCCAAGCAATAGTAGATGAAGTTGTAACAAATGAAGACATTTAACTTAATGTGTGGAAGATATCCCCGATGTAAAAAAAGATGTATCTGTAGATGCATGATTGAACGTCCAATATTTGGGAAAAAAGACAAAGAATTTAGTGGCAAACTATGGCTATTGAAGCAGATGAAACATATGAATATGAAGTAAAATTCTTGGAAAAGTCCAAGATTGGTTGCGTTTTATGTTTTCCCTGATGCTGAAGACACTGGGGTACATCCATTCATTAACTCTTGTGACCATTAGAGCAATTTTTCAGAAATACTTCCAATTATTCTATTATTAGGATAAAAATTGATATGACTAGTTAAATATCATTGTGTTTCACTCACATAAAATATATCTAATTTGAAACAAAAAACATTTTACTCGTCTATATAATAAATCAGAATTTTATTACAACTTAGATATATTTTATGTGAATCTACCTAATTTTTAACAAAATTTTTATTTATTATATATATTTAATGGGAGTAGAACATGATGGTTGGTATTTAACTGATTATTTCAATTTTATCCACATTATATTTTATAACTAAATAATTGGAAGTTTTTCTGAAACTTTGCTCTAATGATCATAACAGTAACAATGGACATTCTCATAGATTATATTGTAAAATGAAAGCAGATAATAGAAACATTAAATGAATCAATATTTACATAATCTGGGCCATTATGCTTTTGATAAATAGACTTTTAACACTTAAAATGTAAAAGTGTGAGAATACGAGTTGAAAAAGTGTAGCCAGAAAATGTTTTCATTTACACCTAAGCTAAGCTTGATTCATAGTAAAACTTCTCATTTATCTATTAACTTAAATTCCATATTAAAAAAAAAAAAAAAAAGACATATAACATTGTTTTCCATATTACTTCATTATATAATCTCTGGTAAATCTATTTATACAGTATTCATTGTTAAACTTTTATATACCCATTTTACCCCACACTATACCCATTTTCACCTGCATAGGGTAAAATGGGTATACCAAACATACATCTATTAAAAGTTTTGTTATAGACATACTTTTGCAGCCTAAAAAATAAAAATTGTGTATTTCCATTCCAAGAATATGCAATGTAAAGAAAATACCAAAAAAAGTCTTAATTGTTTAACATTTATGAGAAAATTTTAACTGAACGTTTAAAAATAGTGAATTTTATACCCATTTTACCCCACCTGACCCTATTCCTTTTGCTTTGTATTGGAACTCGATCGTGGAAAAAATTCAACTGCATTTTAACGTATACTGAGCAGGCTTAAATGTAATTACACTGTTAGTAATATTGAGAAAAAGTTTTCAGCATGTTGAATATGGTGTTTGGTTATGGATTACGGCTATATTTGTGAGGCAATTCGTGAAAAAATGATACAATTGACAATGAAATACGTGTTAATTTGACCAATCTTGACTACTGGTCCTGAATCATGAAATTTTGACTATGGATTCTTTTTATAACATAACTATATACTCACATATAACATAACAGATACTCACATATTAAGGATTTTAAAGAATATTTAAAATAAAGGTAATTTTTAAAATTAAAAGGTGTTTATTGATCTTAATTAAGGATCGACCTAATCAAATAGTTTAAAGATAAAGGTTTTTAAGATCGAAACCTAATTTCGGTAATCTTAATCTTTTCAACGCAAATGAATATTTAAAAAAAAAATTGTAATTAATTAATACATAGATAAATATATATAAATATTCAGTAATTATACGTGTGGCCAAGTTGACTCTCTGTGCCTTTGACCAAAACTTTTTATTTTCATATAAAATGAAATGTAATTAATTCATCAACGACACAGAATAATTTTTATAATTATACGAATTTCATCAAATAAAAAAATGTTTTAAAGATACATACCTCGATTTATCTTTTATAATGATTTTTGTAAATGATCATCTGTTATATTAGAACCTTCTCAAAAAGTTATTCGAAACACTTTTGCGGTTTCAAACTGAAATATTTTGTATTACTGTTAATTCTGCAGCTTTTATTGAGCACGTGAAAAGGGTCTTCAAAGTTTAGTCCTATATGCATTAGTTGCTTTATAATTTGCACTCAAGTCTTGAGTCAATCATGTCTGATAATTATATACAGTGAAGTTCATAGCAATAAATAAAGAGTGTTTCATTGCCGATACAGCTAAAATCAATGAGTAATGTCGAAAATTTCCGAAAAAAGAAACGAGATTTTTGGAACATAGATAGTTTCGGTTCGGGAGCATTTTCGCCGAAAATCTGATTTTGAGCCGAAAACGAAACCGAATTTTCGGTTGATCTCTAATCTTTATTGTTCTAGCAAGTAAACAAAATTTGTCAGTAAGGATTTTTTTTTTTAATCTTTTTTAAATCGCATCAAATTTTGAAAAAGCCAGAAAGATTTACTTTATCTTACTTCATTTTACTAAAGGGATTATATATAATGTTAAAAACTTATTGCATTTTTAAAACATTTTATTTTTGCTTTTTTATCATGACTGGCTTTGATGACACATGACGAAAGCTTAATATGATCGGAGTGGCATGAAAGCTATTGCGTTTTATAAAGGAAATGGATATTATAAAGATTTGAGGATCCTTATCTTGATTAATGGAGAAAAAAATCAGTAAAGCACGTTTTTGATCTGTAGAGATAAGCTTCTTTCATTGAAGAGATTGAGACGCTATCAGATATTGCTTTCACATTCACCGGAAAGATCGAGGAGGGCATTGATTATTTCCATAATACATCCTGAAAATCCGGGTGTTGTTGCATCAGCTTTAATCTAAACCTTTTTTAAAAGCAATTTTTGGAATAAACCCATTCTTTGTTGATAAAATGTTTAATACAGTCGAATTTTGATTTAATGATTGCAGATGTAATCTTGAAATCATCGTTAAATCGGGGAATAATAAATCGAAACTGCATAAATGTTGGTTATTAAAATGTCAAGAATTTTCCCATCACTAATATTTAATTTTAATCATATTTTCCTTTTGGCGCCTTAAATTTACACTTTTTAGTTTAATAAATACTGATGATTGCATTGCCTGCTTCATTTTCCCTGTATATAGCTAGTGACATGGATTTTCCAGTTGTTCCAAAAGCAATATCCATTTATATCAAACCTCATTAAGTATTTTTTCGCTGTTTCTAATCTATCATTTGCTCCAACTGGAGTAACTTTTGAGATTTTATCCTGTTCTGTGTCAAAATCAGAATCTAACTTAGACGGATTTTGCTTGTTTTCCTAAAATCTACAGTTTACAAATGGGAACGTAGCGTTCGCATAATCTATAAATGAAAAATTCTGGCTAGAAATATATAGATAACCAACAGAGAGTAAAAACTGAAAATTCTTGTAACTAAAAAAAGCGTTTAGAAATATTGGAAATTCAGTAAAATTATATATAAATAGAAGAAAACTACCGTTAAAACGGAAATCATTCCACATAGACATAAATACAGGTAAATCCGGACCATTAAATTTTATCTTTAAATTGAGGAAATCGTTTTAACGTGTATCGTTAAATAGGGGTTATACTGCATTTCCTTTAAATTTAGGGAAATTTTGTCGCTATATCAGTCGATATGACCATTGTTTTATCCCATATGAGTAATATTTTTGAGAAAATTTCGTGTAAGATGTGTCTTAAGAATGACTTGACTTTCATAATTATTAGCCTCCGATATGCTATTTCTTTCGGTCAGCAATTAAAGTATCGTCTCTAAAAAATAATGTTCTGTTATATAAGCCAGCCGCTAAACAAAGCAGATGTATCATTGCATGGTTAATGGTTAAATAAGAATAATTTCCACTGCAGTAAACTTCTAAGCCTCGCACATTTTCAATTTTTATACCGTCGTATGGGTGGGTATTTTTAAATGCAATTTGTTTGAAAACTGCATCTCAATTTCTTTTTGAGATATTAATTTTTTGTAGTTTTTAACGAATTTTTTTTTTATGTTGGCAACTGAAGTACTCCATTTCTGTAAAAAGTAAAGGAAAATAGTTGGAAAATAGTAGATTATTATACAGTTATGTTACCATTATTCCATAACAAGTGAAAAAGAAAATTTAATTAAAATACGTGCTATTTTGAAAAAATATAAATGAGTAATTTCTGATAAAACATGGAGCTATTATAAACTATATTTAATTTTAAGTATCTATATTAATGTTACAAACAAATGAAGGCATATGAATCATTAGATAGCCGATTTTGTTTGGCGAGATTCTTGAATGACGACATCGCTTTTTGCGTGATTTGTGTATTATTTCGAGGTAGTGATGTTGCATACTTTACTACAGATGTTGTTTAAGATTGGACCGTAAATGTGAATTTCATCAGCGGATGCGAATGACATAATTTTAAATGAAATAAAAGTGTGTGTTTTAAGACTTAAAACTGAAATATGTTTTGTACTATCTACATTTATATATATATATTTTTTTTTCATCGGGGGCACGACTAAATTCTGAAAAAGCAGAATTCCTGTTTTCTAGTTATTATTTTCGTCTGAAACTGTGAGTTAATAAAAGATAGTACTTTTCAAACATCACACAATATAGTTCCATGTACTTTCGGTCTGTTCCGTAATCGAGATGTGTCACCAGTTTTAATGATAATTCTTGCTTTGAATTTCAGAATCTATTATCAGATATTTTAATTCACTTTTTTTTTTCCCCCGTTCTATCTCATTCTTTTATTTCCTAAAATTATCTGAAATTTTCAAACACGCTAAAATAATAATAACAATAATGATAAATTTTAGCTACAATGACATTAAAAATCTATATTCTCCACATGTTGGTTCCTACGCTGCTCTTTTATTCCCCTCTTCTCGCGAAAGTTAAACAGACCGGCACTTCTAAGCTATAGTGGATTCTGAATAGGCTCCTGAACGGATCGGGTACAATCCGACACCATTTGAAACCAACTCATTTTGTTTTGTATAATTGTGTGTTAATGGTGTACCTGTCGTTTTAATTCTATGAAAATACATTTATCCCAGTGTTCCTCAAAATGTTGTGCTCGTGTACCCTTTTAGTGTATGTGAAGGAGTTTTATGGGGTACAGAAACAAACATACGTCTGCTCGGCGGCGCTGGTAAATGTGCCTGTCAAAAAAGTTTCCATATTAACAGCTTTAGAAACAATCTATAAAATCAAAGACGTCGAGTCGTAAGTTACCGCTAACATCTATAACAGTAACTTACAGCTCGACGTTTTCAAACATTCAAGAACCAAACCCTTTGGCTAATTTGTTCGGAAGTTTATATAGTTCTTGAGGCAGATATCTACAACATTCCTGTCCAATTTGCACTCGGTAAAAAACAAAGTTTGACGCTTCTGTTCACTCATACGTGCATACATATAGCGTAAAAACACCCACAGACCAAAGTATTTGAAAACTTAAGGAAACGACGCCAACATAAACATATACATACAGAATCTCTCTATTCTAAAAATAAAAACGGTCAAGTGCGAGCATTACTCGCGTACAGAGGGTTCCGTAGAATAAATATATGAATTTGTAATTGTATTATATATATATATATATATATATATATATATAAAGTTGCTAAAAGAATACTAAGACTTTGTAAAAAACTATACAACGTAGGGTCTGGTATAACTGTATATATTAGGAAAGTGTAAATGGGTATACCATGAAAGTTCAAAGAGATATGGAACCTAAATAATATCAAATATAGCTATTCGTATAACTCTTTTTTTAATATTATCCTAATCTGTTTATGATGAACTTAATTCGGTACTGACAATAAAAGCAGTGCATAGTTAAACTTCATTTGGCATTTCATGAAACTAAATTCAGCGTAGTAATAACCTTTATTTCTACATAGTGTAGCTAAAACAAAACCTTTGTTCAAAATTTAAATTTGGCATTGTGCTAAGAGCGCTTCGAATTGAGGTCTCAAAGTTGCAACGCCGCCTTGGTCAGTGCCGCGTTTTTCCAGATAGGTGTTTAATTAACTTTTAAAGTCACTCAAGGCGTATTGAGAGATACAATCAATGCAAACTATCGCGAATCCCACAGTATTTATGCGATTCATTCTAATTAAATCTTTCGAGGGCGATGCCCTTAAAAAATGGACACCTAATTTTAATTCCAAAACAGACAAATGGCACCAAGAATATTTCATTAAAATTTTCCTTTTGTCATGTTCGTGAAAATAAGCAAGTTCGCATTTTCTAATAAATTCGTTTATAAATTCTGGTGTCAGTTCATTATTTCATAAGTTTATAAATAGAATTACTCCGTGCCGGAAAGGATTAAGTGGTCGCAGGACTCTTGAAGCTTCAAAATTTAAGAAATTTTAATTGTTTTAGATGTTAACTCCTATCTTTTCTGAATATTTTGATATAATTGTTTCCTTGAAATTCCCATTAGAACAGAAGTTTTGGCTTTTAGAATTATACCCGCTCAATAGCTGAAGCGGTGTTTCCCAAACTTTAAAGTCATTATTTTCCAAATGGCGTTTTTTTTTTTTGGGGGGGGGGGGGGGCATAACGCGCAGGATACCTCAAAAACTTCTGAATATTTTTTCATGAAATTTTCAAAACATATATTTCATGTTAGTGTGTATAAACTGAACCTAAAATTTCCTTTTTATTGTTCAAAAAAATATTTTTTTAGGTAATTTTACTGTTGAAATTCTCAAAATTTTGTATTAGCTAAATGCAACATTGCATTAAAAATATAAAAATGCTTTAAATACAAATTTATTTAAGTTCAGGGAAATTATTACAATCTGAAGTATAAGTAAGCACCAAAATTTTCATTCTAGTTGCAATATTTATTTTGTAATCCTGCGCGTAAACTCTTATGCCACTTTTTTGTTCGACAAATGTCTAACAGTTTCGAGCCCCCTATAAATACTAATTCTGTATCTTGCAATTTTTTAAATACATGAAACGAAAGAACGTACTTATATCTTTCATCCCAATTAAAATTGTGTTTTAAAATCATATACATTTTAAGACATTAAATTTTGAAAATGGTCTTTTTTTCATTTTTTCCACTTTTTAGAGTCCCGAGACCTCTTAAATTAGTATGTTTTTAACAATTTGACGTTTATTGCTTTTATACTGTTACTGGGATATTACATTACACATATATATCATTAAAAGTTGTTAACTAGGCATAGAGTACGCCGCCCCTGTCCTTGTGTATGTCCAAACTGACCGTACCTTTAAGGGTTAATATCTCGGCTAATTACCGATGATTTTTTTCGAAAATCATTATAAACAATGCTTTTATTCTTCTGCAACGATAGGTATATTCAGCGATGCTCAACAATTTTTCTGAATGCCCGTAAATCGAAATTTGTGTATAACAGAAAAATGCTAATTACTCAAAAACTATGTGACCTAGGGTAACTAATATATATAGTATAGGTAGGGAATATCTATAATTTTCCGGCAATGTTTATATTAACGTCTACTACCTCTAATTTTTTCATAATTTTAGTTTCAGTAGATTCTGAATTAAATGGGGGGGGGGGGGACTTATTTGTGCGCTACATTTTCAACAATATCTTTGAAAATATAATACCGAAAATTAAAAGAAATGTATTTTTGAGTTCAGCGTTACAAAAGCTTTCACAGGATACCTCACATGATGTACAAATGTAAAGACTTTTTTCTTAAGTAGCATAATTAGCCCCTCTACTTTTTTACTAAATATATTTATGAATGTTTACTAATCTGAAAATATGTGGGTCAATGATCTTTATTACTTCACCGAATTTGAACTTTCCACGTTCCATAGTTTACGAGTAAAATGGCTGTGACAGACAGACAGACAGATGGACAGACACAGGAATGATCTTATAATGGTTTCGTCTTTACTTTTTAAGTACGGAACCCTAAAAAAGTAACTAATGTTGTCACAGCCGCAGTAAATAAATTTTTTTATGACCGGAGATCTTTCATCGTTAATATTAAGAAAACTACTGCACGCAAAAATATGAAAATTGTTGGTATTATAGAGAAATGTTTGATAAACACACTGATGCAGGCAGTTTTTAAATCGAAGAATTAAGAGATATTTAATGTTAAATTTGGCCAAATCGTTCCATTAAAAAAGTTTTATTGGGGCAAAAACTATACATAGGAATTTAATCATTTTTTGTAAGAATATACATTACAAGCTCGCGGTATCCAGACTGCATTTATTTTTTTTAATTTGACTAATTTTATCAGTTTTTTTTTAATTTAAATTTTCAGCATTTCAAGAGATATTTTTTTTTCATATTTTAGAAAAGGTTATTATTTTAAATTGTTGCTAATTGTAAAAACAGCGCAAATAATATTTACTTTAAATTTAAAAAAAAATTTCCCGTGACTATTATAAAATGGAAAAAAACTTTCAAATTAGAATTAAATGATTACGTGTTAAAAGCAGGAAAAGGTTGAAAATTACGTCGTAAAATTGTATTTATGCGTGATTATTAAAAAAGAAAGAAAACTTTAAAATAAGGAATTCAGTAATATGAGTTAAAAGCAGTAAATGGGAGAAATGTTATATTTAAAATGACCGAATAACAGCATTGCCAAACAGTTTAAATTAAAAAATATAATTACACGAGACATTTATTTCATATTTCGAGATGATCTTTTTAAGTATTATTGCCAATTCGAAGGCAGCGCAAATAATATTTCCTTTCTAACAATAAAAATATTTTCATGTGAATATTAAAAAGAGAAATAAAATTTTGGTTAAAATTACGTCAGATTTAAAACGATACATTTAAAATGTCTTATTTAAAACAATTTTCTTATGCCGTTGTTAGAAAATACCGGGAGGCAACGACCCTGTTGACGTAATTAATTATATTAGCTGATTTTCAAATGTTTAACTTATCTAATTTAATAAAACACGGAAACAGGCATTAGATTTCTTAGCAGCAGCTGATTCAGCCTTAAAATCTCCCAGTTAAAGGAATATGATTGGAAACCCGTTTACAGGGAGATCGCCACTGGTTTTTTTAATTATAATTCAGTATACTGTAATCTATTTAAAGCCGATCAAATTAGCGTGTTTTTAGAGTCTACGGTGTCTGAATGGGGATTGGCGAGCGTCTCGTAGGGGACAGAGTCCCTCTAGTCGTTGTAAAAATACCCAAAGCGGATTCATGTGACCTCAAAACATAAAGATATACTTAAATTTTATGGTCTATTTTAATCTTACAACGGTAAACTAATACACTCATTACATTAAAGAAAAATTGTTACGTGCAAAGCCTATATTAAATGTAAAATAAAAATTATATATGAGGACCCCAGAAGCCAAGGAGTATAAGTGACAAAATCGAAAAAATTGAACTAAGTGCACAGACGACCTGGAAATATGCTTTTTTCTTTTCAGGTAAAGAAATATAAGGGATTTTCTAATTATGTGTTGTGTTTTAGAGATCAACCACTTTTGCCGAATAATGATCAATATGGATTAATTATAAATTTAAAGAAAATTGCACCCTACTTTTTTTTTTTTTTTTTTTTTTTTGCATTTATTGAAATAAGAGTTCAAAGACCACTGTGAAACAAGTAGCAGTTTCCTATTTCAATTCAGTCAAAATTATTATCGATGTTCAACTTTAACGTCAATTATCTTTGAACCGCTTTGAACCCACTTTACTCCAAATCGAAATTTTGTCACTTGTACCCCTTGGCTTCTGATGTCCTCATATACGTATATGCATTATACATACGAATGTATTGTTTTTACTTTCTTCTATCTTCAATAGAAGAAAGTATTGTAATCGAGATTTTTTTCGACTTCCGGTTTTCGACGGATTTGCATGTTTTAGGGGTCAGAGATTCAAAAAAACATGTTTATAGAAAATGTCTGTCTGTGTGTCCGTCTGTCCGTCCGTCCGTCCGTCCGTCCGTCTGTCCGTCTGTCTGTCGCCATTGTACCATCAAAAAGTGTATGAAGTTATGTATAGAATTAAACCAAAATTTTATTATAAGTTGTTGGCTATGGCAAGCAGGTCCTCCCGGAATTTGGAAAAAATTCGCCGGTAGGGGGCGCTGATATAACAATTTTTGTGCGATTTTGAATATTGTACCATCCAAAAGTATATGGAGTTATGCATAGAATTGAACCAAATTTTTAGTTTAAGTTTTTGGATATGACAAGCAGGTCCTCCCTGAATTTGGAAAAAATTCGCCGGTAGGGGGCGCTGTAACAGCGATTTTTGTGCGATTTTGAATATTGTACCATCGAAAAGTGTATGAAGTTATGCATAGAATTGAACCAAATTTTTAGTTTAAGTTTTTGGCTATGGCAAGCAGGTCCTCCCTGAATTTCAAAAAAAATCGCTGGTAGGGGTCGCTGTAATAGCGATTTTTTGTGCGATTTTGAATATTGTACCGTCCAAAAGTGTATGAAGTTATGCATAGAATTAAACCAAATTTTTATTTTAAGTTTTTGGATATGGCAAGCAGGTCCTCCACGAATTTGCAAAAAATTCGCCGTTTGGGGGCGCTGTAATAGCGATTTTTGTGCGATTTTGAATATTGCACCATCGAAAAGTGTATGAAGTTATGCATAGAATTGAACCAAAAAAAAAAAAATAAGTTCTTGGCTATGGCAAGGAAGTCCTCCCTTAATTTGTAAAAAAATCGCTCGTAGAGGGCGCTGTAATAGCGATTTTTGTACAATTTTTGTGCCATTTTGAATATTGTACCGCCGAAAAGTGTATGAAGTTATGCATAGAATTGAACCAAATTTTATGTGTTTATTTTTGGTCATGTCACGAAGGTCCTCCCTGAATTTGGAAAAATTCTGCCGGTAGGGGGCACTATAATTGCGATGTCTGTACCATTTTCATTATTGTACCATCGAAAAGTGTATGAAGTTATCCATATAATTGAACCAAATTTTTTGTGCATGTTTCTGGCTATGGCAAACAAGTCCTCCCCGAACTTGAAAAAATTCCGAAAGGAGGGGGCGATATAATTCCGATCTCTGTGCCATTTTCATTATTGTACCATCGAACAGCGTATAAAATTATGCATACAATTGAACCAAAATGTTTGTGCTTGTTTTTGGCTTTGGCCAACAGGTTCTCCTTGAATTTGGAAAAATTGCGCGGTAAAGGGGCTCCGTGCTAGCGATTTTTGTATACTTTTCTTGATTTTTCGTAGTTCTATTGTGCATCGGCGGCTCATGCAGTGGCGGGAACTCGCTTCCTGCTATGCCGGCTATTCGCAAACAGCTGATAACGACAAAATAAGGAAAAATTAATAATTTTAACAAATATCATGATATAGATTAACTCGTTTTTAGTCCGTTTAATTGACTTGAGCAGAAATTTAAGATGAAAATCAAAATTGGTATAGTATTGAACTAATAATATTGAAGTATTAACATGTGTAACTAGGTTTTGAAATATTAAGATGCATAAGATAGAAGAAAGTTTTGGGATTGGCACATCCAACTAGTTTCCTTTGGAAACATTTGAAAATAATATATATATATGGTACAAAATATACATGTAATTTTTCAAAGGGTACACGAGGCATAAAAGCTTGTGAACCGCCGCATTCTTGTGAGGCTGCAGAGTATTTCGACCGCGCTGACTGTGCTTGTGACATTTTACACTTGTAATTTTATTTTATTTTAGAAGTGCAGGGTGAGAAGGCTCCTTATAATGAGATAGACGTCGAAGACTGTGTAGTTCTGTGAATCCATATAAATGCATCTCCAGCTTTTCTTTGGGGATACTTGCTTTTTCTTTTCTAGGATTGTAGTTCTTTAACCTGGTTAAGTTCGATGGAATCGGAATCAAGTTCACCTTGATCGTTTCTTCTGATGTATTTTTTTTTTCTTCTTTATGCTTCGATTTTCTAATCCGCTCTGGTTTCTTCTTTACTTATTTTTTAATTCTTATCTCATTAAAATAGAATTTCCAATCGCACTGAAAACGTGTGCAAAAGTGTGAGTACATTTTGGTTGTATTTTCTTTAATATTGTTAGGGGATCCAATCCAGAGGTACAGAACGTAGGTGAAAACCATTTAAAAAAGAAAAAGAAAAACTCTAATAGATTTTTATATTTAACTAGCTTAAGTACCCGGCGTTGCCCGGAATTTTAAGGGGACCTTCTACATTAGGAGACACACACAAAAAAAAGCACTTTTTATGATTTTTTTGTAAGAAAACTGCAAGATGGACCTTTTTGAAATTTTAACAGTTTATTGTACATATCTTAAGGTATACACAAAAAATTTTTTTGTTAGATTTTGTTGCTTCTAGTCTAAGTTATAAACAAATATGTTCAACCACTTTTTTTTGACACGGTGGGCAAGATTAAAAAAAAAAAAAAAAAAAAAAAAACTACTCAATGGATCGCCTTGATTTTTTTTTTTAATTAAAGCTTGTTTAATTGCCTTCGATATGAATTAAAGCTTTTACTAAAATTATTAAAAAAAGTTATTAACAAATAAAAATGAATTTTTTTAACAAAAAAAATTTTTTTTTTTTAATCAGCCATTACATAATTTTTTTAAATAAATTTATGGGTTCCTTTAATTTAACTAGAAGCTATATTCACGAAGTTTACGAAAAAAAATTATTTTTGTGTTTCAGATAATTCTACAAGGCGCTATCAAGCCCACCGTCCAGACGAAATTTTCCAAAGCAGTTGAACGTATTTGTCTATAACTTAGAGTAAAGCAACAAAATCTAATAAAAAATTCTTGTCTATACCTTAATATATGTACAATAAACTGTTAAAATTTCAAAGAGATCCATCATGCAGTTTTCTTACAAAAAAATCATAAAAATGGGCTTTTTGTCTTTTAATGTAGAAGGTCCCCTTAAGAATTTCAAAATTAAACATACAGTATAAAACAAACAATAAAAAAAGCAGTAAAGCCATCTTTATTTCAGTTCTTCACTAAGATTGAGCTCTAGGGACCTAAATCTTTGTGGAAATTCTAAATATATATATACGCACACACATATATATATGGAATAGATTTAAAAATGGCGAAAACAAATTCAGAGAGCCTAAAAATGTTAAAATATGCCAATTTTTCCATAATCGGGTTTTTATCATGTTTTAATAGGTATTTCACACACGTACGTAACATTTCACAATTCTGGCTTCCAAACTGTGGATTTGTATAGAATTACAGATAGACAGACAGACAAATTTTCATTTTTATATATTAGATATATTTTTCTAGCTTGCCCACTAACAAAACCAAAAATATTTTTATACAAAAAATAGCAATAATGTATTCTAATAAAGTTTTGAAATCTATTAAAAGCAATACTGTCGTATTAACCGCATGTCGGCATTAATATCCGAAAAAATCGCCTAAGATTACGTTACTTAGAGCAGTATTTTTGATTCTGATAATTTCAGCGTTTTAAGCACATATTTCGATTAAGATCATTGTGCCGAAATGTGACGCGATTCCCCATAGTTTTGTCGCATTTAGGGAATATTTGGGATTTTGTTAATAAATTTATATTTTAATAAGTAGAAAATTGTTGAATACTGTGCCTTTAGTTCAAAACTAACTTGTTTCGTAAGAATTGAATCGTTATTTTTACTATAAGCCAACAATATACCATTGTCGTATTTAGGTCATTTTTGTCGCATTTACTGCAGTTAAATCCTAAATGAGACACTCAATGTCCTAAATGTGACAATGCGTTTTACACATGTCATTTCATCTTAAAATATTAATGTAATTGCTATACATATTTTAATTACTTAGTACAGAGTTGAAATACCTCAAATTGAATGTTGAAAGCTTATTATTGGAAAATAGAATAAAATAATAATTTACAAAAAAATCATAACGGTACATAATCTTGAATACATTTTACTTAAATAATACGTACTTCAAAATCCATATTTAACAGACTTTTAACTTTGACCATCGATAAAACAGGAAGTAATTAATGAATGACTGATACAACAAATTTTACCAAATATTTTAAGTTTGATTTTAACGCATTTTTGATTTTCACCTTCCGTGTAGGCCTTTATTTTTCTTTTTTATATCTGAATGGTATGGATCTATATACGATTAAGGTTCAGTTTGTTGAAGATTTACTCCCAGATTGTTTTAGTGACTGACTTCAGGTTTTTAACAATTTTGTTTTTGAAATGCTGATTTTGATTTTTTACGCTTCAACCCCTTGAGGGCAAGCAATTACGTTTGTGTAATGCTGAATTGCCACCGGAAAATTAGAAAAATTTTATTTCAAAATAAGGAAAAGCAATATTACGACTTTTTCCACCAAAGTTAGAAAAGTGAAATTTCATAAAATTTTTCCGGTGTAAATCTTCATTAATCGTAGGTGGGATAAAATATATCCCACCGCCCCTCAAGGGGTTAATTATTCTCTCTTTTTCATTTTTTGATGCTGCTTTTGCTTTTTCATTGTCCTATTTTGTTTTTCCATATTATGCTAGTTTTTAAACATGCAGCAAAATCTGACTCTACGGAGTTTTGTTTTTTGGTAGAATTTTTAATTGTCTGCGAAACTGTTTTCGTCAAAAGAGTTTCAAAAGTTGAGGATGCATTAGTTTCCGCGAAGTACGACAACGCAGGAATGTCCCTTGGTTCCATTTCACACGAGCGTTTGGCATTAGCAAACCCCTGCATGGGATGGTACCGTTTACGTTCAAGGCCCACACCAGAACCTGGCAAACTTAAGCCCAAACATGTTAACTAAATTTATATTTCAACGTTGCTTTTAGTGGAAACTGGCGGCAATGAAGATTTGCATAAGCAGATTAAAAACATCACATTGTAAACATATTTGAAAGAAGATAACCATTTTAACCTGTGGCGTAGCCAGAGTGGGGGTCCAAATAATCTGGATACCACTAATATTCGAAAGTTTTCTTCGTATTAATGAATAGCAAAAAATTCTCAGATCTAATAAGGCGAAGGACACTTTACAAAACTATTGGTACACTGAGCATCTGGACCCCGACCCTGGCTATGCCACTGATTTCAACCTTTATACTTGAAAACAAATGATAAAGTTCCACGTATATTCCAAAGACATTTGTTCTTTTGAAAAAGTTTTATAAGAATTACAGCATTTCCTAAAAATTCTTTTTTTTTCTTTTTAAACATTAGTTCCATAATTTCTGTCGTTAAATAAATTGCTCTTCAGAAATACTGATAGCAGTTTGTCCACTGGCAACGGGTTTGCCACCGTTGCCTTACAAAATACAGATTTGTTTTATGAAATTTAGTATGTTTAACAAGTTTTGAAATTGTGCACGATATAATAATTTTCCCCGGATTTGACTAACAAATAAAAATTTATATTCCCACCAGTTTGCATTAAAAGCATTGTTTAGATATTTATTTCTCTCTGTGACTCTGAATTTATGCTGGTACCGGGCGAAAAAGACACGCCCGTAATCCGTGATTCTTCATTTTGAAACGCTTTCTGCAATGCGAATTGTGTTTGCAGTGGGTGCACTTGCATTGCGCTGTATGTCTTTATTTGGGAAACGCTAGAAATGTTTTAAACTAACTTAAGATTTTCTAATTTATCCTGGAACGTTCTACTGAAAAATCTGTAAAATTCCTGTGAAATGAATAGATACATTGGTGGCGAATGCACGTGCTAGCGAGTTAATTGTTACCCGTACATACGAGTAGTAGAAATATTTCAGAAAAAAAATTAAAAATTTCTGTTATAAAAACTTATGAAAAGGGAAAACGATCCCGGAATAAACGCGGAATGTTACCATTTTTTTTTTTTTTTTTTTACGGTGCACTGACTTTATTAGAAAATGGCCTTTTTTAAATTAAAAATTTTAAAGATGAGTATTTTTCTATTTTGCTCATTTCAAATACACGTTGTGCGCGGAAAAAGAAAACACTATTGGAGGATCATCTTGAAATTCTTAATTTATTGACTCAACACAGCTTATTTAAACATAATTTTTGCTTTAAACATAATTTTAATGCAATTTATGAAAATACCATATAAATATACCTTAGTTTATATCCTGAAAGTCTCCCCGCATTCAAAGCTGAAACTCTTCCGCTTTTTCGTACCACAAAAATTTAATAGAAAATTTTGCATTATTTAATCGGCAAATTTCAGCGATTTAAAAATGTTAAATTTACTATAAAATTTTTGTGGTACAGTAAAGCGTAAGATGTTGGCAGCTATGCCGCATTTAGGACTTCGCTTTATCGCTAATAGGCAACTGAAGAAAACAAATTGCCTAAATGCGTGGAAAACTTTAGAACTCAAATCTGAAAACTTTTCACGTTTTCACGAGCTAACTTTGCAGGTAAATGAAACACACATGGCAGCCATTGACTTCCGTAATTTTATTTGATCTTCAAAGTTAACAGAAAAAAAACTTGAACCAATTTCGGGATTTTTTATCGCATTTAGGAAACACTGGGGCGCTATAAAATGAATGATGTCCATTGGAATGGGAATTTGTTTAATATAAAACGTTTTAAATGTAGGTAAATGTTTCGGGTTTTCTTCCTTAAAATCGAATGCATCATTATACAGCATTTATTTATAATTCTTGCATTAAGATTAGAAGGAAACGAACATTATCGCATTTAGAGGTCATCACATTTAGGCGCACTGGCCTTACATGCCTATTAAATTTGTGTTTTATTTAGTATGCTATTTTATTTAGTATGTATTGGTGAAGATTTAACTTCTTTATGGAATATTAGCCGGAAAGAAATGTTGAAGGATTTATATTGTTTGAAGTGCAAACGCGTTAATCTTTCGTAATCGGCTTGCACGCGGTAGAAATAGCTGATTTCAGACAATTAAAAGAAATCGATGCTTAAAAATTATTTTAAAATCCATTAAAAAAAAAAGCAGTAAATTGAGATACAGTTTTCAAACAAATTGCATTTGAAAGAACTTTTTTCTCCTATTCGACGGTGTAAAACTTGAAATTGTGCTATGTTTAAAGTTTAAAAAAATTACAGTGGAAGATAAATGTATTGGTCAGGTATTGCCACCGTCAATATGACGTCAGTGTTATTCACGGGCATGTTGTTGTTTTATAATTTAGTTTTTAACATATTTCGTTAGATAACTCTTTCCAAATTCAAATCCCGTTATTTTGTTTTTTACTACAATCATAAAATTATGCCACTTTTTAAAGAATTTCTTAATAAGAAATTATTATTATACTGCGGGAACTTATCTTATTGTTATGTTAGCCTTGTCCTGTGAAATTACATGTAAGATATCGTTCTCCTATTTCTATGCTGAAAATAAATTAGCTTTGTTCCCTTGCAATATGGGTTATTACTGCAGTTAAACACATTTTGTAGGCAAAAGTTATGTCCTGCTTTGACAAATCCGGTTCGTGATGAAGACTACTATACTTTTTGCTGGTGGCGAGTGGGCGGATTTTTAACACTTTCCAACATAGTTGAAAAGCGGTTTGTCTGGCCGTCCATCTGTTTATCTCTCCGCCTGTCCATGCTCAAACTCGCGTAAATATAGTCAGATTGTCATGAAATTAATATATGTTATTCGGGTTACTGTTGCATGTTCGGTATTGAAAATGAAGTGTGTAGCGTTTACGTTTCTTTTACGGGGACACTCAAACGTATTTCGTTACATTACGTACGGCCTATGGGGAAATATCGTTTGCGGTGTATTTTAATGATATTACACTAGTTTAAACATATTGAAATTTATGCATATCACTGAGGTGTGTTCTACATAGTGCTTATTATAGAATCTGGTGTGCATATAATTGATCGTTCATTTACAGGGACACACAAAAGTATTTGGCTACAGTACTGCCTATGAAGAATAATTGCTGGAAGTGCGTTTTCAGTAGTGTTACGCGTTTGTAAATTGAACTTTTCTTAAATATTACTTGGTGTGTATAAATTCTATAGATCGTATACAGGACTACACAAAATATAAGTAGTACATTTCTATTTATTGACGGAAATTACTAAATAGAAATTTTTAACTGTGCTATGCGTTTAATTGAACTAACTACTAGCATACTACGTAGTATACATACAAATCTATAGATCATATACAGGGCTCCACTAAAAATTCGGATATTGATTATTGCAGTAATTGGGTTTTCAACTTCGTTATGCATTTTCTAAATTGTTTATTTAGACATCTTTCACCTTTTATAAATTTCAAAGTTTTATTACGGTATTCTGAATGTGTTGGAAAGTGTTACATAATCTATGCTGGACGCATGATTTTTCTTTCTTGTTTATACTTATATTTGGCTAGAAGATGAAAAATGTTGCTTATACGACTCAATAGACTTAAATATGAAACAGAGTGCAAAAATAAAATCTGTAATATCCGAGAACCACAAAAAGAACTGTGGTGTAAATGACTGAATTAAAAAAATTAACTTGTCGCGAGGGGAAGTTCTGCTTCCGGCAGAGACCCTGTATGTAACTTTAGGAATTTTGACCACTGTATTTCTCTTTCCACCCCATCCCCTGTCCCGTTCCTGCTGAATTTTGTAATTTTTTGATACCTTAATAAAAAAGGGATCGGGAGGGACATTATGATGTATAGTTACAGATCTGGTTTGCTAGTCTGAGCAGTCCCCTCCCAGGCATTCAAAATTTGTGTTATTATCTTACTACCAGTACACCCATTCTTCTCACTGAGAGAATGAAAAAAAAAAGTACTCATCAGCCCTAAACACAGAAAGACGCAACGCTTCCATCGATGAATATGGCATACGTAAAAGTATAACGGCAATTTCATCCGTAAAAAGGAAACATATTGCACCGATCATCAATTATTTAAAGGAGATACACTTTTCACTTTTATTTTCAGCTTAGACTAAGATTAAAGCCCACAATGGTATTAAATTTTCACGGATAAACCAAACAGTGAAATTATTAAAGGGGCTAAGTGGGGAAAAATACATCATTGAAACAATCATTTTCAAAAGGAAACGTGCATTTTCATACATGAATTTGAAGCATTTTACTTACGACTGAGCGAAAAAGAAGTATTTTGCTTACGACTGAACGAAAAAGAAGTATTTCATTTTAATTCTTACTATAAGAACTAAAATTGCGCATACATGGTTTGGCACATTTTATTTCCCCAACATTTAGGGGGGGGGGGGGGGTGGCAGGGGGAGTTGCAAAAAGTATCTTTATTAGCATCTCTGTGTTGTGTAAAAGCAAAGTGGATAAACAAAATAATAGTTTTACAGTTTAATTTTATTCACTTCCGATTGAAAAAAAAAAGTTTCACATTATTAGAAAAATTAAAAGATACTTAAGAACGTAATCTTACTAGTAAAGTAGTCAAGTGCCTTTATATAACACGTGAACATTAAACTAACTGCTTATATTTGAAACTTTGATTATGAATATCTGTAAGGTCTTTATTGTCAAACATTTATTGTTGAAGTTTAAATTTTTAACTTATTCAACGAAATCGCTTTTTATAAGTTGAAAGTGGCTCTCAGCTGTTTAGCTTACTTACTGTCAATCTGATTAAGCATGATTCGAAATAAATTAACGTCCCGAAAAGTAGGTAAATTGCCGAATCTTGATATATATTTCTCGTGTATATCCGTATTTGAATTTTTAATCCTTTCCTTGGGTCTATGTCCTGTAGACAAGGTCGATGGACTTATTCAAATACACTTCAACCTGTCTTTATTATACGGCTCTGCGTTGGCGAGGGACTTCATTTATAATGCCAGGCCAACCTGACTTTCTGGTCTGACCATCTCCTCTGAAACCCCACGCTTCTCGCTTTCCTCAAGGTATAAGGCTCTGGTCAAGGTCGATGAAAAAATAAAAAGATAGAATTAAAAGCCTGAAAGAAAAAAAAAAGAGTTAGTTATCCTTGTAGTATCTCTCTGTTCTTCAAATTTTCTACGGAAGAAACTCCGCCTGGGCTTGTTCCGACCTTGAAGCATCTATTTCAATGTCAGATGAAATGAAAACCAAAAGTAGCTGGTGGATGACAGTCCGGAAGCGATTGTGTCTAATCTATGGATATTTTAGGATTTGCTTTTACAAGAAATGGGTGTTTTTTGTAGAGGAAATAACTCTCCTGCATGCAGGAGACTGTGAACATATGATAGCAATAGATAGCAATAAATCATCATAATATTTTTTTTTTAGTGCTTGCTGTTTTCTTGTCTGTTCTGCATCTCTTGCACCAATACAATAGAGTGCTGCAACCCAATCAACCCAAATCCGAAAATTCCATTTGAAGTTAACACTACCGAAAACACGACATACTTCAACCCGAAACCTGCTCCTACTCAAAAGCCTGAATGAAAGTAAATTCCAGTATTTTAATGCAGTTATAAGGGCAAAAAAAAAAAAAAAAAAAAAAAAAAAGTTAATTTCATCTCTCATTGGCAGGGGAAAGATGTGCACTTATTCATATTCATATAATAGATTTCCCCTCTGAAACAATATTCTGGACTTTCTTTTGATAAATAGCTACAGGCGCACCTGATTCACAAGTCCAACTGTTCTTTTTCTGGCGTTATTGCTCATGAATAGATATTTTGTGCAATCAATTCTTAAAAATAATTTTTAAAAAATCAGAAAGTTGTTACTTAAATATCACTCAAACATTTTTCATCAATGAAATAGAGTATAATTCTTTTCTAACATTTTGACTAAATGGTTGTATACATTTACTTGCTAGTTTCTAGCTCACAGGCTATCAAAGCCTGAGAGCTAATGTGCCCGCAGGTTCTGTATGTACGTACATATGTATGTATGTATGTATGTACGTAACGCGGTAACTCTAGATAGAAATATCCGATTTGCTTCAAAAAATTTTTAATTTTTCTTTACCTTTTTCCTTATGACCGTAATCTGCGTTCAGATACATGGTGGCTATCTTGCTTTATTCCTACAGTATTTGTGCAAAAGGTGATTCACGCTTTACGCAAACGATTTTCACCGATCATTATTTCTACGCATAAAGCTGTATTATTATATATTTATTTAATTTCTTGCGATAATTTGACTGTGTTGATGACCTTGACTCATGGCTATAGCTCTGGCTTGAAATTCCGGTGATTATTTTTTAGTATACACTAGAGGTGGGAAATACAGTTACTTTCGGTTAACAGGTTACATCGTTCCACACTTGTACGAGTAACAGGTTCCAACAACCTGTTATTTTTATAACATATAACTAATGGTCAACGGATATTTTAATTAGAAGGCCTTTTAAAAAAAATGTTTTGAATAGTTTTTTGACATAATTATAAATGCTGTTTTCTATTGAGATAAATCAAAATTAGTTTGTGATTAAAAACTTAATTTTTGCAAGACAAAAACTTACCTAGTTATGATACTTTAAATTTCATGCATTTTTAGCGTTTTCTGACACTAAAAACGTGTTTTTCCGTTTATGGTGATTAAAACATTAAAAATTTTCAAAGAATTCTAAGTATCATAACTCAGTAAGTTTTGAGCATAAAAGAATAACTTTTTACTGTTTTACTTGTTAGAACATGGAAAAGCTGTTTCTAAATAAAACTTATAGGATCCAGGCATTGTATAAAATTTGTAATTTCTTATCTATTTAAAAAGTATTTATTGTAATGTAAATCGATTTTTATGCGAAGCAGAACAAAATGTGAAACATTTTTTGCAATTGGAACTATACCTCTAAACCTAGCGGTTTAAAAATTAGTTATTGGTAAACGATAAGAGACACTGTATAATAATTAACACAGTTTTAACAACACGATTTCTAAGCCCCCCCCCCCCCCCCCCAAAAAAAAAGAAAAAAAAACATGAATACAGCATATATTATGAAATAAATCATTTTACAACACATTCAGAATACCATAACAAAACATCACAATTTACAAAGGTGGAAGATGACGTCTTAATGAACAATTTGGAAATCGCATAATGCATTTGAAAACCCGATTTCTCCCATTACCGTGAAGAGTCATTAAAATATACGATTTTTTTGCAGCCCTGTATATGATCTACAGATAGGTATGCATACTATATACACTGTCCTCCAAACGTTAAGGTACACGGACTAAATGCGTTCGATTGCACACTTTTGTCGAATATCTACAAAACTTATTGGCGAATTGTTCTTGAACTTCTGGGATGAAAAGAACATGTTTCATTTCATATTTCTCGGTGAAAATTTAGTCGGGGGTACAATTAGGGGGCTAATAATAAATTTAATAATAAAATAATATTTGCGATCACCTATGTAACAGGAAAGGCTGGAAATGGTTTGTCACTGTGGTAAATGACTATTTGGGTCCTGTTCAACGTTTGTATGCATTTGTGTAAGCATAGCCCTCATATTCGTGAAGATGTTAACGTTTTTGTGAAAAACTCAAACTTTTTTTTTTATAGCATACAGAGTTTTCAACCAAATTTAACACAACTTTCCAAAAACCCGACAAAGAACAGTAGAAACAGTATACTGCAATTAAAACATGAATATATTGAAAATTTGATAAGATATGGGCATTTTTATGAGATAATTTTTAACTGCGCATGAGCGGAAGATTTCAAAAATTTTATTTCATAATTTGGTACTTAGTATTTTGGGGCAACTTCTATAAAAAGTCCAGTCAAATGTTGTGAAAACTTAGGAAGATGTAGTGAGCTGATTGAAAAGTTGTGTAAAATCCCTTATAATAAAGCTATTTTTAGGAAGCAAATCACTATATCGACCCCATCTTTGTGAATTTTCGCGATATTTGACTAGACTTTTTATATAAGTTGCCCTAAATAGCCAACTACCAAATTCTGAAATAAAAATTTTGAAATCTGCCGCGCATGCGCAGTTAAAAATTATCTCATAAAAATGCCCATATCTCATCAAATATTCAATATATTCATGTTTTAATTGCAGTATACTGTTTCTACTGTTCTTTGTCAGGTTTTTCGAAAGTTGTGCTATAAAAAAAAAAAGTTTGAGTTTTTCACAAAAACGTTAACATCTTCACGAATATGAGTGCTATGCTTACACAAATGCATACAAATGTTGAACAGGACCCAAATAGTCATTTACCCAGTGACAAACCATTTCTAGCCTTTCCTGTTACATAGGTGATCGCAAATATTATTTTATTATTAAATTTATTATTAGCCCCCTAATTTTACCCCCGACTAAATCTTCACCGAGAAATATGAAATGAAACATGTTCTTTTCATCCCAGAAGTTCAAGAACAATTCGCCAATAAGTTTTGTAGATATTCGACAAAACGTGTGCAATCGAACGCATTTAGTCCGTGTACCTTAACTTTTGGAGGTCAGTGTAGTATGCAAAAAGGGAGTTCAGTTAAACGCATAATACATTTTAAAATTTTCGCTCAGTAATTTCAGCCAATAAACGAATGTCTTTGAGAACTGTTGTTCGACCTTGTATATGATCTAGAATTTATACACATCAAGTAATATTTAAAAAATAGTTAAATTTAAAAATGCATATCACAATTGAAAACGCCCTTCCAGCAGTTATTGTTCGTGGCTTCAATAGTTCAATTATTGCTCATTTTCTTCTATATCCAAATACTTTTGTGTGTTCCTGTAAATAAACGATAAGTTCTATGCATACCTACCTATATGTACTATACCTATTCTATAGCAAGAACCTTGTAGTACATCTCAGTGATTTATATCAATTTCAATATGTTTTAAATACTGTAATATCATTAAAATACACAGCAAGCGATTTTTCCCCATACACCGTAATGTAACGGAATTCTTTTGAGTGGCCCTGTAAATGAACCAAAAATGCTATACGCACTTCCTTTACAATATCGAACATGCCATACTAAACCCAAATAAGATATATCCATTTCATGGCAATCGGACTATATTTACGCGAGTTAAAGCAAGGACAGACAGATGGACAGACAAACTGAAATCATAAACACTTTTCAACTACGTTGGAAAGTATTAAAAAAGAGAAATTTGATCCCCGACTTCATAGCAGCCATTAGAGGTCTGCACGGGCCGACATTTCCAGGCAAGGGCCCGGCCCGACTCAGAGGAAAAAAATTCGGCCCGGCCCGTACAAAAAAAATATTGGCCCGGCCCGGTATAACAGTTAAAAGTTCGGCCCAGCCTGAATGAATTTCTACAAAACATTGATTTTTACGTTGATTTGGTTAAAAGTTTGTCTCTACGAGGAGTTCAAGCCAAAAATATTTATCTTAACTTTTCGTTTCATGTTTATAATCTTCATTTTTATAGAAGTGCCGCAGGGTGCGATATATATATATTTTTTTTTTAATGAATCTCTATTTCTTGTATGTAAATGTTTGTTATCATTAATATTGTTAATCCATACTCCATGTATTGAAGTGTTAAAAATCTGAAAAATGCTACACAGTAAAATCCAAGACTGAATTGCATAGGAAAAAAAAAAAAAAAAAAAAAAATGCGTTATAGACAAGTCCCTTTCTTAGCAAGTGTAAATGTATTATTAGGCTTAAGGCTGCGTCACTCGGAATACTATCGTCTTCCATGGTATATGCTTTTCTTACGTAGTAGTATATTAATTTTGCATGGATCAACACGTTTTTCAGTTTAAAACAATATTCCGTCATAGACAGGTTCTTTTTCACACGTTTTACTATATTTTAATTTAACTATATTTTAATAAGTGTAGAAATCTACTATTCTTTAAAAAGAATGAATTTGAATGTTTAATTGTACAATAATGGCGATTTAAAAATGTATGCATTTAAAAAAAAAAATGTGCCAAGCCTAATTTTACTGACCTTTGAACGGACCAGCCCATGCCGAGACAATGATTTTCATATGGGCTGGGTCAAAACTGGGAATGAAAATTTTGGGCCGTGAAGATTAGGAATGAAACCAGTACCCGGGTCTGTGCAGAAAAATAAGTTAGGCCCGGCCCGAACCTCCAGGAAAAAAGTAATTCCCGAGCCTTCATAAAAAAGTATGGCCCGGCCCATGCGGGTCTCTAGCAGCCATATCTATTAACGCATATTCAAAGCTAATTTCACAAGAGCAAAACAATTTTATTTTTATACTTTTAATCAAATGAAATTCATCCAAGCAAATTTCGTTCGTACAAATATGTTTTTTCAAATTAATTACAACTATACTAAAATTAAGTTTTCTCACAAATTATAGAAGGCTATTTTCTTTCTTTTTTTCAGCAAAAAAAAAAAAAAAAAACACTTGGCCAAAAAACAAAATTTATAGTGCGAGAATCCTCCTCGCCCCCACCCCACCCCCTAAAAAAACCTCTATGAGTACGTAGTAAAAACTCTTTTAAGTGTTCAAATAAACCGCAAAAGTAAATAAACACATTTAATCAAATGTAATCACTGAGACAAATTTATCCTTTAGCGTATCTTTTTAATAACATTTTCGTAACAAATGTTTCAAAAGAAGCAAATGTTATATTGACTGCAGAAAATTTTAACAGATAGATAATTGCAAAGATGTTATATTATCTGTGTTTATTCAGAAGCTTACTAAACGATAAAAGAACATTTTATATGGTAAGAACTAGATTTCCTGATGGCGTAATTCAGAATGAATTAAGGAATTATCTGTGATTTGTTTCAACTGTTGCACATGCTTTCAGTTGAAATCAATTGAGGTTTTAATGTACCCGTTTTAAATGCGCTAATGAAATAAAAAATTATAAATTCATGGATTTTATTTGAAAGTAGCAAAACAATGTTTTCTTATTTTTGGAAATAGATTTTCTATTCAAAATCGAGAATTAAAAATTTTTAAAGATAAAATATGAATAAATGTATTTTACTTAAATGTTGCAAAATGGTACTTTTTATAAATTTAATGAACCTGAACTCGTGTTTCGCTGCATTATTTTAAGGCGTGGGGGGGGGGGGGGGGGAAGTCAATGCTTTTTTCCTTTACATAACATAAAGGAAATATACGGCAAAATCCAACAAAAATCACTCGTTCAAAATTAGAAGCAAGCCAAAAAAAAAAAAAAAAACACGAAAATATATTTTTAGTTGAAAAAAAATTTCTCAGATCAAAAATTAGACAAAACTTTGCTGGGTTTTATAAGTCGAACTTGACTTATTGTTATGGAAATGCTAAATGAAGGCAATATATACGATTCATGGGTACAACACATGTCAGCCATGAGCTTTTTTCATAGAAATTTACAGAGGATTTCCTGATTTACTATTTGTGCCAGTGTTTCGTTTATGATCTACTTTGCGCCATCAGAATCGGTGAAAGTATGTGTTGGTGATGACCCAGCACCAGGCACCAAGCCAAAAAAGCATTTAATTAGTGCTGCAAGGCATTACTATTCATGCATTAGGTATTGACGAAATGCAAAATAAATTTTTAACACCACACACCTAACAGAGTTGCCCATAACTAGAGGAGCCAAACTAGGGGCGCACGTCTGAAAAGAAACGACTGAGGACGTTTTTAGTGAATATTGTTCTATTTTAGAGACACGAAATTGAATTCTTGATTAAGGAAAATAAATGAAAACGCTGCCATTTAAAACCATATGTTATTTAATGAACAGGGACCTTTCGGTTACATATTAATTCAATATTAGGTTCCAGCATAGTAAACAGGTTTTTTTTTTTTTAATCCTAATACGTTAAATAATGCCCATCCCTAGTATACACTCATGTTAATTTGATCCCACTGGTACTTATCTTGGGAGACTTTCCGATGTCCATGGATGGTGTCATTCTAATGCTCCTTTTAACAATCAAATGTGGAAAAGTCCATTGGAGAAGCTTCAAGTGAATTTACAGATATACTAAAACTTTAGTGATATATAGACACGACTTATACCCATATGTGATTTTTTTCCCCCACTAAATATGCGGCACTTGGTTTGGAAGTGTGACTGGAGAGTTTGCCCATATGAAGCTCAATTTTATTGGTGCCTTTCCTGCGTAAAGGTAGAAATTTCGTCTTGAAAAATGGATTTTAAAATACCGCATTTACCCGTGTATGCTGCGCCCTCGTGTAACACGCCCATCCTGGCTTTTTAAGATTTTTTTTTTTCTTTTGAGAAAAAAGACAGAGGAAAAATAGTCCAAGCCAAATCCGGATGCACTCGAGGCTCGGATTTTTCCTTTTTTTATAATTAGCCGAGATATTAATTGAAAACCACAACGAACACTCATCAAAAGACAGTTTTTCTCAAACTTATGGCGCACGACAGCCTTTTCGGAGATCTCAAAACGTAGAAGATACGGTAAGCGAAATAAACTTTTTTCGTGTTTTTCGAAGCCTGCATCGGTTATACTGTTCGAAATACGGAAAAACAAAAAATACACGCTTAACTATCACGCTGTACATTTTCTAACTGTATAATCCGCTTAAAAAATATCAATATTAACCCTTTCAAAAAATTATTTTCGGAGCTTCATTTTGTGTTTTTTTCCCTCGCGTTTTTCGAAGTGCGCATACTTTTAACTATTCGAAATACGGAAAAAAGAAAAATATCCACTTAACCAGCGTACATTTCCCTTTGAAACGATGCCTTCTTTTTAAAAAATATTAACTCTCCCCCCCCCCCCCCCAAAAAAAAAAAAATAAGTAAATAAAAATAAAATCTTTCCAAAAGTCACTTTTGCGATTTTCGAATTTTCAGCAATGTTTAAAAATCTGCATCAGCTTCGGAAATCAAAATACCAAAAAATAAAAAATACCGAACCATGTTTACATACATTTTTTCACGACTTTTGTTTTTCTGCATACTTTAAAATTCCGCATCGGCTTTGGAAACCAAAATACAAAAAAAAAAAAGGGGGGGGGGTGAGAAAGAAACATACCTACTAGCGTACATTTTTTTATTTTTTCCTAACGACGCACAGTGGTCCCAAATCGTGACCAGGTGGCCATAAATCGGAAAATCAAAGTTTCGTATTTCGAAATGAAATACATTCCACCGTAGTCAGAAATATCTGAAGATTTACACTGTTAAATATTTTGGTTTCATAAGCGCACATAAGTGGCTGAGAGGTTCTGCTCTCGAAACTGGTAGACGGGAGATGCTGGGTTCGAACCCAATCGCGCCCGTCGGCCTAATCGTTCGGAGTTTTCGTGGTTTTCTTCGAACCGTGGATTTCCATGCGTTAATACGGATTAGGTTCCCTTAGAAAGACCTCCACGGAAGGCACTCCCCCTAGGGCCTATATCCCTCGTGTAGATAATTGGCCGTCAACAATCAACCCAACCCAACCCAACCCATAAGCGCACATAAATTAGCATTGCTGGTCTCAAGTTGGAAGTCTTGAACGATTCTTGTTGTGGCGTGAATTTCAAGGCTAATTAAGTTCTTTTCGCATATTTTTTTTTTTTTTTTTTATGGCTTTCTAAAACAGTATTAAATTACATTTTTAATTTGATTTTTATATTGCAAAATATATCAAAAATTGAAAGAGATTTTTTTTTTTTTTTTTTTTTAACACAGTTTTAAGGCATTTTTGTTCATAAAAATTGATCTATAAAATAACGTCCAGCCGAGTCCTTCGGACTTCGATAGCACAAAATGTAGAATGAACCTGCTAAAACCATATTTAAAGAGATCTATTGCGAATTTTTTAGAACCAGTTGTTTGAAGTTGGACATCATATCCTCATATCGCAGAAGAATAGAAATGTCGAATGTTGCAATAATCCATATTTTGGAGAAAAAAAATAATTTTATAATTATTTAATGGTTTTAATAATACCTTTGTATTTTGATAAAAATTGATATCAGATTAAGAAAAAGTTCACAGATTCTTTTGATGTAAAAAAAAAGTTAGCAAAAAGGGAAAATTTTGGTTGGATCAAAAATGACAACGATATCAAAAGACAATCCCCCTCCTTTGAGGTATCTTACGATATCAAGTGCCAGACTCCCCCCCCCCCTCCCTCCTCCAAAGTAATAACGTTATATATGTACAGACCCTTATCTTTATACTTCATTCTGAACATTGTGTGTACGACTACAGTAACAAACATGATTTTAAAAAATAATTATTATTAACTTGTATAACTATTATTAACATGTCTTATAGCGAATATTTCACACTTCCTTAAAGAAATCCGGGATTTAAAAAAAAAAAAAAAAAAAAAAAAAAAACTAGAGAACAGGAATTCTGCTTTTAAGAATTTAGTGTCGCCCCCGATGAAAATAAAATGTATCCCTATTATCCGAGTTAATCGAACTTATATCTTTGGAATTGATCATTTTCTTCTGATGGACTGATGGCCTCTATTATTATGAAACAGCCATTATAAATGAAGTGTTAGGTGAAGATGAAAGAGCAGCCGTAAATAGTTAGAACTCTGATTTTGTGGTCAGAATGGGGGAAGGGGGGGGGGGGAATGGCCGTTATTTTAAAAAAAGGAATTATGGCAATTTTTTCCCCTATTCTGACCAGAAAATCAGAGTTCTAACTATTTACGGCTGCTCTTTCATCTTCACCTAACACTTCATTTATAATGGCTGTTTCATAATAATAGAAGACATATCAGTCTATCAGAAGAAAATAACTCGGTTAAAGCGAAAACTCGGTTAAGCGGGACTCGGATAATCGGACTCTACTATAGCTCAGTTTTAAGACTTAAACACGCGATTTTATTTATATAAAATGACGTCATCCGAATCCGCTGAAGAATTTCCTGATTTACGATCCAACATCTACAATAAAGTATGGGTAGGACGTCACTATCTCAGAATAATACACAAATGCAGCAAAAAGACATCAATTCATTTATATATTTTTTTCAAAAATAGCACGTATTTCAATTACTTTTTTTCAGTTTTTATGAGAAAGTGGCAACGAGAAGATATAATTGCTATTTTTCAACTATTTTTCATTTACTGTCTACAGAAAATGAGTACTTGAGTTGCCAAAATTAAACAAATGGTGCTAAAAACTACAAAAAAATTAATATCTCAAAAATAAATGGCGATGCGGTTTTCAAACAAATTGCATTTAAAGTACTTCTTTTTCCCAATACGACGGTATAAAAATTGAAAATGTGCGATGCTTAGAAGTTAAAAGAAATTGCTATAGAGTTATTTAATCGTACTGCTTTGTTTTACGGCTGACTTCTGTAAGGTAACGTTATTTTTGGAGACGACACAAATAAGCTGGGAGAAAGAAACAGCATACCGTACCGGGATCTAAAACTAGAGAACAGGAGTTCTGCTTTTTCAGAATTTAGTGTCGCCCACCGGCATTTCCATTACTTCATTTTCTTCTGGTGGACTGGTGATTTCTATTATTATGAAACAGCCATTATAAATGAAGCGTTAGGTGAAGATGAAAGAGCAGCCGTAAAAAGTTAGAACTCTGATTTTCTGGTCAGAATGAAAAAAAAAATGGCTATAATTTTTTTTGAAAAAAAAAAAAAATATGGCTATTTTTTTCCATTCTGATCAGAAAATCAGAGTTCTAACTTTTTATGACTGCTCTTTCATCTTCACCTAACGCTTCATTTATAATGGCTGTTTCATAATAATAGAAACCACCAGTCCATCAGAAGAAAATAACGCGGTTAAGCAGGACTCGGATAATCGGACTCTACTGTAGTGCAAAACATATTTCAATTTTAAGACTTAAAGCACACGCTTTTATTTTATGTAAAATGACGTCATTTACATTAATATAGATTCTTAAAATTAAATATAGTTTATAATAGCTCCATGTTTTATCATAAATCATTCATTTATATTTTTCTCAAAATAGCACATATTTTAATTAATTTTTTTCAATTTTTATGAGAAAATGGCAACAAAAAGATATAATTGCTATTTTTTAACATTTTTTCTTTATTTTCTACAGAAATGGAGTGAGTTGCCAAAATGAAACAAATGTCGCTAAAAACTACAAAAAAATTAATGTTTCAAAAATAAATGGAGATGCAGTTTTCAAACAAATTGCATTAAAAAGTACTTTTTTCCCCCAATACGACGGTGTAAACATTGAAAATGTGCGATGCTTAGAAGTTTTAAAAAATGCTGTAGAGTATTTAATCGCACAATGAAACATGGGCTTTTGTTTTACGGCTTGCTTATACAAGGTAACGTTATTTATTGGAGACAAAATAAGCTGGGAGAAAGAAATAGCATACCAGGGGCTAAAAAAAAGACAGGGGGAGGGGTATTACATTTTTACTTTTAGCATAAATCATTTCGTGAAGTTTTTAGAATAAAATTACTCAAACCGTATGTGAATGAGCTATTTAGATCAAAAGATATAAGGCTGTTTTTGTTGTACTGTTTGTTTTTGCTGTGCCTTCCTCCAAGATTAAATGCAGTTTAGCTCAGAATGTATTTTTTCAAGGTTTGTCATATTTAAATTCACATACCTAAATTTCTGTCAAAGATAAAATTATGAAACGTTGTAGTGCTTTTTCATTAACAATTTTTCTACTGAATTATGAAAATTTTATCGTCTAAAGCATTTTTCGTGAATTGTTTAAACTACATTAGAAGATTTAGGGGAAAGTAGGGGAATGGCGCTCACTAAGGGAAAACATGAATAGCTAGTCAAATTTGGACAAAAAAAAGATCAATATTTTATTAACGAAGTATAACTCCAAAGCATAAGGAACAGTTTGCAATAAACTAATTTTTATAAAAATTTTAGGAAATCTTTTTATTGTTTTATTTAAATGACCATCGATTGAGCGGTAATGCCCGACAGGGTAGGGCAATTGCGCTCAGAGTTTGAATACAACGTTTAAGTAAAGACAAAAGTCACATACGTAGTTGTGTGTGGGCTGTTCACACCACTGCAGACTTTTTGCAACCACTTTACACATATTGTGTCAGACATATAGTGGGCTACTTTTTTATATTTAGGTTTTTTGATTCTCACCACTTTTTTGAAATCGTAAAATTCTCCTTCTTTAATGACATATTAATAAACGCGAAAACAGGGAAATTTTACCATTTCAAAAAAATGGTGTCAGTCAACATATTTGAATTTTAAAAAAGTTGCCCACTGGCAACACTTCTTCTGGAATTCCACGCGAGCGCCATTACCCGTCATCGCCGTGTTGGGTTTTATTGCATTATAATTGGCGTAACAACGCACTACAAAAATAAATAAAAGCATGAAAGTACAGCTAAATGTATATATTTTGTAGACATAATGAGTAAATTAATATTTGAAAATAAGAGTGTACACTTACCTTCAAGTTAGATGTTGTAGAATTTTATAATAAAACAACTTCAAACTAATAACTTGAGGACACAAAAATACTTTCATCCCGACGGGCACTAAATCCTTACTGGGAACTTAGGATGAAGTTCGCTAGGTGCCGGTACCGATCGCACCTTTTCAATTCTATTCTGTTTAAATATATTTGGTGAGTGGGATTACCCTTCTGAGCGTCATTACCCTACTTTCCCCTACATAATCATTTAATATGTTTTAGAAGTATTTTAGAAGGATTGAAGGATTTAGAAGGATTAATTAAATTTAACTTTATAAGGATTTTGTACAATATTTATAACCCCACTTAAATCTTTTATTTTAAATATTTTTCTTAGTATTTTGTAGAATTTGGAAATGTACAAATACATATAATGTTCATACAATAGAAATATTTTTGAATTGAAAAATCCCCCCCCCCCCCATCTCAACGCCAAGAAAGCTGAAAAGATGCAAAGGCAAAAGAAATCATCCTTTTAAAAATATTTTTGTTTTATGCAACCAATAATGCTTCTGGAACAAGATAAAGTAATGTATCTATAACTCATTCTAAACTGTATTACAACTAATCGATGTATTAAATGAATTTTATAACAAGTTATTTTAATGGTACTTATAAGTATCGTCAGTAGATAAAGGGTTAATATCCTTTAATTCTCTTCAGGATTTTTTGTTTTGATTGGAAATTTTTAAATTGTGTTTCTTGTAGTAAAAAGCGCTGTTTAAAAAGAAACCTTTCTTTTCTATTAAAAATTTATTCCTTTTTTAAATATATATTTTTATTAAAAGAGTTTTTCTTTTGAATGAAAATTTTGAAAATGTGTTTCTTGTGGTAAAAACTGCTGTTTTTTAACCTTTTGTATTAAAAATGTATTTAATTTTTTCAATATATATTTTTACTTTTTTCTATCTTTACAAGAAGAAAGTATTAGATTCGTGAAAATTTTTGACTATTGGTTTTCGACGGAGTTACACGTTTTAGGGGTCAGAGATTCCGAAAAACATGTTTTTACAAAATATCCGTCTGTGAGTCTGTGTGTGACACAAATTTTATGGGCGCTCTATCTCAAGAACTAATGCACAGAATTTAATAAAAAATTATATTCAGGTAGTCCCTGATATAAATTGGTGCTGATTAATTTTTGTTATAAATCTCTCAACAGGTTGCGCTGCTATGCAGCATTTTTCACGATTTCCGCAGTAGCTCAATCTCCAGAACTAATGCACGGATTTTCATCAAACTTCAGATTCAGTTAGTCCTTGACATGAATTGACGTTTTATACATTTTGGTTTAAATCTCTCAACATGTGGCGCTGCTATGCTGCATTTTTTGCGATTTTCGCAATAGCTCTATCTCGAGAACTAATGTTTGGATTTTCAACAAACTTCAGATTCATGTATACCTTGATATGAATTGGTGCTGTATATGTTTTGGTTCAACTCGCTCAACAGGTGGCGCTGCTACCAGGGGTGTAGTGGAGGGTATACGCAGGTATACGCCGTATACCTTCTGGCTTTTCTTAAAAAGCTCCGTATATCCTCTGTTCCTCAAATCAAACTTATAGCGTATACTCTAGGCATGACGTACATGACTTTAGCGTATACCCTCTGGGTTTTTTACGACTACGACACTGGCTGCTATGCTGCATTTTTTGCGATTTTCGCAATAGCTCTATCTCAAGAACTAATATTTAGATTTACAACAAACTTCAGATTCATGTATACCTTTATATGAATTGGTGCTATTTATGTTTTGGTGCAAGTCGCTCAACAGGTGGCGCTGCTATGCTGCATTTTTTCAGAATTTCCACTATAGCTCGATCTCAAGAGCTAATTCACGAATTTTTATGGGCGGATTTACACGTTTTAGAGGTCAGAGATTCCGAAAAACATGTTTTTACAAAATGTCTGTCTGTGAATCAACGGCTCTGTTTGTCTGTATATGACACAAATTTTGAGGGCGGGTTTATCTCAAGAACTAATGCGCGGAATTTAATAAAAATTTATATTCAGTTAGTCCCTGATATAAATTGGCTCTGATTAGTTTTTGGTGCAAATTGCTCAACAGGTGGCGCTGCTATACCGCATTTTTCAGAATTTTCATCAAACTTTAGATGCAGGTATAGCTTGATATCAATTAGTGCTGTTTATGTAATTTATATAGAAAAAAGTTATGTGATGGCCACAACATACTAGTTATTAAAGAAGTTTTTGTTTGAGGGAAAATTTTAAAATTGTGTTTCTTGTAGTAAAAAGGGCTGTTAAAAAATCTGTTAAAAATTTATTCATTTTTTAATTAAATATTTTTATCAATCCTGAATACAAATTAATTTTTATACTTTTCTGTGCACAAAAATAAAAAGAGCTTGCTAAACGAATTATTCTTTGGCAATATATATCGAATTGTAAATATAAATCAAATTTAATATTTTTAATTTTAAAAAATAAAATTTTATCTCTTAAGATTTAAACCATTTAGAAACACACATTTCTAAAAAAAAGTAAAAGAGTAAAGTGTTTTTATAAATAAATAAACAATTATTGTGCGCCACGTACCACCTTAAACTTCGTTATAAAATATTTTCAGTGTATTATATGAAATACTTTTTTTGTGTAAAAAGAAATTTTTTTTAGAACTTTAATATGTTCAATAAAATTTCATTATATTAATATTACAACTGTAACCACTTTTATACTTCAACACTGATTTTAGGATGTTTAAGGTTATTATCCCCGATCAAATCATCTAGTTAGTATTAAAGAACATAGCTTCAGATATAATTAAGAAAATTGTATTAAAATTTGAATATCATTATGGAAATTAAATAGTTGTTTACTATGTTTGCTGGTACTTCTATATTTATTTTTTCTAAAACTTTTTTTTATTACACAAGATAACATTAAATATTGATTTTTCATTATCAATGCAAACTAAAATAAAATGTCAGAATATTGTTTACTCAGTTCCTAATTTTTTTTTTAGAGTTGAGGTCAATCTCTGCATTGCCTCTTTTTTATTTTTTCGATTTTGCTTACAGTTATTTTTATGAGGAGGTTTTCACTTTTGGAACGCGTTCCTAAAATGAAAGTAACTTAATAAAAAATATTTCCAACCAAAATTGAAAAATTAAAAAAAGGTCCAGTGCAAAAAATTAAAAATATCGAAATGCAAACGAGATATTTGAAAATAAACTTCCCATAGGTGTTAAACTGGAGAGAAAGAAGAAAATCATTGATTTTCTCTAAATATTTTTCGAAGCTTCTCTATTATTTTTCAATTTATAATATTTCATTTACTCTATAAGTTAATATAACTAAACAAAATGCACGATAATTAGTACATTGCTTTTAATTTTCAAAAAACCATGTCTGTTTCTTTACATTTCATTGCTGTTCATAAAAAAGGAAAAGAAGATTTTTTTATTTTTATTTTTTTAATTGCATATTAGATAAATATGAAATGGAAGACACCCAGCTACAACTGACGTAACTTTCTTCGAAATGAAAATCAAAATAAAATTTTAAGCAGTAATCTAATTCGAACCCCCCCCCCCCCCTCTTTCGTAAGGTTTGTAAAGTTAGTTAGCGTAGCATTAAATATATATCTTGTAATTACCAATGCAAACTAAAATAAAATGCAAAGAGAATTGTAACATTGCTTCTAATTTTTTCCAAGTACGCGTTCTGACAAGAGAAATACCAGAATGAACCTGGAAGTTTCAAGTAACCATTGTCAATTGCTTTGCATCTTGTCGGCGTTCACAAAAAGTTTTTTTCATATTAGATTAATATGAAATGGAACGCTACCAGCTACAGCTCAAGATTCCTGCATTGACGTCACTATCTTTGAAATAAAAATAAAAATGCAATTTTAGGCATGAATCTAATTTGATCCGTTCTTCTTTCGTAAGATTCGTGAAATTAGATCGAGTATAGTTAAATATTGATTTTTCAGTGTCGATACAAATTGAAACAAAGTAGAAGAGAATCGTTACATTGTTTCTATTTTGTTTTTCCTTTTTTGAGTACGCGTTATGATGAGAGACAAATACCACATTTGTTCTGCGTGTCACATTGTCTATTTCTTTGTATCTCATAAGCGTTTGCATTCCCCCCCTCCCCCCCCACACCCCTTAATTGCATGCTAGATTAATATGAGATGGAAATCACCCAACTACAGCTAAAAATTCCAGCATTGACGTCACTATCTTTGAAATAAAAATCAAAATAAAATTTTAGGCATGAATCTAATTTGATCCTTCGTCTTTCGTAAGGTTTCTCCCCGAATGTAAATTGAATCACTGGATTTCATTCATCACTCACTTTGTGCCTTGTCTCTTTCTCTTCTCTTCTTTTCTTGGCTAAGCTGCTTAATCATTCGCTGTGCGGTGACATCTGATGATGGAAATTCTTCGATACCTTTGACACTGTCGACATCAGATATTGCAAAATCGTCGAAGCACTCACTACCCACGTGGCGATCAAAATGTCTGACCTTCGAAGTGATATGAATTTCGCTTGCTGTCCGACGTATATTAATTTCATTATACAGTCGAACCTCGTTATCCCGACACTCTAATGACCAGAAAAAAGTGTCATCGTAAGCGGACTGTCGCGGTAACCGGAGTTGGAGAAAAATATGTGTATAAAAAACTCTATTTTTAATTAATTTAAGACATTTTAAATTCATAACTGTTCTTGCAGTTTTAAGCAATAAAACATTAGTATTAAACAAAATAAGCACAAAAACAAAATTGAAAAGTATAAAAATCAGATTTATGATGACTTGTTTTTTTATTGTTACATGAAATATTGATGAATTAAGGTTTGCTTATTGCTAGATGTGCTTCCTACAATTCTTTTTCAATATTATACAATGAATTGTAATCAATATTCGTTGTTCCAGAAATGTATGTTAGGTAATTTCTGACCGTTTCAATGCAATGCAATGCTATGCTACGATGTTAGTCGATGAAAAACGACGTGCAACAACCACAAGCAAGCACCATCTGACCAGAACAAAAGGACCACGAGTAGACTTATACGTCTATCTGGAGCTTAAGTGGGTCATTCATAGTGTGTGGGTTTATTTATTCAGATAAAGGATTGAACTAAAATTTCTCATTTATCTCAATGGGTATTTTAGACACTTTTATGAAAAATTTGGCTAAGACATTTCTTAGCGCTTAATTTCCGTGCTTATGAAATGGATTATGAAAAATGGAAAATTTTCCTAAACCGTCGGGATATCCGAAGTTGAAAATTATTCAACGACGTAAAATCCGGAATTCATTTACATTAAAATCATGTACAGAAAATCGGGTCTTTGAAAAACTGACGTGATAAGCAGAGTGACGTAAAAACCAGGTGTCCGAGATAACAAGGTCCGATTGTATATAACAAAATAGTTTCTTCCATGGGCGCCAGCAGAAATCCAGTGAGGGGCAAACTTTTGAAACAGATGCGCATGTGGTGCGAAGTCCAGACAGAGTTTTCTAAAATAGAAGACACAAATAAAAAATAAGCCAAAATAAGATTAAAAAAAAAAAAAAAAAATCAGAACAGCCTTTGCAAGACAACTTTTAAACATATCAACATAAAAAGCAATACAAAAATTTAACAGTTAATAAATATATATGTTATTAAATAAGTTTCTTTCAACTTTTCCCCTTTTTATTTTAATAAAATGAATGGGAAATAGCTAAAAATACTTACTTTGTAGTCTTAGAGTACTCTTGTCCGGTTTAAGACAATTTTTATGCATATATAAACGTAAAAAGCAATACAGAAATATAAGGAATATTAAAAACCCAAATGTAAGCTTCTACAGTAACAGCTTTGTTCGAAATGGAAAATTGAATTTGCTTTTCTTTTTTTTTTGGGGGGGGGGCAGCAGATTTCTTTTTCCTCCTCTCTGAATCCCTCATACACCGTTTAAAATAAATTTCAAGCATGTAAATCTGAAACGAAAACCAAAACTGTTGTTTTCCATAGCGGACACCGCCCCCCCCCCCCCCACACACACACATACAAAGAAAAATTCTTAAGTTCATTTTTCTCTTAAAGTTTAATTATTTTAAATCACTTGGGAAAAACAAATTTTACTTCGTTTTTTCTCCTTCAAAATCATCTAAGTATTTTTGGTAGGTGATCATTAGTCATCCTCTGCATATAGCCATATCATTTGAATTTATCACGTTCAACAGTTGTATACTTCCTTTTACTTCTGTAGTTTCTCGGATTCTTGTATTTTTATTTATTTATTTATTTTTTCGAGTTTCGATATCTTTCATCTCGTCCACAAAAGAATAAGCATCATACAACGTAATATTTTGCACAGTTGTATTTTAAATTTGTCGTTTTGTTTTGGGAGAGATATTACAGCACCTCATGACAAAATTCAACGTAGCTCTTGCTCTTCTGCTTTCTCCAATACTTTTCTGCATATCCGTTTGGCATGATCCGGCCTGACAAATAATAATAGATTCAAGTTATTTAAATTCCTCAACAATTTAAAGATTTAGATCATCGATTTTTCTATCCGTCTTTAAACTTGTTGTTAAGTGCGTAGTTTTTGTTCATATTGATTTTTAATCCCCACTTATTATAGGTTTCCTTTAGATTGAGAAACATGTACGAGACATCTTCATATTTTGCTATGATAACTTGATCGTCAGCAAATAACAAAGGATGTATGTGGGGCATGTATATGGGGCATTCTCATATCTTTTGACTTTTAAGTCCCTGAATAATAATTTTTATTTTAGTACATATTCTTGTATTTTTTTAATTTCATATACTGGGGAACATCCCATTGCATGATTGCATAACAATATTAACGAGATAAATAAGTTTTGGACGATGTTGGAGGTCTAAATACCAGGAAAACTCCTATACCGTCCCGTGTCCCTGATGCTGATTTTTAAGTTTGGAGCTGTCTGTATAAATTGTTTCAATAAAAGTAATTCGATGTAATTTTTTTCCGAAACTGTGACAATTGTTTTATATAAATGTGTAGCAAAAAATTAACCTACACACATTTTTACGGTTGATCTTATTTTTGGAACTCTGTCCCTGGGTTTTAGATTCCTTACCATCCCCTCTTGCTAAACTTGTACAGAAAATCACTTCATACGCAGCCATGGAATTTTTTTTCAAGTTTTTTCTCATGCAGAAGTATGCTAGAGAGAGAATGTCTAAAATTCTTTGACAGGAAATTTACTTCAGAATTTAAATCAGCAGTAAAATATCAATTTCAAGCATCGTGGCTTTATTGGTTAGTCTTACCGTCTCCAAGGTTTATTCCAGCACTTTTCGAGGTAAATTAAATTTTTTTTTAATTTAATCCAATGTAAATAACTGTTTCTAAAAATCAATGAACATTGTGGCTATCACTTAATCTTAACATGATTTGCCTAAAAATAGTGGTAATTTTCCTTACCGTCTCATCGTTACCATCCCTTTTTTTCCCATTATCATCCCTTTTTTCCTGTACCATCCCCCCCCCCTTTTTTTCCCTTCCGTCCCTTCTTTAACACCCCTTTAAGACAATGTTATACCAAAATTTTGTACTAAAAATGCTACAATGTTATTATTTCTTATTTGAATGTCTTGTGGGTACTATGCAAATTCATTATAAGCAAAAATTTAGAAGCAAATACAAAGTTATAGTAGTAAAATGGTAAGGAAAATTAAACTCGCAAGTTTAACTTAAACCTCAATTAAATAAAAAAGTTTTCGCTGCTGATCATTTTTTCTTTATTTTGAATCATTAAGGCATTCGTCTATCAGATTAAAATGTCATTTTAGCAAGTTTAATTTCACCAGATTTTTATTCCCGAAAATCAAAAGATTGTGAGAATGCCTCATATAGGATGTCCCAAAATAGTTGAAACGATTTTTAATTTTTTGCCTGTTGGAAATAAATAGACAGTGTAAAATGGAAAAGTGTTTAAAATAAGGTAGGAAACAAGTTTAATGCTAATGAAATAGGCCTCCAATATATATATATTTAAGCTACACTTTTTAAAAACATTTATATGACCCTCTAGACAAAACTGAGCAGTTAGAAACATTTTCGAAAAACTGCATACTTGTATTATTTTTTAAAATAACTGAATTATAATAAGAGAAGAGGGTCGACTTGCACTAATTTTTTTATTCATTTAAAGTGCTATTTCATCAGTAAGTATGGAGACCGTTCTCAAATTGATGATGGCGTTCTTTAGATTAATATACGGTGAAACTTCTTTTAAAGGCCACTTCTATTCTAGGGCGACCTCTATTAAGGGCCAATATTTTTAAGAACGAAAAATTTTCCCATAGACATAATATTAAATTTACTCCTATTAGGGACCGCACCTACCCCTCATAAAGGCCATTTCTTTACATGTGCCTTAAATCCTAAATAGGTGTACTGAATTCCTGAACCAAAAGATAAGAGTTCAGCAAACAACTGCACTTCCACTAAAGAAGGCAGGGCGAGGTGGGGAGAATTTAGTAACACAATGAAGGACCACAAATTTTTTCACAAGGGAGACAAAGAGGTGTTCCTCATTTTTTGTTTGACCTTTCAACCTGTAGGGATTGGGTTGGAGGGGAAACTTGACCCTTTGTTGTGGGCGCACAAAGGATAACAGGTTTTTTAGAAAAACTGATTCTGCATTCATTAAATTGTGAATGCATATTGAAGCACGATTTTTACACCTGTCAGGAAACGCTAACAGAAATAACAAAATTAATACCTCATTCTAAGGCATTACTAAATGATGCAAATTTAAGCAATTTCTTCCATAAAGTAAAAGTAAATTAAAAAACCAAAATTGTCTGCGAAAAAAATTATGAAAAGTAAGCAAACTTCAATAGAAATTTTTTTCAATCATGTATAGAGTTTGAAAATGTTAATAAACAGTTTTTTTCACCTAAATAGGTTTTGATTTCCTTATTTTAGTTGGGGATTTTTGTCACCCCTATTCAAGGGTCACCCCTCATAAGGGTCAATTTTCAATGGAACGGCAGGTGGCCCTTACAGAGAGGTTTCACTGTATATATATATATATATATATATAAGTTGATCCAGCTTTATTATCTATAATGTCAATGTAATGTGTTGATATTAACTTTATAAATTTTTTTTAAGGTGATGAATTGTAATATTATATAATGGTTATATATATGTACAGGGTGTTTCAGAACTATATGTCAAAAATGTAAAGGCAGGTAGAGGGGACATAAATAAGCAGATTTCGTATAGAAATGTAGGTGCGGAAATGCAGCGGTGAGGCAGTAGAAGGCGCTTCGCTGTCTTGAATCGTCATTCCCCGCACGGATTTTGAGCAACGTGCATTATTGCACCAATGTGGAACTTGCCGACATGCATTTGATTTATGGGGTTGCGCAAGGAATTGGATTGGCTGCTCATCCCAGACAACCACAGTCGTCCTTCGGACGCTCTACAATGATCCTAAAAATCCTGTAGTCGTCATATCCTATAAAACTATCCTGTGAATGTCCGCAGAATACTAAAGAACGGACCAATTGAAACCGTCCAGCTGCAACCGTCCTCAAAACGACCGGAGGATATTCCAAGACGGATCTCGAGAATGCAACCGTGAAACCAGCCAACCTACTTACCAGAAATGGCGTTTATTTTGATTCCTCCGTCGATGTTTAGATGAGATCTGTCGCTGGTCATGGCAAATTCAAATATGAAGAATGTGGATGTAAGGTAAGAATTTTCTTTCATTTTGTAATGCATTTCTTTATAACTATTCTGTCTATATATTTATATTATGTTAGAAAAACTTTTACTTTATTAAGATGAAATTTAAAAAAGAAATTAGGCCTAGTCATCGCACGATTAAAACGTGGAATAGAAGGAAAAAGATGTCAGCAATTCTTGTCGGTTGAATTAAAACTACAATATATGTTAAAGTTAAAACAGACATAATTAAATGAATTGCATTCTTAATTCCAAAATAAACAGTAAGCGTATAAGATTTTTTATAGACACATCAATTTAAGCTGACATTTTAAATTCATTCTTTAACCACTTAAAAATAAATTTGAAAAATAGCCGCGTTTTTCGACACCCCTTTTTTCGCTATTTGTTCACATTAATTTAATATTTATCAATGTTTATTTAGGTTCTAAACAGGGTAGGTAACTTGAACTTCTTATTACGATATTTTTTTTTTAAATTTCTATGCAGGTGTTTTTGCATATCAAAACATTAAATACATTTAAGGCTTTTCTTGAAAAAAAAAATATTTCAGAAAATTAATATTACTTCTAGAAAAAATAAATAATACTTCTGAAAATTACCATTACTTCTTGAGATAAAAAAATACTTCTGAAAATTAATATTACTTCTTGAAAAAAAATTAATAATACTTCTGAACAGTGTGAATTTCTTGGTGCATTAAAAAGTCATTTTTATATGCGCATAAAATTTGCAGGCATTAATATTCAAGTGCTATAGAATTAAAGGAATAACTTGAGTATTCGCCCTGAGTCCGATCCAAATGGAAAAATTTTAAACAGAAATCGGCATTCTAAACCTCATTTGTAAAAAGAAAAATAGGGAGGGGGAATTTGTAAATAGCAGACAGCAAATATACATAAATTTTAAAACAATAGAATAAAGGAAATATTAATTTTTAAAAGTAATATTTCAAATTTACAGGCAAAAAAGATTCGGATATTAACATAAAAAATTTACAAATGAAGGAATTTAAAATCGGCAAAAAAAAATCTTGCCCATCTCCAGGCGAATACTCAAAGGTAACTGAATTGAATTAGCATTGCCGATTTTACTATAAATGCATTATTATATTACATCTAGTAATCCATGGAAAGCTTATTTGATTTATATGTTCATTTCTCTCAAAACATAGCATGATTTCAGCTTAATTATTAAGATGCTACATGCCGCAAAATGATATACATTTTAAAAGCAACGTTAAAAACGCCAGAATAAACAAAAATTCACAAGAAATTTTTGTTTATTCTGGCGTTTTTAACGTTGCTTTTAAAATGTATATGATTTCAGCTTGTCTTGATAATGCATGTCAATGATGAATTCAGAGGGTGGACCAGCGGGGATATTCCTCTCCCTCTCCTGAAAATTCAAGACAAATGCTGATTTCTATAATTCTGCCAGACTGTTTTTTAAAAGAAATGTGAACACTATTTTATATGGTTTTCTTTGTAGAAAATATGTTTTGGTAGTTATCTCGTAGATACACCAATATTTCTTTTTGGTGCAAAAATCATAATGTTTTGTCTGGTATGACAACACGGCAAAACAGATAGTGTGTTTTTTATTAAATTAAACTTTGTGTCTGTTTTATAAAACAATTTGTATTTTAAAAAAATGTGTAATGTTTTATTTATTATAGAGTAAATGTGTGTGCCTTATAATAAAAAAAATGTGTTTTGTTTTTTTGCAATAACGTAAATGTGTGTTTTATATATATATAAAAAAATGTGTGTGTTTTATATTAAAGTGCATGTGTGTGTGTTTTCATTATAAAATAAACTGATTCAAAATATAATAAAACTAACATGTAGTTTTTGCACAGTATGCCCAACAAGTATTTCAGACCAGGGTTTTCTTGCCAAAATGGCTAAAAAAAAAAAAAAAAAAAAAAAAAAAAGCACCAACCTTGGTGTGGCTGCAGCATCTGTTCAATTTTGTTTTAGTATTTTTGATGTAGCAAGGCTGTTTAAAAGATTCAGATAATAAATCAATTTGAAAATGTTTACAATGATGTAGCCGGTCACTTTAAAAATTTAAGATGATTTGGATTATCAATTTTCTATTAATGACATGTTGTAAACAATATATTTTTGCTTTATTTTGTTTGATACATAAAAATATTCAATCCTGTGTCTTTATGTACAGGTCAGTAAAAAAATAAAGCACTCCATTGTTGCTCAACACTTTGTGTTGTTACATTTCAATTAAATTAAAAAAATTAAATATTTTTCTTTAATGTAATTATGAAATTTTAGATGAACTTCATGTTGACTCTAGAGAAAAAAAAAGGGGGAGGGGTTTCTCGGATTGGAATTTTAAAAAAATGGCACTTGTGTCGCAAAAAATATTTTTGAGTTTGTTTGTTTAGACTCCTTTTTATCAGTGGATTTTTGCTATATTTTCCCGCAGTTGAGTGAATTTTGCTAATTTTCTCCTTATTGATTGATGAGTTTCAGGATTTATTCCGTGCAATCAGTTGATGAATTTTGCATTTTTTTCTGCAACTGGATGAAAATTTTCATGATTTTCTCTCACGATTGACTGTTGAATTTCATGTTTTTTCCTGTGATTGATTAACAAATTTTGCTCTATTTCAAAGCAACTTCCTGAACATTTTTTTTTTTTTTTTTTTTTTTTTTTTTTCCAGCGATTGACTTGCGAATTTCAGTTTCTTTTGAAAACTGAAAGGCAATTTTTTTATCCAACCGATTGATGAATTTTATGATATTTTATCTCTACCAATTAGTGAAATTTGCCTTTTTTTGTCCTGTGCTACCGATTTGCAAAACTTTTGGGGCCTTTTTTTTTTTCATATAATCGGTACTTGAATTTCACAATTTCCCCATGGCAGATCGATGAAGCAATTGATGAACTCCAGATTTTTCCTCATGATTTACTGACAAAACTTGCAAAGTTTTTTTTCCATGTGATTGAATGGCGAAATAAGCGATTATATTATTTTCTCATGACAGACTGAAGAATTTTGCAATTTTTTTTTCTCTAACTAAATTAATCTGTCAAATTTCTTTTTTTCCCCCTCCTACATGACCGATTGACAAATTTTGCAACACTTCCCCACAAACAAATGCTGAAATTTATATAATATTTCCTGTAAATAATGGACATATTTCATGAATTATCGCCCCCCCCCCTTCCCCTCACAGCTAAGAAAAGAAATGCGTCGAAAGGGTGCATTATAAATGTCAGCAAGGGACACAGGGTGTATAAAATAATTAAAAGGGCTGCCAGATGCATACACTGTGTAAAAAAGGCTGTTCTGACGCCACATAAACGAGTTAAAAAGAGCTGCCAGGCGTTGCGCCCTGCAAAATTGGCCTAGGGTCCACACTAGAATTGCATTTATAACTTTTTAAAATATCTTTATTTAAAACTGTACCGTAAAATCCTGTTATTTCCCCTCCACCTAAGAAAGACATGACGAAAAATTGTAAAATAATCTGGGGGTGCTTGCACAAGATTTTTTCACAACATTTGTGGGGGATTTTGGGGACATTTGGTGAACCTTGCAGGAGTTTTTTTCACATTGCTCTGACCAAAATCACGTTTCTTCCGTAATACTTTGACAAAATTCTTTTTTTTTTTTTTCATAACCCTTTGATGAAATGTGCAGGGTTTTTATTTCAATCCTTTGTTGAAATGTATCTATTTTCGCGATCCTTTGATGAAATGTGTGTTTTTCACTGGATTCTTTGACTGAATTTCTTTTTTCTGCAATCTTTTGACGAAATTTGCATTTTTCCAAGATCTTTTGATGAAATTCATGTTTTTTCTGCGGTCGTTTGACGAATTTGGCTTTTTTCGCGATCTTTAGACAAAATGTGCAGTCTCTGCTATCATTTGGTGTAATTCATGTTTTTTTTGCAGTCCTAAGACAAAATTGGCAATTTTTTCTGTGAACGATTGATGAAATTTATTTTTTCTGTGACCGTTTGTCGAAATTCACATTTTATTATGTCCGAATTGTTGGACTATAGACTGATGCCTGATTTTTTTATTTTCTCAACCGAATGCTTAATTTTTCAGAAAATTCGGAACAGAATAATCCATGTGTTGGGAATGTCATGTTTAGAATTCACGCCCCTTTCTGATGTGGCGAAAAAATAAAATACTTGGTATTGATTCTGACATTCACATGCAGGGTGGAACTTTTTTGGAAGTAGGTGATGCTTTCTTGGGATTTTTTTTTTTGGTACTTCTTAGTTATCGCGTCGACCAATTTCGCCAAATTATATACATTGACATAATTTTTATTTTAAATAACGAAAGAACAAATAAATTAGTAAAACATTAATAAATAAACAAATAAAATGTCAAATTAATGGTTTTATTGGCCATTATTGACATTTAATCCTACAATTAATTAATGAATGGCAACCATTATTGGCATTTAATCTTACAATTTGGCAACAGTAATTTGGTCGACGGGATAACTAAGAAGTATCTTTTTTTTTTAACAAAAGGTGGAGGGAGAGGGCAAGAAAAGTGTATAAACGGGATATTATGGTGTACCAAAAAACCATGATAAGTACCTGTAGTTTTAGCTATAATATTTTACACATAATTTTAAATGTATACAGTAGTCTCAAAAACCATCTCTATATAAAACTTTGTTTTTTAAATTGTACTTTGACACCATAATTATTATTACAGTTATTCTTTTATTTTAGATACCTTGGAAATAATTAGTGAAAAATCTATATACAAATTGAGCTGCATGCTGTCAAAAAAAATCATCAAAAATTCTCCCCAACAGTGGTAAGTTTAACTGAATTTTTTTTGTTGTTGTTGTCGTTGTTTCTTCTAAAAAATATAAGATCATGTGAGCATGTATTTATTATAATATTTAAATTATTATATTTTATTATTATTTAATACAGTATAATATTTTTCTTTGAATAGTAATAGTTTTGGTTTCAAACATAATTATAAATTGTGTCAGTTTGGGATATTTTGATATTTAAAAAAAGAAAGTTTGCTTTGTTATGAAAATTGTTTTTTTTTTTCGATAATTTTAAAAATGTTTCTGTTGTCAGAAATTCAACCTAAGTTTAGAGAATAGACTTAATTTTAAAATGTAGTCCGTCCCGCTTAATTGCATACAGCTGGTTCCACTGAATTGTATGCATTTAAGTGAGGACATTAATTAATGTTATCAGCAAACGCTATCATTTGATTATATGCCACAGATATGATAAATATTAATGGAGAATAATTATTTACCTAATAAATTAAAAACTACTGTATTAATAACTTTAATAAATAATTTATTATTACTCTATATATAAAAGTATATGTAATAAAGTATAAGGTATTATAACACTATTTACGGTACATGGTTTAATTTTTCATTATAATTTATGTGAAAATTAAAATGAAAGTTAAATAGAAAATTTTTGTTTTTAAATCATACCTTTGAAAATAAAAGTTTCTGCATAAATTCTTTTTTATTTTTCAATTATTTGTCAATTTATTTCTCTTTTTTTTCTTTTGCCTACACAAAAAATCCTTTAGGAATTTTTTTTTTTTTTTTTTTTTTCATATCTTGACATTGCATTTCTCCACTTCCAGCGCTAAATATTGATCTTTTATAGTGCTGTCCTCTAAAAAAAAAACCACCCTAGAACTTCATCAAAAAAAATCACTGAAGTAAAATTTTCTTTTTGTCCTGTTTCCATATGCCATTTACAATAATAAAATTATTTAAAATTACTTTAGAAGTGTTTATTTAGTTTTTTTTTTTTTAAATAAGCTAATGATACAGAATTCTAGCGAAAAAAAGAGCTTATTTTCAATGTTTTTCTTGTTATAATACGACATGTTACAATGATGTACATCAGTTTTTAGATGCTTTTCTGTTAAACCATTAATATGTGAATAAAATGCACCATTTTCAGCTGATTATATTATGTTTGGCTCAATTTGTGACCTTTTGAAAACAGAGGTAAAAAAAACCCATGCGGGAACTAAAAATAACCCACTTTTTTATATATAAATAAATGGTGGAGCATACATTTTTTCTTTAAAATATTAATTTTAAAGGGAGAAAACATAAATTATGCAAATTTAATGCATATTTTGCATTTCTAAGAATTTGTACAAGTTATGTCATACCCCCCCCCCCCCCCCTTCGTTTTTGCAAAAATAAAACCCATCCACTTTTTTGTGTGTGTGTGTGTGCACAAAGATATCCTTTTACTTTTATATTATACATTGTTTTATTCTTTTACAAGCTTATTTTATTTTAATCATTATTTTACTTTTTTATGCAAATTTTATTAGGCGATTCTCAAGTTCACTGTTCAACAAGCATGAAACTTTCTGACACATTTACTCATTTTTAAACATAAAGGTACAAAATTGACAGGGCTGACTAAGCGATTTGGAATCGAAACAAGTTTTACGTTTTTGATAAATTACTTATCGAGTTACAAGTGATTTTCGGTCCCATGACGACAGGTTTTTTGCCTCTCTTTGGGTGGTTTTTCTCCTTGTCTGGAAAATTTGGTTCAAAACGACAACTTTGGCATTATTTTCTGACATTTCTTGTATGTTTACCAAAAAATGGAACATTCTGTAGTTTCTGAATAACACAGTGCCAATTTCAGGCATTTCTACTTTCTGAACAAAGATTAATTAAAACTTGTGTAATTAAGTTGCCCCTTTGGATTTGATTGAAAAAAAAAACTTTTTTTTTGCAGAATTGTGTTGTAAAAATAGTTAATAATGGAAGAAATACTTTGCTGTCTAATATTTTGGTTTCTAGAAGTGTTTTTGCATGTGGGTTTTTTTTTTAGGTAACATGGGTTATTTTTAGGAAAAAGTGGTTTTTTTTTTTCAAATTCTTCTTTGACTGCCATTTTGTAATATATTGACAAAATCAAAAATACTATACATTAAAATCTTAGTCAGAACAAGCTGTGAAAATGTAGCTACTCCAAATTGTTTTGTATTTTTTATTAAATTTTATATAGAGAAAAATTCAAAAAGTGGTTTTTTTTTAGAGGACAGCACAATATTGGTCTACTTTCCCCCGATTCCAGAATTTTTCAAAAAATACCCCCCAGCATCTTGAGTCACTATATGTACGACAAGCTTTAAAAGAAAAACACAATTGTCCAAATTCAACACTCTCATAAGTTGCCACAATTAAGATAAGTCATCTTACACGACTATTTCTGCTCTTTGATTGTAAATATAACAAACCATTGTTACAAAAAAAAAAAGTTCTTCCTTTTTTTTCCATTCACCACTATAACATGAATTCATAAAATCCGGATTACTACTAGTAGATTGGCGATATTTATGCAATTAACCGGAGATTGTTATGCGATAAAACGAGTACATTTAAAATTAGCCTTATGGGGAACGTCTCTGTTCCACGGCATTCTATGCATATAAGCGGGGTATGCAATTATCCATTACCCGATTAAGTGGCGCCGACTGTATTTTATAATTTAAACATTATGAAATGTTTTTTTTTTCCTGGTATTTTTCACATGAATTTGAGTACTGCAGCATTATTTATGGATATCCCAAATTAACTTATGTATAGAAAATTACAATATCATACCAGCCAAAAAGCAATGACTATTAAAATGCTTATGTCAAAGATTTTTTTTTTCAGTCGTGTGACTATTGAAATTTTCTATTATACATTTTACCTGCCAAATACATTTAATTCAACTTGTATTCTTTTTCAGCTCGAATAAATCTTTATTTTATGTTGGAAATTTTTTATGTTATGACCAGGGGTGTAAAAGTGTAGGTGCCTAACGCGTCTCTCACCTATAAATTTTATTAGTTTTCTTCGTTTAAATTTTATAAGCAATCTTACAAAAAATTTAGACGAAAAATAATGAATAAAATTTATTGATGAGAGACTGCCCGCTGGTGCTTAGATTTTTACACCCCTGGTTATGGCTATGAGCTTTATTTCGAATCTAAACATTCTGAAACATATTTTGATTTTTAATATTTAAACTCTAGGCGTGTTTCTATTATATCAACACCATTGTACCAAGCATGATAGTTGGTGCCAAATAGAAAAAAAAAACTGTTGGTATAAAAGTGATCATTTAAAAAATATACTTTTTCAAACTTTCACACTATTTTACTATATCAACAGAAATATATACTTACAATAAAAGAACAAATGAATATTATACAATAAAGTAAAACTAGGTTTTTAATTCAGTCATGAAGTTATAAGTGTCTCTTAGCATTGTTTGTAGCAAACATTTGATTTATATATATATATATATAAAGACGTCACACGATATCAATGCGATAAAATTGTAAACAATGACATATATTGCTTTTGTTATAGCATTTTGCGACGATCTATATTCTCTTAATAGACTGGATATGATATTCAGCACCAACAAAATTGTATCGAATTAGACTGTGAAATGCTCATAGTCGGTATCTCCAGGGGTCAATGCAGTTTTTTTTTTTTTTTTTTTTTTTTTTTATGAGGCCTATTTTATGAAAAGTAAAAGTTGCTTTCGTGAAATTTAATTCTTTTTTTTTTTTTTTGTGAAAAATAACATTTTTTAATGAAAAATGAAATCTAGTTACATAAATTTGAACCAATAATTTAATAATAATAGCTTATTTAAGTCCTTATGCTAAAGTTTTTCTTTCTGGTAAACTCTTTTTGTTTGTAAATTATAACACAAGAAAATGGCATGGTTTGCAATAAAAATCTGTTGCATGGATAGGATTGTGATATCAGCATACATTTTGGCAAGGTGTTTAGGAATCAGTCCAGACTTTTCTGACAGGGTCCTGTTTTTGTGAAACTGAAGTTTTTCTTATTTTGTGAAAATTCTACTCATAATTTTGTGAATTTTAAATTATCGATGTCTTCATGTTCTATCCTTCTTGTATAAAAAGCTAAGTAATAATCTCTTTGGTGAGTTCAACTGCTTACTTACAGGCCTGATTTTATTTTTAAATGACTAATTTGTGGAAAAGTTCAATTTGAAAGCGAAAACATTCTATGAAATCTCTATTTAAGAGACAAATAATTTTGTGAAGGGTCCTGTTTTAAGATAAATAATTTTGTGAAAAGTCCTTTAAAGGACCTAAAATTTTCCTAAACATATCCCTGGTTTGTATAACAGAAAAGTATGAAACTCATTTAGTATTATTTAAGATATTTGTTATAGTTTTTTATGTTTATGAAAAAATATAATAGAATAACACCCCACCTGTCTTTTGGTTTATATAATAGCACCTCTCTGGCCCCTCTTTCAAAAAATTAGCACCCATCTTGCTGCTCATCCAAAAAAATTTGCACGCTTCTTGTCTCTCAGTTGACAAAATCTTCCCTTTCTTTTTTTGGCATTAAAACAATTGTTTGCATAATAAAAACTGAAGTGCCCTAAGCAATCCGTAAAATTCCGTAAAGATTTTAATTCATTATATGTTGGTGATCAGTATATTGGTACATTATAGTAGACACAATTCATTAATGATTCATTAAATTAAAAATAGATGATCCTGCTTTATTTTCTATAATGTCAGTGTAATGTATTGATGCTCAATTTATTAATTTTATTTTTAATAAACGGAGAAAAGTGATGAATTGTAATTATATAATGGTTATATATATTATATATACACATCAAGAATTTTTTTCCCAATGAAAGTAGTTATTTTTAGTTTCAAAGTTATTGCACCATCCCTTACCCAACATTCCAAAACAAATTTCTGACTAAGGGCTTCTTCCATTTTAGAAATTGTTTTAGGTCTGTTTTGTTTAATTTTCTGAACTGTGTGTAGGGGGAAGTTACTGCGCTGCTGGTTGGATTAGCAGTTACCTTCTCTTTTCTTGCAGTGTGTGACATGCCTTATGTGGCTTCTTCTTGTGTCTGGCTGGGGTCGAGAGCTGCGATCTTTCATGGCTTTGATCTCGGCTTGTGGTCTAGAGGAGCAATTGGGCCGCCCGTTCTACTCTTGTAGGCCTCTAAAAAGGATATCTTGAACTTTCGTTCGGTACCTACCTAGAAGGTGTTTTGTTAGATTCCCCTCGAGGCATAATGCCTAGTGACAGTCTAGGATGCATGTAGCTTTCGGCTTTATGGAGTGATGGTTCTGCCCTGTTTGATGTGCAGAGTTCTAAGTGAGGTAGCTCTTGTGCTTGACACTTATAGTACTTGAGGGGTACCCTCGAGGTATAATGTTAGCAATTCATGGTGAGAAGTTTCTGAACATGGAGTACTTGTTGGTTTGATGGTATCTGTTGTTCACCAGTGGGAGGCCCACTGGCTTTAGCCTACTTGGCAGCGTCTTATTTATTTTGCGACATAGCCACCCTTGTGCAGATGTTTCCTTGACTCTCGGACTCGTCAAAATATTCCATGTGTAATAAATTATCAGGCTGCAGCAGAGACTATGTTGTGTTGTGGCCTTCTGTCTTCCTCGCTTAGCTGTTTCGAATGGCAGATTGATGTCGTGGTGATTGGGTGTCAGTTGATGCCTTTTGGGACAGGTTGCTACGTGATCCCCTAGAAAGGAGGACCGTATGTATCTGCTTGGCTCTGGTTCAGGGAACTTTGGTTTTTACATTCCTTAATCGGGAAGGTCTGTGTGTGTGCGTGGGGGGGGGGGGGGGGGGGACAGGCAAACTAAACTTTACCCTGGGCACAGTTTTCTCTTTGCATGGTCCTGTTGCTTGTAATTACCATAATTTTTAATTATTAAAAATGGTATTCTCATCAGTTATAAATATTAACTCTATTTTGATACAAAATGAGACAGGTGCTTCATGTTGATGTTTGACATAAAATAAGATGTGCAATTATGCTGCTTTGTACTTTTTAATAGTTTTTTCAAGCATTTCCTAGGGCTTAAAATAATAAAATTCCTAAAAATAACTGTAAATTTTACAAAAAGATCTTTTGAAGAAACAAACAATAAGAAATTATTGTATATCTTGTGTATATATATATTGATTTATTCCTTTTGAATGAATGTGATGCACCAATAAAGTTTAGTAGAAATGTATATTTTGTCTTTTCTTCATTATAGATGTGTGCAGCGTAAAAATTATTTTGTGACAAGTGCAGGCAGAAGAAACTGGAAAGTTGGATTGTTGTTTAAAAAAAGTTTTGAAACTATATTTTGTAATGTGGAAGGTTGTAAAAAATATTTGTTTTGTATTTTACTGTGAAAGTTTTAAATAAATATTTTTTGTATTTTGCTGTGGAAATTGTAAATAAATACTTGTTTTGCTTTTAATGTGACTGTTTTATTGTGTAATTCATAACTTTAAGCTTTTTAATATAGGAATTATTTTAATAATTAATAAACAAAATAATTCAACAGCGATTATCATTTTTTCGTACTATCATTCTTAACACTGCAGAATATATTTTATAAGTATTTTTTTGTCTTTTATTTTTTTTTCCTTTACTGGTCTTAAATTAAATTAGGAGTAAACTTTGACTTTTTATTTTGAATAACATTTTCAGGTATTCACTTTTGATAATTTTTACGTAAAGATTAAACTTTTCTTTGTCAAATAGTTTAAGTTTATTGTTTTATATTCAGCATTTAGTGTAATATGTGCAATCATTTAAAATGCAATTAAAATGTAGAAGTTCTTATTCATTAAAATAAGAACAAAGGATGAAAAGAGTATCTTGACTTTTCTGCAGTTTGTGTGAATTCTTCATGTTCATAAAAGGCATTTACTGAGCTATTACCAATTGTATAATGTTAAATGTATCCATGGCACTATCATATTTTGTTAAAGTAAGGTAATGTATTTAAAGGTAAGTAAAACATTAAATTTAAAGTTGTATTTTACAGCCAAATTATCACAACAGTAAAATGTGCTTTGGTCACTAAATATAAAATGGCATACTATTTGACTTTAAAAATATTAAGATGTCTTATGCAGTAGCTTTTTTCTATAAAAAAAAATGTAAAACAATCATCGGAGCTACAAAATTATACTTTTTAATTTCATGTGGCACTTCATCACAGGACAATCAAATGCATAACATTTGTTACAGATACTGGGTGTTCCTAAAGTGCATAGTGGATCAGGTAGTCCCATGCTTTTTTTAGTAAGTAAATCAAATAATTGCAAAATGAATAAAATTGTCATTGAAAAAATGGTTCTTATGGCAAAAATAGTAAATTAGAAAAATGTTCAACTCCAGATATTAAAAAATATCTGCAAGACAACATCTTAAATAGTGATGAAGCTATGATGGAAAATTTTTAAATTGCACCATTTTGGATAATATTTGTTTAAATTAAGAATAAAGTATGTAAAACTATTATTGTATGCAAGTAAGGAATTTTACCAAATTTCTTAAATATTCATGAATCTTATCAAAAATATGTAAGATATATTACTATCTTCCATTTGCATTTTTGAAATTCCTATATTGTCACTGAAAACATTTTTTACTTAATAAATTGTATAAACTAAGATATCTTGAAGATTGATTTTTTTTTTAAAGAAAGGTTTACTGAATAATCTTTTTACAGGCTATATAATTTATTAAATAATTATGTTATAATTGATTATAATAATTAAAAGTGACAAGACATCAATGAATTGCCATAAATTTCAAAAATGCAAATTGTAGGCAGTAACATTCATTAAGCCATCCAGAGGTTATCGAGCCATCATAAAAAAGTCATCCACAGAATGTTGACAGGTGTGACATTTCGATAGCCAGGGGATGTCATATTACTGTCTGCAAGACGACTGCATCCATCCACGGGATATCAGCTTATCCTGTATATGACATTATTTGGATGATTTTAGGATGTCATTAGGACCATCCAGAGGATATCATACAAGTGTCCTATAATCGTCCAAAAGGTGTCATGAAATGACATCCGTAGGATGTTGACAGGTGGGACATTTCGAAACCCAGGGGATGTCCTAAAACGGTCGGCAGGACCAATTCATCGGTCCGCAGGATATCAGCTTGTCCTGAATATGACATCTTTCGGATGTTCTTAGGATGTGTTTGTGTTGTCTGGGATGGAACGATTCCAGGGTATGATTGTGCCGCATCCCCGAACATTTGAGCATCTTCGCTGAGAGTTGTGCGCGAGTGGATTGTTTTATGCTTCCAGGAGGGATAAGAGCACTGTAAGATATCGCAGAATTCCTGCAGTGGAAGAAGCAGTATTACGATTATTATCCTCTACGGATAATAGAGGATAGTCCTTCGACAAGCACGAGTGCTGTGATGGACGTGCGTTGGGTGTGAGCCATTTCCTTGCACAAGCCCCATACATGCAATGCATTTCAGCAAGCTCCGTATTGGTGTAATGACGCATGTTGTTCGAAATCCGTGAGGGAATGACGATTCAAGTCAGCGAAGCGCTTTCATTCGCCAACTTAACAGCGCCTTCTACTGCATCAACGCGGCATTTCTGCACCCACATTCCTATACGAAATGTTATTTAGTTTAACTGCTTATTTAGGTCTCCTCTACCTGCGTTCACTTTTCTGACACATGGTTTTGAAACACCCTAAAAAAGAAAAAAAAAAAAAAGCATCACAAAAACATCTAAATGAAGCATTACACAGGCAGATATCATTTAAAGAGACAAACGTAATTTTAAATCCTAGAAATATAATGCTAAAAATGTACAATTCCCAAAGCATTTTCAAAGTGTTTCCTTTCATCATCAGCACAAAGCTGAGCTCTTCTCATAATATTTCTATAAATATTTTGGAGTTATAGAAACAACAATTGATTTCAACACTAATATTATTGAAAGCATCGATTGTCTTTTGTTTAAGATTAACTGCGTATGTATTATCGTCCACGTTTTCTTTTTCTTGCAATAAATATCTCATAGATTTGCATTTCTAATTTGATTTCGTAGATACAGATATGCAGTTCTTGTAATGTTCTTGTTGCTGATAATGGGAAAAAAAAAATTCTAATTGACTTATCTCTTCTAGAGGTGCGGTATAAAAAAACGTGAATGCAACTTTTCGAAAATAAAACTTTTGTCGGAACTATTTCAGTGACATAATTTTATTTCCTATCGTTTTCGGGATCACTTTTACATTTTACGTTGCTCTGAAAAGTTAAAAAAAAAAAAAAAAAAAAAAAGCTTTTCAAAATTCTTGGTATATACAGTAAAACCTACCAAACGCGACCACGTTCCGTGGCAATAAAAATTGGTCGCTCCGAGAGGTGATCTCTTAACGGAGGTCATGTTTAAATCTAGACTTTAATTGTTGAAAAAATGTAACAATGTTACTAAAATTTATTTTTCACATTAGGAAAAAATATGAAAATTTAAGTATAAAAACAAAAGTTAATTACATATGTTAATTACTGCAGGGTTTTAAAAATGAAGGCATTGATATTTGCTTTGATTTTACGATTTTATCTTCTACAATTTTTATTTCCAAGTCCTTTCGAAGTTCAGTAAATAAATGCATTTTTTTTTTCCCTTTGGACGGGAACAAATAATGACGATTTCATTAATTTATCTATTTCTTTGTGAGTTTCCTGACAGGATATAGGGTAGGGGAGTTTATTGAGCATCATTCTTAAATTTGTCAGCAGAGTTAAATTCATTGCCTAAAAAGGCACAAAGGGGTTTAAACACTTAAAAGTTACCTGAATAAAAAAAAAAAAAAAAAAAAAAAAAAAAAAAATTCTAAACGTAGTTTGGAAGTTTGATGAATAATGCGCTCCCCAGAATTGTTTTTCAAATAAAACCTTCAAGCGACCAGGAAAAAACGGAATTTGTTTCATTTTCTTCAAAGAAATGGGTCGCTCATGGAGGGAGTTCGACTGGGAAAGTCTCTGAATGGAGGTAAAATTTGTATTGAGCCTATGGGAATAAATTTCGGTCCATGAAAAAATGGTCGTTCAGGAAGGTGCTCGCTTAATGGAGGTGCTCGCACAGGGAGGTTTCACTGTACTCTTTTCTACGGACGTAGTATATGATACATTCATTTTTCCATAATATAACATAGTCATTAATAAAGTAAAAGTTTTTTGTATATATGTCCACTGCGTAATTTTATTTAACTATATTAATTTTTTCAATCTGGAGCTTAGAACTCACTTTTGTAGCCGCTTATTTTATTCCATTTTCTGAATAAGTTTAAGTTTTGAAAGAATTTGTGGATTGTGTTTATTTACTGTATTTTGCATTTTAAGTTTGCTAGTTGAAAGTTTAAAATTTAACAGAAAAAAATAAAATCAACAATGATTTTCAAGGCCACAGTATTAAAAACCTTTAATTTTTAAGTGCAATAGTTGATTGAATATAAATTATTATATTTCTAACTAGAGTATAAAATTTATCTTTAAATGCTTATATCTTAAAAGTATTTTATTTCCTTTAAGCTGGTATTTTTATGGTGAAGTTTTTTAATTCCCATTCGCAATAATTGTCAAAGATAATTATGTACCTTCATATGAAAAAAATATAAATGTTAAGCCGGATACTGAATATTCTGTCAAAACTTTTGGTGGAATATTTGGTATTCGACAAAATTCCCTTTTCGGTTCAGCTCTATTACGGTACCGCTCATACTTGCAAAAAGGCATGTCCATTATCATACGATTGTGAATAACAATGGAAATCAAAAAGTAAATGCATAACTTGATCAATAAGCAGATAGATAAGCATTTTTCATTCCGTATGTTATCAGCAACTATCAAATTTTACACAAAAAAGCTTATTAAAAGAGAAAACTAGATTCAAATATAAATTCATCTTTTATCAGTTTTATCCGAGAACTAATTTTTTTATTATATTTTTAAATTAAGTTTTAAAATTTTATTGATATCTGTTACAGTAATACCCCGACTTACGTCACCCCCAAACATGGGAGCGTTCCGACCCAAATGACCGATTATTACCACTAAATTTTAATAGCATTCTTTGCTTTATTAAATCTCAGAAATTCTGTCTGTAAATAATGCTTGAAATACTATTAAAATTTAGTGGTAGTAATCGGCCATTTGGGTCGGAGCGCTCTCATCCCTGGGGGTGACGTAAGTCGGGGTATTACTGTATTTTCTTTTCGTTGCTTGAGATATACTTACCATATACGCTCAGAGATAGTCATAAGTATTAGTTTATAAGCTCATGCGTGTATAATAAACTGTGTATGTAACCTGTTTTTGATTGAAAAAACGAAATAATTAATAAAATAAAATAAAGTTATTTCGTATATAAGATTCAGCATACTAGTTTTAACTGCTTAAAATCCGAAACATTGAAAATAAAAATTCCATAGAAATCCCAATTATTTCATTTATTTTTTGGTTATTACTTCTGGAGATTGATAATTTTTTTTTTCTTATTTTTTAAAATCTGAGACGTAATATTATTAAAAAAAATTAAAAGAATATAAGTCGTTTTAATTTATTAAGTATTTTTTGAAGTGGTACTTTTAAGGTACCGTCGGGACTAGGGAGCAATGTATCTACTATTTACCTGCACTGTTTTTTTTTGGGGGGGTGGGGGGGTATCCTTTAAAATAGGGGTATATTTCTTATGTATTTTATTTTGATGCTCATTTCGGGTAAAATACGGAAAATTTCTATGACGGACAGTTTTAACACAAATGGAGAATTTTTGTCTGATTGGTAAATTATAAATTTAGTCATAAAACATCAGAATTTCGAATTGATAGTTTAAGTCTAGTAATAAATTCATCAGGTACTCATAAATATAATAACAGACTAATACTAGTTGCTGCAGTTAGTGCACAAGACACACACACAAAAAAAAAAGGAAGGGGGGAGATTGTCTCTTTCTTCGAGATGAAAAAAATACATTATAATAATACTTAGCGGAGTTGCAACTATGACAAACGTAACTTTTTAATAAAATGTAAGATACAGCATATACTTATTTTTAAGCATTTTATCGCTAAAGTGTTTTTTACTTTGTTATATCTTCTGTGTTATTTTCCTGGATATTCATCCTCACCTTGTCAATAAACCTTACTTGACAAAACTCGTCATTTTTTAACTCGGTACATCGAAAAAAATATTAGAAACACCTAAAATGGCGCAGAAAAAATTATTTTGGAGGCGTTTTGTAATTATTATTACTGATCAAAATTTAATTGGTGTGCAATGTGCTTTTATGCTTAAATGATATGAAAAATTGTTTACGTAATTTTCATCAAAATGCATGCATATTTCTTGTTATAAATAGGGGAGGTGGGGGATGAATGGGACATTTTCACAAAAATATTTTTTTTTATTTTTTTATTTAAGTTACTATCAATATTATATATCACATTTCATACATTAGGTATATTTGCCAACATATATGAACAATAATTATTCTAGATTATGATTTATTCATAAAAATATTATGAAATCAAAAAAACGTTCCCCCCTGTCCCAATCATCCCCGCAGCAGGGATGAATGGGACACTAATAGGGATGGATGGGACACAAAGATTTTCCTCCCTGTATTCAATTTTACCAAATTAAAATTTATAATTATAACCTTATATGAAAATTATTTTTGTAATATATGATTTTACAGCACGAATCGATATGTTTTTTTTCTTTTCAATAACTTCTTTTATTGCAGTTTTAACTTTTAATGCGGACTTCGGCTATCAACCTGTTCTTTTTTTTCCCTTATGAGGCATTTTAGATTTGAAATGAAAGTGCAAAATGTCTTTTGAATATAGCATATCTAATAATTTTCAATCATAACTTATTAATTAATATTAATTAAATGTATTGTAGAAACATGCAGAGCGGAAATTATTGTGTCGATCGGAAAGTCATGTCGCGTTGGGAAAATCAATTCGTACCGGAAAATTCTGCCCGATAATTATTAGACATTAGATATCGGAATCAATGTCTAATAATTAAATGATTGAATTTTTCAGTACGAATTGATTTTCCCAACACGACCCGACTTTCCGATTGACCCAATATGTTAGGGGTGGGGATTTATTTGTGCAACATTTCAAAATTCAATATAATTTCCCCCATTTGATCAATACGCATATAGTATTTTTATCAATTTTATCTATTTTGATTAAGTTTTAGTACCAATTTTTTGATGATCCATTAATAATTATTACAATACACTCAGAAATTTTAAACAATAACAACTCATATAATACTATTTAATATTATTAATTGACGTAAATTATTGATTTATCATCCTATATAATACTATTTAATTAATAAATAAAATTTTCAACATCTCTAGGGAGGAGTGAGAATGTCCCATTCATCCCCATTTGAAATGTCCCAATCATCCCCATGATGCATAATATCCCTTCTCAGCCATTTTACCTCAAAAATTATTTTGTCACAATGGTTACTATTCATTCATTTTAATTATTGATATTGAACCTTAAAATAAATAACTACAACATAGCTTAATTTTTTATATTGTATAAGATATTTCACATCTTCAAATGTAAAAAAAACTTTTTAAGCAGAGATTTCAGAAAATGCAACTTTGAAGGAAAATGAAAACAGCAATGTGGTCCTACTTTTAGTTCTGAAGCACACTGTGGTAGAGGTGTATGGGGTTAGGAAGCAATTTAAAATAAATGTTTATTGCCTGAAATAGTGAGAATGTCCCATCCATCCCCTAGCTCCCCTACTATTAAAAAAGAGCAGTGAAATGTTTTACATTTACCTTATTTTCAAAGCTGTGAAATAAAAAAATTTATTATATTGATCCGACGGTATTTAAAAGAAATAATTCAGTTTATTAACTCTAATTAACATTTTTTTTAAATTATTGCATAAATCTTCTAATAATAGATATTTTTTTGTGGAGATGTTGTTTTTAATTAATAATTTTGGGCGTAAAGTATATACTGTACAAAAAAAAAAAAAAAAAAAAAAAAAAAAAAAAAAAAAAATCTCAGTAAGGCTTAGTCGACATAGTGCGGTTTCATCTCCCCGTTAATAATTAAAATTTACATATTAAGTAGTAATTTTGCTAGAAGTGGATAGAAATAGAACAGACGAATAAATAAATACTTTATAATCGGTGAATACTTTTAGAAAAATAAATAAGTAAATGTATGCTAATTTGTAAGAAGCTCTCAAAAATTAGTTGGGCCAAAACCTTCCCCACCCACCCAAATACATTAAGATGACACTGCTGAAATGTATCCAGGGTGATTTTTTTTGCCCAGCAAAATCCACCACTATTGAAGATTAAATGATATTTTCGTCTTATGTTAAAGGCGAAATGAGGGGTGACCTTAAATTATGTCACGCGGGTATGGAGAGTGATACCATCATAAATTCGTCTGCTGTGTAAATTTCCCGTTAAATAAAAAAAGAAAGTGTTCAGAACTTTTCTATATCCGCTGCAAAAGTAAGCCCCAAAGACCTTGACACGCGTCCGCCATTCGAATCAGACATGCTTTTTCGCTTTTTTATTTTTAGCTTTTAGCCAAGTCCTTGTCGGAAGACAATGTAGCAAAACTGCAGGATGCTGGTCACTTGATGCCAATTTTCTTTCGAACGAATAATTAATAAGCCAAGTTTATTCTTATTGAAAAGGGACTGACGAAGGAATGCGAACATGAGTAGATTTATCATGTGTCCAGTCCGACTTTGCAATGTGACTTTGGAAATCTTTTCGCTTCCTCAAGTTTGAAGATGGAAAAGTCACGTTATTGCAAATTATGCAATCGTTGCATAATTTGAAACCCAATCCTGTTGTAACCGTGCGTTTCTTTTTATCCGGGAAATTGGTGACAAATCGCTTTATTGGAAGCTTACATAAGTTTCCATTTGATCTGCCTTTAAGGGCACTAGGGACGTTCAGATGGGACGAAAAAAACTCAGTTATCCTTTTTCAAATAAATTGAACAGTTAGGATTACAGGTAATTAAAACTATTTATGCTTAATTGAAGAGCTGAGTGGAAGAACATGTTATGCTACATTTTCTTAAAAAATATTTTATCTTTTGGGCGAAGGTGTTATCAGGTATTCTATCACATGGTAAAGCTAAAATACCAAAGTTCTATTTAGCCTTGAAGATTTAAGCCATTATTCATTAACATTTAATATTTTAATATTTAATAATGCAAATAATATTAATATTTTTTAATATGTAAAAATGAATAAGTTTTTTTGATAGAGTTTAGTACCACACCTGTTAATATCTTAAACACATGGTATCAAACAAAAAATAAATCATTAAAATTGACAACAAAAACCTTCACGTCAAATTTCTTCAAATGTAATTTTTGTTACTTAACATGTTCTTCCACTTAGCTCTTCAACTGTTAATGGCATTATCGCGAAATAGCATTTTGATTATTAAATAGAAGATTTAATGCACTGAAAGTTGTAGAGAGTTACGATTATCAAATTATGAAACAGCGGTGATTGGAGGGCACAAATCCCTGCTCCCCCCCCCCCCCCCTCGTCTAATAAAAAGTTTTCGTAGAGAATAAACAGTCTTAGAATATCAGTGCATGTAATCGCGCACCCTGTTACAATTCATAAGAGTTAAATCACTTTAAACTACGTGAAATTTTATTTACAATGCCTGGGACATGGAAGTTTTAAACCATTGATCAGTGGCGTAGCAGTTAAAAAATTATGGGGAAAAACTCGGATATTTATATATAAATTGAGCCGCAGTATTGTCCGATAATTAATGAAATAATTCTGAAAATAATTAATCGTTCAAACTAATTATTAATGCATTATCACAAACCAATATTTTAATTATTTTAGATAGTAAATTTAAGGTACTGGATTGTATAAAATTACAATTAGCAAATTAATGAGGTAAGTTAGGAGAAAAGGTTCGCCCCTGATGTAATAAAAACTTACCTTGGAAAATAGTCCTGGAGTACCACTACATGTAAATGCATTTCGCAAGATTTAAATTTCCCGAAACTATTTATACTAAGGGGCTTTGCAGATATAACGTTATCAACTTTTTGGTATTTTTGGACCCCCTCCCCCCCCCTTATGATATCATATGTTATCATCCCTCGAACCCCCCCCCCCCCCCCCAAGTAATGATATCGTTATCATAATAATAAATAATAAAAATGAATAAAAATTCTTTTGATTTATGGAATTTTTTTCTTTTGTTTGGACTGATATACAAATATGTTTATATTTATTTTTCTTATACTGATTCAAATGAGGAGAAGTCAGTAAAATATCAGTTTATATATGAAACAACTTTATCTCAAGTAACACTTAAAAGAAACAGAGTGTTTAAAAGTATTTAATAATAGCTTTTCGTTGCATACTGCATTTGACAGTAATAATGTCTTTTTGAACTTGCCCCCTCACGGGGTGGACTGACAGAACTTCTTATCAACAAAACAGGCGGACAACATTATGTTTTATTTACTTGCTAAATACAAGTATAATTTGAAACATACTTCGCATTATATTTTATTGAACAGCGAATTATATATGCATACACGTAGGGTATTCCGTATTTTGGAACTGAATAATTTTATAATCAGTTAAGGATTTAAATAATAACTTTTGTATTTTCAGGAAAATAGATAACATACTATTTTGATGTAAAGACCAAGTTACAAATAAGAAGAGAAAACTTTGGTTGGATCAGAAATGATAGCGATATCAAAACACAAATCACCCTCCTCCTCCTAGAGTTATCTTACGATATCATGTGCCAGACCCCCCCCCCCCCCTCCCCCATATAATGATAACGTTATATATGCATAGCCCCTAATATGAAAGAAATGAAACTGCAGGTTGTAAGTTTCAAATATTGAATTAAAAATAATAATGAGATCAAAATAAAAATGTTTCTTTCGAAAATGACTTGAGGCCCTTAATCTTCAGATTTACTCGCTAGAAATAAAATCAACGTTTATAGTTATAGATATTCGTATAGATGTATTTTTATAGTAGACCAAGTTCGACTGTATTATTTTTTGCAGTTTTTGAAAAATAAATAAATTAAGACAAAGATTTAGCTTAAACTTTATGCTTTCATTTTTCTTACTGTTCTACCAAATATATCTTTCCTTTTATTCAATATGAAATTTTATAACAATTTTTCAGTATAGAAATGGGATTTGATTTCTTCTCAAGCTTCCTTTTAAAGAATCGAAGCTTGTGTAATCCCTTTTTAAAAAGTTGTCTTTGTGGAAGCCGAAACAATTTAGAGATTTCACTAAAAACTAGAACTTATCAGGAAAATGGTGGGACAAGCAGTACGAGTGAAACTGAGACCGTTCCTTATCGGGAAAACCGCAACGTCTGGTTTGAATAGCCAAGCTTCGGTGTTACAGATTTTGCCTGTAAAACTGTTTTTCTGCAGTGATAGCGTTGTTGCTAGGAAAAAAACAAGTTGGAAATTGCTCTTCAAACGTGGCAAGTGAGGTGCGTTCGTACTATAACTAGTTTTAAAAATATTTTTTGCACCGCATATTGTACTGAATATATATTTTAGTGCTGTTCATAAGTGCATATCAATTTCATTCTGTTCGAAAGGCTGCAACATCATTAAAATGCACTTACGATAATTTTTTCCCATTCGCCGTAATGTAACGGAAAACTTTTGACTGTCCCTGAAATTAAACTATACATCCGATTTTTATAAAATTGGAAATGACTCGACAAAATTTTGCAACAATTATATATTTAAAATTTCAGACCATTCGGAAGGCTGTAACATCATTAAATGCACTTGCTATAATTTTCCCATTGGCCGTAATGTAACGGAAAACTTTTGAATGTCCCTGTAATTAAACCATACATCCGATTTTGATAAAATTTTAAATTACTCGAAAAAATTTTGCAACAATTATGTATTTAAAATTTCAGACCATTTGGTTGAGTAGCTTTTGCTCTGTTATATGCGGACAGACGGACCGAACGACAACTATAGGTGCTACGTATTTATATAATTACGAACGCACCTAAAAATAGAGTTACATTGCGTATTTTGTTAATCGCAGGCGTGAAAACTTAATTGATTGACGGAATAAGAAAGTTAATGAAAGAGAAAATATTTCTTAAAATGATTTGTGAAAAATGTAATTTTTTCAGTTTTGAGCACTTTAATTTTATTTTTACAAAAAGCTAACGCAAATGGTAAATTTATTTTTTCTGAATATTTATTCAGATATTCTTTTAAAATGAATAGTATTAAAAAGGTTTAGGCTATTTTCCCCTGTTATCCCGAAGCTGTAATTTATTTATATACTGATCCCCGCATCTTCACACATAAACGGTATCTGATATCAGGTTCTAATTTTGGCGGATTAAAACAAATTTCAATCAGGACAATTGTCGAAACTGGTTTTAATCATATAAAATTGATCAAAATTTGTTTTAACCACTCAAATGTAGTTGAAACTCTTATTAAATAATTTTAGCTTACATAAATTATTCAAAATGTATATTTATGCGAGTATCATATTTTGTTATATTATTTATATATTTGATAATAAATTTTATTAACCTTTTAATAATTAGTAAACATTGATGGAACTTTTTTTTTCCCGTATGTAATGTCATTTCAAACAGAAACATATATTTCCTAAATCTTATTGTTCTTAATTAGTCCCGTCAAATTAGGTTTTTTTCTGGACATAATTATAAGAGTTTTGAAACTTGGTAATATTGTTTGGAAGGGTCTACTAATGAATATACTAAAAGTCCTGATGGATGAGGGATGAGCGCGAGGGGGAGGGGGTGAAAGAAGGTACCATTTTTCGGTTTTTTGTTAATATCTCATAATCTATAAGTCCTACGGAAAAATTTCTACGCAAAAGTTAAAGAGAATTAAATTCTCTACGAAAAAGGTTTTATACATTTTTCTCTAGAAGCCATAGTTAATGAGATAATCGCATTTAAAAATGAAGAAATTTGCCGAAAGTCATACCAGTGCCAGAGAGCGGGTCAATAGCACTTGCATTGCATCTATTTAACTTAAATTTAAATGACCGTTAATAAATGTTGTGCCCAGGTGAATGGAAGCCTGAACAATAACTTCAACAGATGACATTTTTCTTAACTATATATTATGTTATATAGATTATATTTTCCGTAATCGGGTTTGAAGTCATTTTAAAAAGCATGGATTAACGCCAATTTAATTTCCTTCTGTAACTTTTGTTTGGTATACTTTTTTTTCATAGATTATAGACATGCTGAGACTTCAATCCGTCAGGGTCAAAGAAGAATACGAAAAGTTTGCTCGATAGAGCTATTTCACGATTCGACGCAGCGACAAGTTTTGGACAGACGTTTGGTTTGACATAACCATTGAGCAAAAACTAATGCTTTCTAGGAAATGCTCTGTTGGGCTCACACATGGACGAGGAATAAGTGGAGTCTGGGCGCCACAGTTACCTTTTATATTTGTACCGCCCTGGAAGAATTCTGTGGTTTAACTCTTTCTTCTGGTGAACAACATAAGGATTTTCGTGATGCTCGGAGAATAGAGATGCTGCGGATATCTCCAAACTTTCAACTTGATTTGAAAGTCACCCGCCCTTTCCTCAGATAGATATAATTATATCAATATCCTCTGGTGTTATTGGAGATGAAACTATCACCTGCTTCAAAACTTAGGAAATCGGGAGTAAAAAGATGATTCAGGTGTCTAGCAAATGTTACTAAGGCTTAACATTTTTGCCTTCAACCAGTTGTACACTGAATTAGGTTTAGTATTGCCCCAGGGGCAACAGGATCGGTTGTTGTAATAGGCACTAACGTATGAACGAGCTTACGTTTCCAACCCCAAATCTCAGGAGACAGTTCATTTCCCTGCCGCAGCTGTATCTGTAAGCATATATTTTTATCTGAAGAGGTTAAGCTTACGAGAAGAGCAAGTCTATCCACATACTGTCCAACAACAGTAACGTTGTCACTTTCACTCAGTGCATCTACAGCAGTCTGAACAGTCAGAGTGGCGGCATTATTAGGACTTTGCTGTCATGAGTCTCCTTTGTCATTTAAGTTAGAGGATAGAATGGGAATCAACATGTCTTATTGTTCTTATTTCAGAGAAACTGATTTTGGGGGAAACTGATGAGAGTATGTTCTTCAAAATATATGTCAACTGAAGTTTTCACTGAGTACCTTCTATTTTGTTCAGCTACTTTATGACTGTTTACAGTGTCAGTATATCCATCGAAAACAATTCTGATTCCCTTTCCAGAATAGTGCTTCTTAACGTACTTTATTTAGGTGTTACAAATTCTTGTATTGTTGATCCCTTCTTCCACACCACCTCATATAACAGGAAGCCACCATCCACCATCCATTTGTTGTTGGTATAATATCTCACCTGATTGTTCAAATATTTGACACAAAGCACTTTTCTTTGTCTTGCACATTCCGCAATCATTGAAAAGAGAGAGAGAGGATAAGGAGTCGAATCATATTGTAGGTAATTTGCTAAATCTTCATTACTACGTTTGCTCAAGGAAATCCGTTGGAATATAGCTAGAGGGTCCACAGTTTTAATAGTATCATGAAATTTTATTGAATTATGCATACGGTTGAGTGACTGTACTATACCTTTCCAAGTTAGTTTCCCATCTGAGTAATATTTGCTAGACACTTGAATCATCTTTTTACTCTCGATTTCCAAAGTTTTGAAGCAAGGTGATAGTTTCATCTCCAATAACCCCAGAAGATATTGATATAATTATATCTATCTGAGGAAAGGGCGGGTGACTTTCAAATCAAGTTGAAAGTTTGGAGATATCCGCAGCATCTCTATTCTCCGAGCATCACGAAAATCCTTATGTTGTTCACCAGAAGAAAGAGTTAAACCACAGAATTCTTCCATGGTGGTATAAATATGAAAGGTAGCTGTGGCGCCCAGACGCCACTTATTCCTCGTCCATGTGTGAGCCCTACAGAGCATTTCACAGAAAGCATTAGTTTTTGCTCAATGGTTATGTCAAACCAAACTCCTGTCCGAAACTTATCGCTGCCTCGAATCGTGAAATAGCTCTATCGAACAAACTTTTCGTTTTCCTCTTTGACCCTGACGGATTGAAGGCTCAACATGTCTATAATCTATGTAAAAAAAAGTATACCAAACAAAAGTTACAGAAGGAAATTAAATTGGCGTTAATCCCTGCTTTTTAAAATGACTTCAAACCCGATTACGGATCATATAATCTATATATATAAAATACAAACGGAAATTTCGTTCCGAACGCCTAGATTTCGAGTTCTACCGCATGGATTTTTACGGAACTTATACCGTTAGATAGGTATCGTTTCAGGGAAGGTTTTAAGCTATAACACATCGTTTTACGTAGATTAGTTATTTAATTATGACGGAAAGTTCTGTTATTTTGGACGATAAGGTTACCATTTTATTTCTTGGCGAACTTTATCGTTGATAAAAAAAATTGAAACGGCTATTACACCTCGAAAAATAAAAGAAAAAAACTGTTATTAATTTTATTTAAAAGAAAAAGAAAAGAAAAAAAGAAGAACAAAATTCGTTTTAATGAGGAATAATATTAACAAACGAAAACATTTAATTTAAACCTGAAAGAAATATTTCTAATGCTTAAAAATTAATTTAATAAGAACGATTACAATTGATAAGCAATATTTGGCTCTTTATCGCTTGCGTTAGATTATAGAAACGAATCTGAAAATTTGATTAGATGAAATTTCAATGAATTTTTTTTTCTTTTTGCTCTTTTCTTTTTCTTTTTTATCAAATTGCCCCATCACGTGACTTACAAAAGAAACAAGCAGTTACAATTGTGAGCATGTGTAATTACTATTTGTTTCTTTACGATTTTAAGCCAAAAATGCATAAGCGTGACATTAGATTGAGGATGTTCTCACAAATGGTGTTTTTTTAAGTGAAAGAGATCATTTTTTGAGTAAATTTTTATATTCAATTGTAACTTTTATAGATATCAGTTAATTTTAAAAATGGAATCGAATACTTAAATTTCAGTGTGAATTTCTGCCACACATACATATTGTAAAATAATTTCATACTTTTTAAAATGTTTTTCTCCGTAATTCCGAAAGCATGTGATATTTATAAACTCGAACTCAGATCAACGAATATTACCCATTTTTTAAAGCAAATATTTTCTATTGTTTATTTCATTTTTTCTCAAGTCATATCGCGAATTTCATTTATAGGAAAATTCACAGCTTCGAAATCTAGGAAATAAAGATAATTTTTAAGGACATTTATGCAGTAATACGTTATTACCATCGAAAAATTCAACATTTTGAAAAAACAAATTACAAGTCTTTTGTAATTTGTCCTTTCTTCTTCGTCTTTCTTCGTACTTTCTCCTCTGTTATAAAATAATTCAAATGATATTGGACTAATTTTCGATCATCGAGTCACCGCAAAATGGCATATCTAATATAGTATATAAAATAAAGTCTGGATTAGGGGTCCAATTAACGCACAGCGCAAACTACTGAACCTAAAATCTTGAAAATTGTGGTAAAAATACTTCTTATGACATAGACTTCTGGTAAGAAAGGATTTTCTAAAGTGTCACCCCTAACGGGTTTTGCAAGGGGAGGGAAAAAATTCCTTAAAAATCGGATATTATAATTATGCGCCAAATGATAGCATATTTTAATGTAGTTTTGTATGCTGAATCGAATAAGTAAATTTTTATAAGTCCAACGGTTCATGCAGAGGCGTAGCTACAGATATTTTTTCGGGGGGGGAGAGTTCGAAAATTTCCCAATTTGAAACAAATTCCTCCAACATTCAACTAAAGTGATATGCACAAAGTGTGTAGTAATGATAATGAAGCTTATGCATAAAAAATTCCTTTCCAAAGAAAAATTTTGAAACTACAAATATAAAAATTCTGATTATTGGTTTGTTTAATAGAAAAACAAACACGCGTTTTACTTTTTTCTGTCTTTACAAGACGAAAGTATTGAATTCGTAAAAAAAATTCTACAACTAATTTTCGACGGTTTGATACGTTTTAGAAGGTCCTGAACATGATTTGACTGTTTTTAGAAAATGTCTGTCTGTGTGAATGCGACACAAATTTTGTGGGTGCTCTATTTCAAGAACTAATTCACGGAATTTTATAAAACTTTAGATTCAGTTATACCTTGATAAAAATTAATGCTGATTAGTTTTTGGTGTAAATTATCCAAAAGGTGGCGCTGCTATGCTGTATTTTTCACGATTTACATGATTTTAGCGATAGTTACATCTCAAAAACTGTTGCACAGAATTTGATCTAATTTCATATTCTGTTAAACCTTGACATAATTTAGTGCTTATTAGGTTTTTGTATATATCTGTGGCACTGCTGTGCAGCATTTTTCACGATTTTCGCGTTAGCTATATCTGAAAAACTAATGCACGGAAATTTAGTCAAACTTCATATTCGGTCACACTTCCTTATTGGGCTTCGGTGTATACTGTCCAAAGGTATCGCTTTTGAGCTCTTTGGGTTTGGAATTTTGGTTGCAGAGATCTAAGAGCATGGGTGTCGAAATTCAATGATTTGTTTGAAAAATGCGATGCTTCTATCTCCTTTTTAAATGCACACAATTAAACGAATTATAAATTAAACCTTTAGAATTCATTATTATGGGCATGGAATTGTTATTTAATTTTAACATTGTGATTGCAAATTTTGAAGTATTAACATGTATGGGATAGAATAAGGTTTTGGGATTGGCACATCCAAATAGTTTTTCATTTAACATCAATTCTTTTGGTCTTCAAAGAAGCTAACCCTGATGAAGCTAACCTAACATTGTCCAGTTTAATAAAATCCACTATTTCACTTTCACATTTTAAAAGCATTAGGCTGTCAAGTCTGTCGGGCCTCATTGTAGCTTGTAATATATATTTTTAAAATTTTTATTTGACTAAAGATTTTTTCATTAGATGCAGCGCCAAAAAGATAAGTCGCTGTGAATGTTACGGTACGAGTATATAGTTTGACAGTGTGACCCAAATAGTCTTTGAATTTCATGGCATGAGTAAAAGGTTTGTTAAGTGAGTCGGGATTTGGTTTATTTCTATTTGACTCTGCAAGTCATGTACATCCGGTTTCTCATATCCAGGTGGAAACATTATTAACTTTTCTCAGTTAGTGATACTCAAATTTGCCTTGCACAATTGTAATTTAAATATGGAATGTATTGGTGCAATATTCTCCTGATATAGGGAACATTGTCATTTAAGCCCATTACTAAATTGCCGAAATTTTCTTGTATTTCTTATAACTCTTCCCTGTAAAACTTATGTGTATCAATGTCCATTGCTATGCTATTATTTTTATCTATTCCATTTGGTGAAACCGTTTTCCCACGGTGCTTTCAGAAGTCAGCTTCTTCAATCACATCCTAATATTCATAATTGTTTATGAACTTGTCTATAAGGAAATCTTTATTTCTTCAAAATTTTATTCAAGTGCAACCTGTCAGTGTTTATGTCAACCTGTATGTCGATTTTTTTCTTCAGTTGATGGACTGCTTTCATGGTCATATTTCTGTTCCAAATTCAAATCATCCACTTTTTTACCTTTTTTCATCCTCGAATGGATTTTTAGATGCTCCAAAATCTTGCATGAAAACTCTTTTCTTATGAAGCGCTCTTTCGTGCTAAGATTTATAGTTATTTTTTAGAACAGCTTTAAACACACAACACTGGACTTTTGGTTTAAAATTTACTAAACACCTATAAATATAAATGAACAGGACATATATATATTTCTGCACACAAATAAAGGTAAAATTTGGCAAACTATCTTATCTAACTATTTATCTAAACTAACGCCTTCTTATATTCACATTTGCTCATATAATACTTTTGTGATGACAGCGAAGGGTTAACTAATTTTCGGAGCAAAAAAAATCACGAGAATGAGTAAAATATTGTCCAAAAATCGCAAAATTAGTGCAATTTGTGAAAACTCATCAAATCTTCTTGCCCAGCTGTGTTTCAAGTAGGTGACTACATCCCTTTCTGTTGTGCTACAAGTGATCTCCAATTTTCAAAAGAAGCTGCAATCCCTTTGGATTAAAATAGCTGAATTCTCTTTTGGGAGGGAAAAGGGAGGAAGGGTGAAAATTTTGAGAAAGGAACAAAGTTTTGAAGGAAATAAAGGAACTGGATAGTCAGCTATTGGTGGATAGGAGTAGAGAAATTTAGGTCTGGTAGATGTATAATATTTTTATAGAACTGAAAAATACAATGATAGATTGAGTGTGGCTGATTTCTTTTTGTATTTCTTTTGATAATTTAACTTGCTTACTGTTACAATACTCAGTCAGAAACATAATCACTAAAACAATAAAAATTTCATAATGTCTCAAAAATCCAGAATTTCCCAACTCTAAGCTCAAATTTCCCAACTTCACAAATATTGGGGGAGGGGGAGGCTCCCCCCCCCCCATGGCGACGCCCCTGAGTGCATGACACATTTCATATTTTTCTAATTTGGCGGTGTCTTTCTCGTCTAAAGCTCAAAATATCTATCATTACATCCGTTACTCTAGCAACGGAAAAATTCTCATCAACTCTTTTGGCTAAAGAATAAAAACGGCTCTATGAGTTTGAAAAAAAAAAAAAAAAAAAAAAAAAAAACAAGCATCTTAATATATGAAAAAAAAAGTGATTTTATGTAAAATAAAAGGAAAAAAAAATTAACATTATAAATCGAAAATGGAAAAGGTACTACTTAGATATTCCGTCGACCAAAAATCTATCGTCAAACTATAAGATTAAATGCCAATAATGGTTGATCGTAAATCTCAAATTCACTTGACTTTAAACAAGCTACACGTGTTTACGTCATCAAGTGATTTTAATTTCGACGTTTTATTGGTATTTATATTAATGTTATACTAATTTATTTGTTGTTTCGTTATTTAAAATAAAGATTATGTCAATTTGTGTAATTTGGCGAGTGGTTTGGCGATTTATATAATTTGGCGAAATTGATCGACGGGATAACAAGTAGTGCCAATGAAAATATTTAAATATGAAAGCAATGTTTGTAACGACTTAAAAATTATTTTCATATATATAAACTAGGTTTATGCATGGCGTCAGATGCCGCCATCCGAAGAATCTAAAAGAGTCTTTTTCCTTTTTTTCCGATCAAGGGTCCATTCCTCAGTGAAAGAAATTGGAATTGGAATAATAATATTGAGCGATTTATAAATTGCTCCTCGATAAGAAGAAAAAATGGGTAGATTTATAACAACCCTGCGCATATCTCGCTAATAGCATTTTTAAAATTCCCAGTAGCAGTAGTTACATTTTGCGTATGTAAATTAAAAATAATTCTTTGTTTTTAATTATGGCATTATTTTCTGTTATTGTTTATCTTTTCGATTTTTTAAATGAAATTAGTGCAAGGCATGAATTTTAAATGAAATGAGTGAAAGGTTTGTGTTTTAAATGAAAATAATAAAATAAGAATATGGAATGAAAACAATCTGTATTGATTTATTACCTGCGCCTGGCTAAGATAAAAGTATCACAAAAGCCACATATTTACTTTTCTTTGGGTAATTGCTCATGAGAATCCAAGTTAACCTTCCGTAATCGGATGCTTCACATATTGGTGTATTAGCTATAATGTTGAAAGCATCGTTTATGTTTGAAGCGAAAATTTTAAGATGAATTCTATTACACAAAATCGCATCATCATCATCTACTATATATTTACAACGGAAATTTGCATTTCATTCCGATTGTTTATAATACTTTCGTAGGATATACCACAATTAGTTAGGTAATAACTTTGGAAAGGTTTTAGTGTATACATATTGTTCAAGGGTAGTTAGTTATAGAGCAACAGTAAAAGTTCCTAAATTAAGTGAACCTGATTATGCAAGTTTAGCCTTTTAAAAAAAATCTACAGAACATATTTTGTTACAAGTGGCCCTGTTACATGACTTTTCAGGAATGGTGTTAGTATATAAGATTTCATTATATGGTGATTAGTTATAGAGCTATTAATTCCTGTTGTCATAACGGTCTCAATTGCAATAACAAAAGTGCACGGTTTATAATCAACTAAAAGAATTACTTCTTAATAGGTAAATTTTGTCCAACGCTTAAGATAACATTATATCGCAATCTCATTCGCATCGTTTTCAGTAATGAGCAAGGTCCAGCTGAAGGTCCATATTGTTTAAAATACAAGTTCAAATTCACCATTTAGTTTAATCCAAGGTTCATTTGATAATATTGACCAGCGCAGCGGGCATAGCCTGCTAGTCTATATAATATAATCTATAGTTAAGAAATATGTCATTTGTTGAAGTTATTGTTCAGGCTTCCATTCACCTGACCAAAACATTTATTAACGGTCGTTTAAATTTAAGTTAAACAGATCCAATGCAAGTGCCATTGACCCGCTCTCTGGCACGACTTTCGGCAAATTTCTTCATTTTTGAATACGATTATCCCGTTAACTATGGATTCTAGAGAAAAATGTATATAATCTATTTTATAGAGAATTTAATTCTCTTTAACTTTTGTAATAGAAATTTTTCCGTAGGACTTATAGATTAGGAGATATTAACAAAAAACCGAAAAATGGTACCTTCTTTTACCCCCTCCCCCTCGCGCACCCCCCATCCATCAGGACTTTTAGTATGTTCATTAGTAGATCCTCCCAAACAATATTACCAAGTTTCAAAACTCTTATAATTATGTCCCAAAATGACCCAAAATCTGCTTAATTTGACTGAACTAAATGTGTAAACTACTGCATTATATTATAACTTGAAATTTCGTGGACATTAATGTAAAATTTTAAAATATTGGTTTGAAATTTGTATATTTCATAATGGAACTGATGAACTGTTGTGCAAACTCTTCATTTGTAGAAAGATTATTTTCCACTTTTGTCTGATTCAGAATAAACTATGAAATCGTCTTAGCTTAGTACAACAAAACTTGCTGTTTTTAGTGCTAAGTAAGAATTTAAAATGATTCTTTTGTTTAACATTATTTAGTTTCTTTAAATAGTTCGTTTCATATAGTCATTTCATAGTTCATTCATATAGTCATTCAACACTTATTTTAGGTATATTTAAAGTTATTATCACGGGCCCAGAATTCGCCGGTCTTTCGTTTAAATAACATCAAAACACACCGGAGCATGCGTAACACACGGTATACGCTGCCAAAGACAACTCCCCAACTCTAGATATGTTTGCATCGATTTTCATTTAAAAATATAAAATCATACACATTCTATGATGTATGCTGCCGAAGTCAGTAAGGTTCACAGCCTTAAGATCGTTTGAAAAAATATTTTTTAAATATATAATATTATTCAACATTGATTTTAAGTACATCTAAGGTTATTATCGTGGACATCTTCGTTTAAATATGTAAGATTATTCAACATTGATTTTAATTTCATCTAAGGTTATTATTATGGACCCTGACAGCTTGTTATTATTATATTGCGGCGCACGCCAATATTACAGTTTACTTTTTTTGTATTCAACGTTTTTATACTTTATCACTTTATTTAAGTTTCAATCGTTTTCTTCTTCTTCTTCCTTTTTTTTTTTTTTTTTTTTTTTTTTTTTCCTCTCTCTCTCTGTCTCTGGGTTTGTATGAAGAGATTATTTACTTGACACTAGAGATGCACCGAATATTTGATTAAACCGAATAATAAAATATTGGTCCAAACCTAATACTTAAAAAAACTTTTAAAAATATTTTTTAAAACCTTTATCTAGCGTCATATTCTTAGTGTAACTTCCATTTTTAACTGTCAATACATAAAAAATATTCAGAATAATTAAATAGTGTCATATTTAATTAAAAGAGGTATTGTTTTTGCATGATTTATTTGCTGTTTGAAAAATGAAACTTAAGCAAGTTAAGTATTAATGACGACATTCATGTGAATTAATGAAGTATAAATGCAAAGTTCCTGAATATTGTCTGTTAATAATATATTTCTTGCTTTTAAACAAATTGGCTGTTTCTAAACAAAACGGAACATATTTTCAGGAGTGATAATAGGCATCGAGACAAACAGTTTTTGTATAAAAAAACAAGGATCGATATCTACTTATTCAGTCAAAAATCAGTGTATCTCACTTCTAGCAGAATTTTTTCTTTCCGTTTTTAACTTTAACAATAATGAAGATGTTGTAACGATATTTTCGACGAACTGACTTGGTTTTTTCTGAACCATATCAACAAATGAAATTTAAACAATGAAATGAAAATGAAACTTAAGCAAGTTGACTATTAATCACTACATTCATATGAATTAATGATGTATAAATGCAAAGTTCTTGAATATTGTTTGTTAATAATATATTTCTTGCTTTTAAACAAATTGGCTGTTTCTAAACAAAACGGAACATATTTTCAGGAGTGATAATAGGCATCGAGACAAACAGTTTTTGTATTTAAAAAAAAAAAAAAAAAAAAAAAAAAACAAGGATCACAATCTACTTATTCAGTCAAAAATTGGTGTATCTCACTTCTAGCCGAATTTGGCTTTCCGTTTTTAACTTTAACAATAATAAAGATGTTGTAACGATATTTTCGACGAACTGATTTGTTTTTTTGTGAACCATATCAACAAATGAAACTTAAACAATGAAATAAGAAAAGTAAATGAAAATGAAACTTAAGCAAGTTAACTATTAACCCCTTAACGGTCATATTAAATTACGGTTTAAAAATTCAAATTGGTTATTGGCACCTCTTTTTTGAAAAACAAATATTCACCTTATTTAATGACAGGTAAAATGACACCAAAATAAATCCAATTACACTATTTTATAAAACTGGTGGGAATCAAACAATCTGAATAAAAGACTCAGCCCGTGAATATCACGGGAGCCAGAATTAAGGGGTTAATCACGACATTCATATGAATTAATGATGTATAAATGCAAAGATCCTGAATATTGTCTGGTAATAATATATTTCTTGCTTTTCCACAAAAAGGCTGTTTCTAAACAAAATAGAACACATTTTCTAGAGTGAAAATAGGTTTGTGACAAACAGTTTTTGTATAAAAAACAAGGATCACAATCTACTTATTCAGTCAAAAATCAGTGTATCTCACTTCTAGCCGAATTTGGCTTTTCGTTTTTAACTTTAACAATAATGAAGATATGGTAACGATATTTTCGACGAACTGAACTTTTTGTGTGTGTGAACAATGTCAACATAACGAAAAGTGCTAGAAATTGACACTCTTAATGTCCAAACAACACTGAGTTATATTTCATTATCCAGAATGCAGCTGACAGTATTGTGCCGTGTCCTAAGAAGGCGGTAGCGATGGTCGAGGGCTTAACTTCGAAGGCTTAGCAATTTATATTCTCTTAGAATATGATAACATGAAATTTATTTTATAACACAATGAAAGATATTCTGGAGTAATGATAAGTCGCTATGTACACAACAATGTAAATTTTGTTGAATAAAAGTTTATGTATCAGAAATAGTGTCTATGAGAAGGTGGCAGCTAGTCTATTAAGTCTATAGGCATTGTATTACTTGAACGGAAAACGCTTGTTTAGTCTCAGAGATTAAGATCTCCTTTTCCGCGACGGCACCCTGGTGCCCTGTCGCCGCTGATTCGGGTATCATTCCCCGGTACTAGGGATCGTAAAGTCCGGCCCTTTCGGCCTTCTAACTCTTCCACTCCAAAAGTCGCTCTTCCAACTCCAGCCAAACTCTAATTTCCCCTCTGCATCCTCCTCTCGTATATATATCTCAATTATCTCCTCTAAAAACAATAGTGAGTTTCTCAGCCACTAACTGTCCGTTCTTTTCAAAAACCTCCCAGGGACCTTTTCCGCTATCTCCTGAGTGGACACCTTGAGCACCTCCTCTTTTTTGCAGACGCACTCTCTAAACATCTGTTCATGTGAGAAGGTCTGGGAGATATTTTCTTACGCTAAAGTTCACAAGAGTTCCGCCTGTTTTTTTGCATTAGCAAACTGTCACCGATTGTCAAATGTCCAAGATTGATGGTGACTGAGTATTTTACTTCATCTTGCCGTGCGTCTTAGTGGACTTTAACATATTTTTACTCTGTTATAGAAATGCTATAGTTCTTTCTATATGGCGAATCTGATATAGTTCAGATCTTTACAGTATATATACTGCGCCACCGACTAAAATTCAGTTACTCCCGATGATGTCATACTATTTCACACAAAGCAAAGTTAAGATGATGAAACTTGCTAAAATATCTTCATTATTGTTAAAGTTTGAATGAAAATATAGGTTCAGTCTAGGGTGAGGCTCTTTGTATGATTGAATAAATAGATTGCGATGCTGGTTTCCTGCAAAAAAGAAAAAAAATAAGTTAATCGCATTATCGCCCCTGAAAGTTTGTTTCAAAATTTTAGGAAAACCCTTTATATTTCTAACCTCTGAAAATAATCGCTTCACTTCAGACACTGCTCTCTCTTGCATTTAAAAACTTCCTTGCTAGATCAATAGGAGCAGAAACATTATTCTTGCTGAGGCACCCTCATTTGAATACATTGTTTTTATGTTACTTTAGTACTTTCCTGTCAAATAAGCAGTATATGACTGCAAAATTTTCTTTCTAATTCCTTCAAAATTTCTCTTTAATTTTAAAATATTTTTTTTTTTTTTTCGAAATGTAAGGAAATTTTATTAGTTTAGTTTACAGAAGAAGCCATGGAGTTAAGTTTTATTAACAGGAAAAAAAAAAAAAAAAAAAAAAAAAAAAACAATAATTCTCTTGTTAAATAACATCTCAAAGCATAGATTTTTTGTAGTGTAAAGTTTACGTGTGAAAAGGTTTTTTGGTCAAAATAGAAATATTTTTGTTATATATGATGTAAAATTATTTTAAAGTTTAACTTTTTAATACTTTTAAACCCTGAAAATTAGGAGTATACTGTCAACTGGAATGTTCGATATTCGGCCAAAATCACTATTCGATGCATGCCTATTTGACGCTAGACAAAATTATCTCAGTTATGATGATTATTTTCTATTTTGTATTTTCTAAAGCTTGAGAAAATATTTTTCTTTAAATGTGTATTATTAAAAAGCAAATCGAGGCATTAACTTATCCCAATCTTTAATGACTGCCGATTACAATTAGATTGGTGAAGCAATAAGCTAAATATATTTTTTGAAAGCCTTTATTAGAGTAAATATAAATACATGATTTAAGTGGACTCTTATAATTGAGAAAAAAAAAAAAAACATTTTCAACATTTAATATTTTAAAATGTATAAGATTTTAAAACACAATTTTTATTGGGATGAAAGTATGTTCTTTCATTTCATGTATTTAAAAAATTGCAAGATGCAGAATTAGCATTTAAAGGGGACTCCGAACTCCCAGACATTTGACGAACAGAAAATTAATATAACAGCTTACGCGCAGAATTACAAAATAAATATTGCAACTAGGATTAAACTTTTGGTGCCTATTTATATTTCAGATTGTAATAATTACCCTGAACCTAAATAAAATTGTATTTAATGTATTTTTATACTTTTTAATACAGAGTTGTATTTAGCTAATATAAAATTTGGAAAATTTCAACTGTATAATCACCTAAAAAAAAATTGTTTTTTAACAATAAAAAGGAAATTTTAGGTTGAGTTTATGCATACTAACATGAAACATATGTTTTGAAAATTTCATGAAAAAAATATTCAGACGTTTTTGAGATATCCTGCGCGTTATGCTCAAAAACTTCATTTAGAAAAAAAAATGACTTCAAAATCTCGGAAGCGCCGCTTCAGCTATTGAGCGGGTATAATTCTAAAAGCCATAACTTCTGTTCTAATGGGAATTTCGAGGAAACAATTATATCAAAATGTTCAGAAAAGATAGGAGTTTAGCATCTAAAAAATTTAAAAATTCGAAAATTTTGAAGTTTTAAGAGTCCTAAGAACCCTCAACATTAAACACTTATCACTGTCGTTTTAATGAATAAAAGAGTCAATTTTTTATTAGTCCTCTCCTCTGATGCGTGAATTATTTTTAAATAAATGAAAAACATGTTTTGCACTTAAGACAAATTTTAAATGAAATATTAAAAACAAATAATTTTTCTTTTTTAAAAACTGTCATTCATTGCGAAATAACGCAAGTCCTTTAAAAAATACATTATTTAGTGTTATTAAATAGTTTTTTGTGATAATTTAATTTCATTACAATTCGAAATTAATAATGCAAATTTTAAGGTAATGGAAATGTGTAAAACGTTAGTTACGAAATTTGAGTACAGATGAGTTGTTAAGTAAAATCGCTTAAAATTTTGTCTCATTTTTTAAAACACTGAGTAATAGTTGACCGGAATTTTATATATTGGTAAGAATTTCTCTCTCTCTCTCTCTTTTCCCCTCCAAAGCTCTTTTTTGCTGTAGTGACATTTATTTTTATATGATTTCCCTATCATATCGTTTACTATCCTGAAGAACTGGGGTATAAAAATAATTTCATCATAATGTCATCTTCTATTATATGAAACAATCATTCTTTTTTCCCGTTTCCGAAGTTTCCCCTCTGGCTTCCACCCGCTTTTAGCATAGAAATAAAACTAACGACGCCCAGCAACATCCTTTGACTTGGTGAGAATTGTTTGGCTGAAAATCGCTTCGTTATCGCTCCTGTTGGCTGCGTAAGTGTAACAGCGATTAAGTTTCGGTTTCGGTACGGAGTTTCTGCGTTAACTAGTTTCTTCTATAAGTATGCATGCAGAAGTCAGCTGTGAAGAAAACGTGCTGTTCATGTAATTATTAGTTTTTATGTATAGGGAAATACTGTCGAATGAGATTCCTTCAAGCGTCATTAGCAAGCATAGCTAGTGCCTTTTCTATGCGGAAAACCGGTTCCTTATTCTAAATTAATTTTATTCTAATGTTAATTTATTATATTTAATTTAAAGGGGTGTGGGAATATTGACATCGGAAAGGGAGGGGGCAGCGGAAGGCTATTGCCCCTCCCTGGGTTTTAAAATTTAATTAATTAAATTTTCTTTATCTGTAATGATTTTTTTTTTTTTTTTTTTTTTTTTTTTTTTTTTTAAGAGGAAAAAATTATTCTAGTGAGTAAAATAATCTAAGAGGAAAAGGAACTAAAGTTTTTTCTCCCCTCATAAGACAGTGGTAGGAAATTGGGGGGGAGGAGGGGGGAGTTCCCTCTGAACCCGCGACAAAGACAATTTTTAGCATTGTTTTCTTTTTTACGCTCACGTGTTTAACAATTATATGAAACAGTATAATAAGCTGTTTCGATTCTTCCTTTTGAAAAAAAGCCCGTAGTAGCTTTTTCGGATATTTAGTGTTTTATTTATTGTTACATTGATGTGTTACTGTGCATGATGATATTTTTAAATATTGTCCTGCACGGAGTGTTGTGAACTCCCCCCCCCCCCGAAAAAAAGTTTTATCTTGTTTCATGTTTGTATTTTTTAATTTAAAAAATACAGCATTAACAGCGGTCTAAAAGAATGTCTTGCTTATTCATGGAATTCGTTGTGCCAGCGTCCATGGGGTAAAAGAAAGCTTTAAAATTAGAGTATTTTAAGTCTTGAAAAAAAAAAAAAATGGTTTCATCTGCATAAAATAAAATAGAGAACACGAATTCTATTCCGTGCAAAATGTATATAAAAAGAAAATACTGCGAAAAACCACTTGATTGATGACTTTTCATCCCTCGAGAAAAAGTTGCTTTTGTTTAAACTTAAACTAATCAAGAAAAGGATTTTGTCTAGAATTTTCGATTTCTTAATAAGTGTTAAAGTCGTTTAGTATCTGTTTCATAAAATAAAATAATATATTCCTTTTCACACGATTAAGTTGTATGCTTATCTTGAGAGGGTTAAAAAAATTAATAATAAACAAATAAATAACAGCTCCTTTCTGCTTAATTTTTAAACTATGTTCCATTTATACAGTTTTGGCCAGATCTTTAAAAGTAATAGTAAAATTTTTAAAAGAAGAAGTATCTTAAAAATCACGCCTAATTTCATGAATGCAATTCATGTTGTTGCGAAAATTTTCCGTTGCAGTACGTTATTTTGGCCTGTGCCCGATTATTGAAAATTCGCCGCTTTGATTTACGCTTGGTAGAAAGCGCGAACTACTACATTTATTAAATATATATATATAATTTTTGCTTTATCTTTAAGGTTTGGCAAAAGGAAAAAAATAGGATTATTTATTTAATATATCTTCTTCAGGATTTTTAAGTTGGTTACTCAAACTGTAATCATGTTTTAATTACTATTAAACTATTAATTAATAAAAGCGTAATTAAAAATACATATTGCTTCCTCTTTTCAACTTTATAGTGTTTAAAATATTTCATTGTTGCAGGTTCACAGCAAGTTGGCGTGGTTTGGCGCATCATTAACTCCATTATTGTTGTAACTCTTATACAGCTGTAAAAGTAAAGATTATTTGGCGATTTATCAGTAGCCACCGGTTAATGTGAAAATGCCTTAAATACAATCTATAATTAAATGCTAAAAATATTAAAATGTTGTATTGTCATCGAAAGCGCACCTGTGTTCAAAAATTTTATAATTGTAGCATATCAGGAAGTGATAAGAAAATCGATCACAAAACTCCATTATTACATACAATAAAACCCCCCTAAAGCGACTACATTCCATTCCAATAGAAATTGGTCGCTCCGAGAGGTGGTTGCTTAATGGAAGTCATGTTTAAATCTAGATTTTAATTGTTGAAAAAAGGTAACAATTAACGTTACTAAAATTTATTTTCCCCATTAGGAAAATGTATAAAAATTTTAGCATCAAAACAAAATTAATTACATAAGTTAAATACTGCAAAGTTTAAAAAATGAATACATTGGCGTCGGCTTTGATTTTACGGTTTTATCTTTTATAACTTATTTCCATGTCCTTTCGTAGTTCAGTAAATAAATGCAATTTTTTTTTTTTTTTTTTTTTTTTTTTATTTCATTAATTTACCTATTTCTTTGAGAGTTTCCTGACGGAATAGGACAGGGGAGTTTATTGACTGTTATTCTTAATTTGTCATCAGAGTTAAATTCATTATGCCTAAAAAGGCACAAAGGGGCTTAAACACTTAAAAGTTACCGGAATAAAAAAAAAAAAAATCGAAACTTAGTTTAGAATTTTGATGAATAATGCGCTCTCCTGAATTATTTTTCTAATAAAACTTTCTTCAAGCGACCAGGAAAAAACGGAATTTGTTTAATTTTTTTCAAAGAAATGGATCGTTCATGGAGGGAGTTCAACTGGGATGGTCTCTGAATGGAGGTAAAATTAGTATTGAGCATATGGGAATAAATTTCGTTCCACGAAAAAATGGTCGTTCAGTGAGGTGGTCGCACAGAGAGGTTTCACTGTACGTGAACCAAGTTAAATAAAAGAGTGTAAATATTGTTTTCTGTTTTCAGTGTTTTATAATTCCTCTCGGAAAAGACAACTCTGAACCTGAAGAAGCAATCTAAATAAATCATTGTTTTTATTTCTAACGTCATATAAACTTGAAATTATACATGGCTGTTACTTTTAAGGCGAGCATTTTTTTTTTTTTTTTTTTTTTTTTTTTAATAAAGGGTACAAGAGAAAAAAAAACGCAATTTCGCATGGCGATTACTTTTAAGATACAAATGTTCGCTAAGAAGGTTTCTAAAAAAAATATCGAAATTTAAAAGGGTGAAATGAGCAGAAAACTTTCCAAAAAACGTTCTAAATTCTATGGAATTGTTAGAGATAGAAACTTGAAATTTGACATGGCTGTTACTTTTAAGACATAAATTGCCGCACAGAACAATTTGTATTTAAATCGAAATTTAAAAGGGTGAAATGCGCGAAAAGCTTTCTAAAAACGTTCTAAATTACGATTTCTATGGAATTGTTAAAGATAGAATCTTAAAATTGGACATGACCTGCTGCTTTTAAGATGCAAATGTACACACAGAACAGTTTAAAAAAATCGAAATTTAAAAGTGCGCAGGGAAAAAAAAGAATTCTAAACTCACGTTTTTTCTGATAATGAGGGGACAAAAAATTGAAATTTGAAATGGCTGCTACTTTTAAGATTCTAATGCGCGCACACAACAGTTTTTATAAAATTTCAAATTTAAAAGTGTACAGGGGAAAAAACTTTCTAAACTCACGATTTTTCTGATAATGAAGGGACCAAAAATTTGAAATTTGCCGTGGCGCTTACTTTTAAAGGTACAAATGCTCGCTAAAAATGGTTTCTGAAAAAAAAAAAAAAAAAAAAAAAAAAAAAATCGAAATTTAAAAGGGTAAAATGGACGGGGAAGCGTTTTAAAATGGTTTTAAATTACGATTTCTGTGGAATTTTACATAATATTTGTCAATTAATCAATTTCACACCCATTTCACATTTAGCTGACATGTTCTACAAGTCACTAGGTGTTCCATCTATGTGTTATTTCATTAGTAATGTCTTCATTATTGAAAAATCAAGTTTATTTATTAAATTCTAACTAAAATGTCTTTAAAACTAATTAAAAAACACGTAAAAATCTGCAGTTTACTTAAAATGCTTCATTGACTCATTTTTCAACATATCGTATAAAACAAAAAGTTATGAAATACACAAATTCTTCGATTTGTGCCTAAAAAACTGGAATTTAATATCGATTGAGATATTCTTGAATAAATTGCATTTCACTAGCCACTCATTTATTAATAAGCATTTATTTTGTTCTTCCCAATGTTGACTTTAAATATGAACTAAATTTACTGTGCTGTTAAAAGGTAGTAACTAAAAGACAAGTTCAATTGCAATGTGTCGATTTGCCAACACGACAAAATAATGCATATACATTGGAAAAGGACTTTCCACGAAATTTAAATGGTACTTTTCTTCTCTTTTTCTTCCATTGCATCATCTTGAAGTCATAGTAAACGGTTCGAAATTTATTTTCTTTATTGTAGGTGGGACGAGAGGGATCGTACTGAACATATAGGGGGGATGGGAGCCACATGTGAACAGTTCGCATAAATATAGCTTTTTCTCATAACTGGATTAATTTCTATAAACAAAAACTACTCAATATAGTAAACAGAACTTTCTTTTACACATGGTATTTTTTTTTAATCACCTGTATAGTTTTTCTTATATTTTTTAATAGTTTTATAAAATCAAAAAAATGTTCACATGTGCCCCATCACCGGGATAGTTGTGAACACTCGTGGGGCACATGTGAACACATGGAAAAAATATCCTTTGGCGTGCTTTTTATTCTGTTATTCATTGGTCAACATAATCATTAGACCTGTTAAGTTCACCATAAAGTATATATATATATATATATATATATATATATATTTCTCTTGTTTCTGGGTGATATGTTTAAGCAAAAGATTATAAAAGGAAAATAAGTAGATTGGGGAGGGGGGGGGGGTGCTTAGATGATTATTTAAGTATTGTTACAATAAAATAAAAAAAACAAAGAAGCAATTTTAAAAAAGAAATTAAAACTTTTAAATTTTGTTTAGAGGTTTTTGTTTGGGGGAAATTTTAGGGGGTGGGGGAATTTACATACTATTTATTGGAAATCTGCCGCAATACGAAAGATTCTCTCTCACTCCTGTATTTGCCTTATTTACTTGTAAATTATAGATAGAGAAGGCTTTTTTTAGTCATTTAAAAAAAAAATCTCGACTATAACCCCCCCCCCCCCCACTTTTCTTCTTTTGCTTTTGAAAGAGGGGGGGGGGTTACAATCGGTATTTTACGGTAGATATCAGTTTAAAAATTTTACTTTCTTAAAATATTACTGATATCTATCTCCATTCAAAGCATCATATACATAACTGTTTTAGATATGGAAGTAAGCCATCATTGCAAGTTTAGAACAAATGTAAAAGAAAAAAATTGCAAAGTTGTTCAAGGTAATACTTTTGTATTAACAATGCATAAAAAATATTGTTATAAACCGTTTAGTAAAATAATACATAACATTTATTGCATTTCAGAAAACATTAAATTTATTTTAAATACAATTGAACGTAAACGAGCTTGTTTCCCTTTATGTACTTGCTGAAAGATGTGTTTATGGAAGTTTCAATATAAAATCAACTTTGTGTGAGGAACACATCTTCTATTTCAGGAAAATTATATAGATAATGGAACTGACATTATTTCTCATGAAGTTAACTGAAAGGAACAGAATCCCAGGATGATTATTGGGGCATTTACGAACTGTTCACATCTGCCTCAACTAGTCTGTTCACAACTGCCCCACAGGGCTGCTAGAGTTAAATTAATGAATCATTAACATTTCTCAGTTTTATAAGAAAAAGAACTTTATCAAAAATATTTATTAGTATTCATAGTATATGTTAAAATACTTAAATTCAAATAAATGAATAAATAAATAAAGTTATTCGCTTAACAACTTGGAACATAGATTTTACTTATGAGATCTATAAAGAGTGTTTTGGCTACAGAGGATAAACAAAATGTCAAAGAATTTCAAATTTTTTTTACCATATGTCTACAGGTGCTATCATCTTTAGTAATTTTTTTCAAATAAAAAAACTTATAATAACTATTGAAAAATTGCGATGTTCACATGTGCTCCCATCTCCCCTATATACGTTTCGGTTTGTACTCGTGCAAGTGCAGATATGGATCTTAGAAACATTTATTGACATTTTTCTTTCAATTGCATGTTTAAATTTTAGGATGGCGACAAATCAGGGAAAGCCAGGAAATTTTACTAATCTGGAAAAATCAGGGGGTTTTGTAAAATATCCCAAAAACGGGGAAACTAGCATTATGTAAAAAATATTTACGTTTACACTTCGCCAGCGAGACCGATTTATTGCTAAATAGGTGATATATGTTAGCTCTTAATAATAGCAGATTCTTATTTTAATCCACCAGTGACTTTGAACCAAACATAGTTTGGGAAAAAATAGCAAGGTTAATGCTCATTTTATTTTAAAAGAATTGGCTTGGTCCTAAGTCATCTTGCAGCCACAGACTTAATTTATCTAAGTTGAAATTGTATAATAGAAAAGTGAGAATCGATAACTTTTGATTCAATGTGTTGTCATCTGAATCAAAACCTTGTGATGATACAGTACTTGTTATTAAGGGGATTATGATGTTATTCAATGACAATAGCAATGTCGGGTGAAATTTTTATATTAATAAGAAGTTTGTAATATAAAATGAAATAAGAAATTGTGATGGTAAGAATCATTTATGGGCTGCGTGGTCGTCTGAACTTACAGCAGCCGCAGATCTTAAAGTGCTTCCAAATTCTTGTTTGAAAAACTTTTTTTTTTTTTTAAATCTCAGTTAAAGAAGATCTTTACAAATTATTAGAGCTTTGAATAATAAAATGTCTTTAAAAGCCTTCTCAAATCCAAAAGGGCAACTTTCTGACATAAGTTTTAATTTATTTTTGTTCGAAAGTGCATGAAACTAGCTGGTGTTGTTGTTCAGAAATTATGTCGTCGAGCTGTTTTTCCATTTTTTTGCAAATGTAATAGATCTTTCAGGAAATAGTGTCAAAATGGACGTTTTGAACCGAGTTTCCGCGCGAACGGAGAATAAACACTCGAGAGCGGGCGAAAAGCGTGTTTGTCACGGTATCAAAAACGCTTATAACTCAATAGGTAATGGATTGATCAAAAAATGGAAAAAACAGTTCAATTCCAAATCGCTTCCATGGCCAGGCTTTCCAATTTTACATCTTTCCGTTAAAAAATAAATTTGTAAATGTGTCAAAACGTTTTGCGCTTGTTGAGCAGAGCAGTTAAGAACAGTCTTAAGTGATTTTTAAAAAAATTTCAACCCGGGATTACCTAAGTTGTGCAAAAGGAATCTTTGCTGCTGCAAAAGAATTGACCAATTTACAAATATGTAACAGCTAACAGCACAATGTGGATCATGAAGTTTGCTGCTGCAACAACTATAGACGAGAAATTAGTACGCATGTAAAAAATTTAGAATAAGGTAGATGTTCCTATCTGTATTACTTAAATAACTATAAATTGTATTTATTTATATTATATATTAATATGTAACACTTAAACATCGGCGCGTTATTGTATTTCCCATCCACTTCTGCATGTGTATTTCCTTGTACGACCATCGAAACTCTTTGAAACCAACGTATTTTCATGTAATCCTTTTGTAATCTAATTGTACTAAATTCTCAGAAATTCGAGCAGCAACGCGACAAATATTCAACTCTAGTTATTATTAATGAAAGTCAGGGATATTAGATTTAAATATATGTATATAGTTGGGAAACTTTTCTTTTCTAAATTTCTTTAGCCACCCTGAATTTTAACATACCCGAGTTAATTATAATATACTTTAATCTAGATTAGTGTATTTCAACCTTTCTTATTTCGCTGCACATGCTTGAACCTATCTATATTCAGATTTACAAAGCACACTTGAATACTTTAAAAAAATAAGACAAAGTATACATTTTGTGATTTATTTACTATCACAGACAGAATGTGTAATCACGACCAAATTTTTAAACGAAAGTAGCTTGTTATGTTTGTAATAAAAAATATAATAATTAACATTCTTTAAAAACTTTGTGGATATTTATTTATCTGTTTATTGTATTTTAACATTGAAGCAGCTGAACTTTATATTTTTTTAGAATGCCTTCCTTTTTAGAGTGAATTTGGGGGCAGACTTGCTCTGAAATTTTGCTCCAAGGAATTTAATCATGGTCGATATTTTGTTATTAAGGATTTTCATTCCAGAAAAGTTCCTTTCTCTTAACTTTTTTGTATGATATCTGGAAAATCACCCTTCAAACATAACGAAAAAAATAAAATTGATCGCAAGTGATATAATTAATAATAAATGATCTTGTAACAATAACAAAAGTTCTTAAAAATTATCATGACACATCTGAAATCCCATCACTGCAAAGCTGTTGAAAATCCCTGATCTAGAATAATGAATTCTTAATGATAATAAACTTTACAAAGTTTTATATAAATTGTACGTTTTAATATATATATACCTATGTATTCGTAAAGAATAAATGGATGATCCTATAACTTTACGGCGGAAGTTCATATAACATAAATTAACCCTTTCGGGTCCGATTTTTTTTTTCAAATTTGAAAACAAAATTACTTATATGTTAATAAGGTTAATAGTAACTATCCAAATACGTTTACCGAAGTTAAAAGGCTATCTCATTGTTTAAAATCTAACGACTTTGGTTATTTTGCGTACTATATTCAATTCACATTTATATGACAATAGGCTTAGGGAGAGTTTTTGGAGACGTTTCGAAAATATCGTATTACATCAGGGTTTAACAGATATTACAACTGGCTAATGTTTTTTGCGTTTTATCACACGTGATTCGTTCAGAAAAGTAATCTATATTTTATATTTAAGTAGTGAAATATATGTTTAAAATAAAGGAATCGCCAACGGTGCAAAGAGAATTCAGCAAACTTTCATTCTTATTGTTATTACTAAATGCCAAAATATAAATAAAGCCATGATAAAAAAATGCATAATCATGTACTACTATTACTGTATGTAGATAATAATAAAAGTAATTATTAAGACAAAATAATACTCTATGAAAAGACATGTACTATTAATAGCACACCAGACCTGAAAAAGTTAAATGTCGTGAACAGTTATTAATTGTATTACCTTCCTCCTTCTCAAGTCTCCAGATCTTAAATTCTGAAGATCATATTTTTTCGACTCGGTATCCTTCTGCCTGAGATTTATGTATATGCAGCCCTACTCAACTTGCGCCCCGCGGGTCGCATGTGGTCGATCTCTTATGTGTGGCCCGTGACATACAACCACCATTAATCCATATTAAACTAGTATGTTGTGGCCATCACAAAACTTTCTTCTATATAAATCGCATCAATTAAATCATTTAAATAGTATAAGAAATTACATGAATTTAGCGCCAATTCATATCAAAGTATATCTGAATTTGAAGTTTGATGAAAATTCGTGCATTAGTTCTTGAGATAGAGCTATAGCGGAAATCGCAAAAAATACAGCATAGCAGCGCCACCTGTTGAGCGATTTACACCAAAAAATAAAAAGCACTAATTTATACGTCAATTCATGTCAAGGACTAACTAAATCTGAAGTTTGATGAAAATCCGTGCAATAGTTCTTGAGATACAAGCTCTTGCGAAAATCGTGAAAATGCAGCACAGCAGCTACACCTGTTGGGCGATTTACACCAAAAATAAACAGCACTAAATGATATCAAGGTATACCTGAATCTGAAGTTTGTTGAAAATCTAAGCGTTAGTTCTTGAGATAAAGCTATTGCGGAAATCGCAAAAAATACAGCATAGCAGCGCCACCTGTTGAGCGATTTACACCAAAAAATAAAAAGCACTAATTTATACGTCAATTCATGTCAAGGACTAACTAAATCTGAAGTTTGATGAAAATCCGTGCAATAGTTCTTGAGATACAAGCTCTTGCGAAAATCGTGAAAATGCAGCACAGCAGCTACACCTGTTGGGCGATTTACAACAAAAATTAAACAGCACTAATTTATATCAGGGACTAACTAAATCTGAAGTTTGATGAAAATTCGTGCATTTTTTCTTAAGTTAGAGCTGTTGCGATAATCATTAATAATGCAGCATAGCAGTGCCACCTGTTGGGCGATTTTCACAAAAAGTAATCAGCACCAAACTATATCCTGGACTAACTGAATCTGAAGTTTTATGAAAATCCGTGCAGTAGCTCTTGAGATATAGCTATTGCATAAATCGTGAAAAATGTCGTATAGCAGCGCCACCTGTTGGGCGATTTTCACCAAAAACTAATCAGGTCCAGTTTATATCAAGGTCTAACTAAATATAAAGTTTTGTGAAATTACGTGCATTAGTTCTTGAGATAGAGCGCCCACAAAATTTTTGTCACATACAGAGTGACAGACAGACTCACAGACAGACATTTTCTAAAAACTATCAAATCATGTTCTGGGCATTCTAAAACGTGTAAATCCTTCGAAAACCGGAAGTCGAAATTTTTCACGAATCCAATACGAATTCTTGTAAAGATAGAAGAAAGTAAAAATTTTTGGATGTGCATAAAAAGTGAGACCTTCACTATTATTTTGTATATTTTTATAGGAAAACCAAATCTGTCCTATTATTTGCAATTAATTTAAAATTATGTTGAAACATCCTAAATATCATTTGCTTTGTCAGAAGTTCTTTTTACATGTAGTCATATTTACATTTCAGTGTGTATATATAGTTTTTAATCTTCAACACTAATCTAACGTTATTTAAAATTAACTAAATCTGTACTTTATATTTAAAAAAGATAAAAAGTTTTTGTATTGAGCAAAAGTCAGTTTTATTGTTAAAGAAAATCTATTTATATTTTTACTTTTAGTGCTTGGATATTCTACGTTATTATATTATTACGTTTTGTACTTATTACGCAACTAATACTGATTATATTAATTTTGTTATATTACTTTCTTATATTCTACTTTTGTTGTCTTACTATTATAATTACATCTTTTTTAACTATTATATAAGTAGTATATGTGTTGTGGAATGTGGAGCACCTAATGTAACAAATGTACTAGTGTGTTTGCGCACCGCCAGGAAAAAAGGTTGAATAATGCTGATGTATTTTTGTGTTGGTAAACTTAGTCAAACTATCACCAGTCAAAACATTGCCGTGAAAACACCGTTACCAAAACATGTGTTAGAGAAACACCCGTAGATGAAAAATAGTATGTAAAATAATATTGTTGAAGTAATTGGTAAATAATAGTAATAATAAATAAATGACCAAAATGAGTTATTTTCTCTTTGCCTATGTCGAAACAATGCTATATAATTATTAGTGTAACTAACTACACCAACAATTCTTTAAAATGTTGCTTAAATGCATAGAAAGTTTTTTTTTTTGTTGCTTTTAAAAATATGTTGGTATAATAATTTTTACTGGATAATGTAAGTAATGAATAATTTTTATACAAATAAAATGCAGTTAATTTAATTAAATCAATGCGAAGTTTTAATTTTTATATATACAAGATATTCAATAATAACAATAATAAATTTTTTTACATATGCCAAAATATTTCCTGGGGACTAACTTGGTGAATAAATTTTAGAATTAAAGGAGAAATACAGATTTAATATATATATATTTTGCAATTTCTTGATTAGTATTGATTATAAATTTAATTTTCAGATTTTTTAATCAATTTTGCAATTCATGAAAAATTATATATATATATATATATATATATATATATATATATATATATATATATATTGTGTTTTATGTTTCTCATCAGCTCTGACAGAGCAGTTACCATTCTTCTTCAAGTTTATAGGATACAAATAACTTCTGAAAATATTCAGTGTACTTACAGAAAAAAGTGTAATTTTTTTTTTTGAAATCTCAATACTCAATGTGTAATTTGTATTTAGAAATTTGAAGTACATGAATTCTAATTTCTAATCTTTTATTTTTTGAAAAAAATTCATTTGCCAATATTTTGAAATGCTATTTTGGTGGTGATAGTTTTGTTGACGATGTTTTCATGTAGAACCCTATTGTAAACCCCTTTGTCCCTCCCCCTTCCCACCCAAAAAATAATTAATTAAATAAAATAAATAAATAGGAATAAAATCCGTGATATGTTATGAAGAGTATATTACGATAAATTGAGATTGCTTCTTCTATTTAGATAATCTCCATAAAAATCAAATTACCATTATTTGATAATTTGCTGGTATCCTTGTTCCTTTATTAATTTTATTATGGTTTTATATATATATATATATATATATATATATATATATAAAACCAGTTCTAGATTATTTATTTATTGTCTTATTATTTTTTTTATTTTTAATTGTACATTTTTTGGCAGTGTCTTTCTATAACCATTTATTTCATTGATAGAAATTAATGTAAACTCCTTGTATGCTGTAGAAATAATGCATTGTTTGTTGCATTATTTTCTTCTCCTCCTCCAAAAGAAATGTTTTTGACATATAATAAAGAACATGTTACGATAAACTGGGATAGTTTTATGTTGATTAATCTTGCATGAAAATCAAATTTACTCTTTCTAAATTCACTCATGTCATTATTCCTTTAATATTTTTATGATAATTTTCTTTATAGCTATTTCTGAGTTATTAATTTATTCTTTAATCTTGTAAAAATGTTTATTTTGTGTCACAATTTTTTATTCGCATTTATTTCCGTGCATTGTTATTTCCGTGCATTGTTAGATTATATTGTTAGAAATTAATGTAAAATCCTTGTATGCTGTAGAAATAATGCATTGCTTTTTACTTGCTTTATGTATTGAAATAACTATGTATTAATAGTTATATATTGCAAAATTTTTACATTGAATTTCTGTATATTCAGCTGTTACTACCGACGCTAAATAAAATCTAAATCTCTCCACAATTTCCCTTTTATCCCCCCTAAAAAAGAATCAATAAAATTATCCTTACTTGCCCTTGAATATCTGACAGAAGCCCTTGACACTATGTCAGCTTCAGGCCCTAGCAACAACGATGTTTTATTCCCTGTTGGCGAGAAAGTTTGGCATCACCTAAACTGAAACCCTGGCAACCCTACCGGTTCCGAAATTTCAATTCACCGAGTTCTTTAATTCTCTTCACTTTCAGCTAGAGAGTCAAAGAGAGAGCACACAGTCATAGAGGCTGTGCGGTGCATTGAAATTATGCCGGCTGGAGTTTATTGCAGCTGCGTTACTGTGATATTTAATAATTGTTAGTCCGTTTTTTTATAAAGTCATTCGTTAGGTTGTGGTATCTGTTCTACGTTCGTCGTTTCAAATACTGATTACAGCTAAAATATTAATTTTTGTTTTATTAAGAGGATCAAGTATACTTCTTTGCTATTGTTAGTCCAAATTTTAAGTTGGAGCATAAATTCGATTCTAACCATTCCTGTTTTGAAATAGCTAAATTATATTTTTAATTTAATAGCTCTGTTTTCAACTATACAATCTTTTTTTGTATAGTAATCTTAAGATTAATTTAAAACTTAAACTTTTTTTTTTCGAAATAATTTCTCTACTTCAGTACAAATCTGATAAAAATATTATTTAATAAACTTAAACAATCATATATAGGTTCGTCGATTGCTCGCTCTCTCGTAATCTAATATTCTCTCCCGTCTTTAAAACCAAGTACATCTCCTTTACATAACTCTGTTGTTAAGAGAACTCTCTGCTTATGGATAATTCGGTAATTCTAAGGTAGATTTACCGTCGTTTTCTTGCCGACCGAAATCTTACCTACCAAACCAATCCCACCGATGTGTATAGTGGACAGTACCATGCGCGATCAGCCATCTAAGGTTGACAATCCTCCGAGCCTGACCACTGCGGTCATCAGGCCCATCGTCCAAACTGTACCCAAATTGGACGACAATCTGAAAGACTTGAAAAAGAAGTGCAATAACAGCTGCGTTCTTGGTTCTTCCACAGAATGCCTGGGATGCTTCCACGATGTATGTGTACCTTTTGCGCCATCTCATCTGTGCCAGAGAAGTCCTGGAGAACCCCCACCGCCTGTCCTTGATAGGGAAGTGGTGAGTATATGTTCTTTATTTTCTTTTTCCTGAATTTGTCAATTAAATTGAAGATTTTGGAACATTTTTAACCTCTTACAGGCCAATATTCCCAATTGAGAAGATCCATTTATCAATAGAAAAGCCAATTTCTCACAATGCACAACTTTTAAAAATTCATATATAAAATTGAAAAACGATCGAAGAAAAAAAAAACCCTGCATTTGAATTCGGTTCGCAAAAATTGTAAAATTTGATGGAAAACTTCAATTTATATTTTTGCCTTTAATTAGATTGTTTTCCCATTAATTGTATTTAAAAAAAGGGGGGGGGGGGCTTTCTTATCTAGTTATCTATTGAATGATTCCTAAAATTTTATTTAAATACTCGTTTCAGAACGTCACATACTTTTTTTACTTTTTTATTACGATATTTTGAACCCAGTCAACTCGTATCATAATAACTTTATAATTTTTATAATATTTTTATATGTATAAATAAATATATGTTTCAAATACTGAACTATGATGAAATCTGTTTTAAAACTATCCGTTCAAATAAAAATAAATAAATATTAAGACATGTATCTGAAATTTATCCATTGTAAAATTATTAATTAAACATAATATTTACCGTAATAAAAATTAATATTCCAAGTAGTTATTTAAAAATCGTTTAAAAAATGCTTTTGAAAGGCATCAGAATCAGGTTCATTTGTGGAAGTATGCTGCATTTTCAAAAATTCACTGAAGCTTCAGTAATCATTAGTAATGTGCTACAGTCATCTAATTCTAATCATTTGTTAATACTAAATTTGTTACCTGTAATTTTCTACTTCTTCGTACCATAGTTCCAAAATATCTAAAACCTGTATTTTTTTTTTTTTTTTTTTTTTTTTTTTTTTTGCAATAAGCAAAATTATTTCTGAAAACTTTTTGCTGAGGCATGAATCCTCAAATCGCACCGTAATCGGCACCTGTGCATGCATGGGATGCTACTGTACATTTGCGCAGTTGTTAAAAGTGCGATTTTAAATTTGAATTTGTTCTTTTATCATTTATATTCTTATTGAAAATATTTTTTCTCGTTTTTTTGTTTTATTCCTACCTCTACCCCCAAATTATGCTTCTTAATGTACGTTTGGAATATTTGCATTTAAATATGCTTTATTATTCCGAAATCTCATTTAAAATGTTATTTTTGTGACTTCTGAGGATTTTTTGCTTTATTTATTTATTTTTTTAATCTTTATGCTAATTATTCTGAACTTAGTAATAAAACCTTTACCATGTTTCCCCCCCCCCCCTTTATGATTTTTTGTTTTTTGTTTACCCTTTTTCCCTTTTTAAAACATTAGTATTTTTTAATTATTATTTTTTTTCCTTAAATCAAATCAGGAATGTCTTTTTAAGTTTCAGTAATGAACTTTCTACTTTTTTCCCCCATCACCTGTGTTATATTAGATTTTTTTTGAACGATGATAAATAATTTTCTTTTCTCTTTTTCTTTGCAAATAAATACTTGTGTTTTTTTTATCATTATGACTTTAGTTTTTTTTAAAAGAAGTTGTTTGCTCCTTAATGCTTAGACTCTTAATGCGAAATTTAACTAAACAGTATATGTTAATATTGTTAAGGGTTTTTTTTTACTTTATTTATTAAGTTAAAATAATTTAAAACATATGATCACACTAAGATAAATTTTGTGATGTTTATTTTTAAGGTTGGCATTTTCATCACAATTTATTTTTTATTAATATGAATTATCATTGTTGATTTTATTATTGTTATTATTATTTTGTATGTGTAGCATAGCATATTGCATTAAATATATTTCTCTTTATGCACTTATAATTAAAAGAAATCGTTTGATTTATATAGAAATATTTTATTGAGCACCTCTCAATACTACGCTAAAAAAAAATTCATTTTAAGAATGGTATAAATTTTGCATTATTAAAATGTTTAAATATAATATCTTCTCTTCCACCCACCCTCTCTCATGGTGGATTTCTATCTTTCAAGCGAATTTCATGGAATGATTTGAAAACTTTTTAAGAGAGCACCAGTACAAAAAACATGTTCGAATTCTAACTCCTAAATCTCCAAAAATATTAATCTAAGGTTTTAATTCTTACGTTTTTCACAGAGTTTTTGTTTCATCTTATGTAATATATATAAAATACAAAAATCAGAGTTCTAAATCCAATACTAATATTTACATTATTCAAGTTTTAAACTACATAATGGATATGCATTAAAATCATTCCATATTGCTTGAAGATGAAATTGAGAAATATAGGTAAAGTAAGAAAAAAAAAAGGGGGGGGGGACTATATTTATTTTAAATCTACAGCCAAAGTATATGTAAAAGGTATTGTTTCTAAATGAAAAGAAGAATGGTGAAATGAAGTAGAAAATACACAAAATATGCATATTATTGCCTTTAGTTGTGATTAAAAAAAAAGGGGGGGGGATGCATCATTTCTAGGCATAAGGAATAAAGTAATTTAAATTTTGAGTGATTTTATGAATTAAAAATAAAAAGTACGATTAAATTACAACATTATTCAATAATTTTATGTTTTTATTTCTACAGAAATGAGAGGATTTAGAAATACTGTGGTATGGAGAATTTTTTTAATCATTAGATACAACTAGTGGTGCATTTTACTACTTTTAAAATTGGCCTATATGAAACACTAACAAAAATTAGCATATCGCGAAATAATTTGGTTTTATTAATATTATTCAACAAATTTTAAGAATTTAAAATAAAGTAAAATATATAACATACAAAAATCAGAGTTGTAAATCCAGTATTAATATTCAAATTACTTTTAAACTAGATAATGAATATGGGTTTAAATCTTTCCATATTGCTTGGAAGAAGAAATCGAGAAATATGGGTAAAGGAAGAAAAATAAAAAAAAATCCCTGCCGGCCCGGTCTACAGGCAGAGGTAGATTTCGAAGTCAAATATACTAATTTCACAAACAAAAACTAAATCATGATTATAGATAAATCCACTTTAACAATTTTATCTGGCCGCTCTTGACGAGTTTTTATTTCATTTTCATATAATAGCTGGTTTTATCAGAATCGTGTTAGGGCGGTATTCAAAAAAATACTTTTCCATGCTCAACAACTCGAAATTTTCTGGCATAATTCCAGATTCATTTTTAATTTAAAAAAAATATGAAACTTGCTGACGTGATTTTTGAAGAGATTTATAAGCGACCTCTGTCTTTATTTTTTGTTCAATTAATTAAAACTTGATATATAAACAATTATTTTCTCAGAAGGACAATATTTTTCGTTTCTAACACAATCGCTTCGGGAAATTCCGTTCAAAATGCCCACTTTGACATCATTTTTTGAAATATATTCTGCTTCTATCTAAAAATCGATTATTACGGTACATTATATAGTTTCTGAATAAGCGAATCTACCAATTAAATGCGTTTGAGAGCAAAAATGAATTTAAAAACCAGTCAGAAAATAAGTAGTTTGGATTTAAGCGCATCCTTAATACAATGATTTTTCCAACACAATCCGCTTCGGTAAATTCAGTTCAAAATGCCCTTTTTAACAGCATTTAAAAAAATATATTCTGCCCCTATCAGAAAATCGACCATTACGGTACATTATATAGTTTCTGAGTAAGAAAACGTACCAATTGGAAGCCTTTGAGAGCAAAAATGAATTGTAAAATGAGTAAGAAAATAAGCAGTTTGGATTTGAATACACCCTTAATAAGATCATTTTTTACTTCAACCGGTATGTATTTTTAATTTGTTTTTGCTCTAAGAATTGGTCCTATCCAAAACTTGTCTATATAGATGTTGTAGACAATATTAAGAAGATATATGATAAATTCATGGGGATTTTATATCTTGAGAATTGACGAAGTTATGGATTTTTTTCTTCTTCAAACGCCCTTTTTGTTTTCGTTTTTAATTTTTTTTGCGGTACGAATTGCTCCTATCAAAAACTTGTGAATATAAAAGTTTTAGATAATGTTAAGGAGATGTATAATAAAATTAATTGAATTTGATATCTTGAGAATTGACGAAGTTATGAATTTTTTTCTCCCAAAAACCCTATTTTTTGCGCCCCTTGAGCCCATTTTTAACTTTATCAAAAATCTGTGATACATAAATTTTTGGCCCTATTTTTAGAAGTAATAAAAACTTTAAACTGATTTGATATGTACAAAAATTAAGAAGTTATGGGGGGTTTTCTGTTTTCACAAAACCCCTCCCTATTCCCCTCGCCTTGGTCCGATTTTACCCATTAACGAACTTGACCGAGATTTTATGCCCATTGATTTTATGTATCAGTTTGGAAGAGATTGGTGCAGAATTACGAAAGTTATCGTGTCCAGAAGAAAGTGATATAGATAGATAGATAGATAGATAGATAGATAGATATATAAAGTTTTTTACTGAGGGTGGTTTTGGGTTCTAGGGGTCATGATCGGTGTAGATCTGCAAAATTTTTTCAGAAATTCCAACATAGGAACGATCCCAATAGGTAGTATTTCATACGAAATCTACCTAAAAGAACAATGTACAAAAGAACTACATTTACTCTAAATCTAAAACCAAAGCATATGTAAAAAATATTGTTTCTAAATGAAAAATAAATGCTAAATTTCAAAAATTGCCAAAAAAACAAAATGTGCAAAATATGAGATCTGACTAGCTACAAATTTATCATTTTGAAAAAATGCAGTTAAAATTTATATTGCGTATTGCCATAAAGGCCACATACATATTAGTGCAAGAATTAGTATTCACTATAGAAAGAAAAAAAGTAGGATGCTAGTCACTAAAAAGAACATTAGTTCAGTAGAAAAGGGCATTATTCGGACCAAAAATATGTTATAACCTTTAGTTGAGGTTTAAAAAAAAAAAAAAAGGAAATATATCTAATTTTTAGGCATCTATACTAATAAAAGTCACGAATAAGGTAATTTAAATTTTGAATTATTTTATAAGTAAATAGTGCAATTAAATTACAACGTGATTGAATAATTCCCTGTTTTTCCTAAAGAACTGAGAGGATTTAGAAATACTGTGGTATGCAGACATTTTTTACTAGAAATTTTTAGATTCAACTAGCGGTGTATTTTACTACTTTTTAAATTCGCCTATAGGACACACTAACAAAAATGATCATATATCCCGAAATAATGGGGTTTTCTGGATATTATATATATATATAAATAATAAGTATTTAGAATAAAGTAAAATGTAATATATTTATGTTTAAAGGTCTTGTGTCCCCTTAAAGAAAATTATGATCGTTCTTTCAAATATTTTTTTTTATAATTCTTTCAAATATTTTTTGTGAAATTTCAAAGAAAAATTCAGTTCAAATGTTCCTTCCAATCTGAAAAAAGTGACTAATTTTATTTTATTGGTCTCAAGTAAATATATGCCGTTTATTTTTACAAATTTAATCCCATGATAATTAAATTATAGTCTACTAGAAACGGCCACGGTTTGCTCCCATGGAAATAGAACACATTTGTTGAAAATATTAGAAGTGTGCAGTTCTGTAAAAGTATTAAAAAAAAAAAAAAAAAAAAAAAAAACGCACCTGCCTCTAGTAATTGTGTGGCAAATTATCATATAAAAACGCGACTCGTATAAATAGATTAGTAATAACATCTACTAATTAATCCTATACTTAAATTTTGCTTAGGGGTCGTCTACATGTAGAACTTGTACCAAACTTGAAAATTGTCAATACTAACACCTAATTTTGACATCATATATGTTATCTTCGGTAAATTTTACTTTCGGATATCAAATGGGAATTCATTCGGTCAAGTAATTTAGGAATTATGCCGGTGTAAATTTTGAACCCCTAATGTTAAATTTATAATCTTTGCAAAAACGATTACAATGCTGGTAGTTTTTTAAGCATGGCTCCAAGACTACTTGGCGGAATGAACTGTAACTTTGGATGAAACTGGTTGAGACTTCTAGAAATCTGTTTCTGTTTTTAAAAAAATCATAGGTTACAATTCCTATTTTTCTCAAAAATATACATATTTAGAAATCAATTAAAAAAATATATATACAGGAATTGTAACCTATACTCTTTTGGCAGAAATAGATTTCCAAAAGCTTCAAATATGCGGATCCACATTACAGCTATTTCCACCCAGAGTTATCCTTAAAAAACTACCCGCATTTCAATATGTTTTGCAACGATTAAAAATGAATTTAGCTTTCGGAATTTCAATCTTTTAACCTGGATAATACCTAAACTACTTGACCGAATGACTTCTCGTTTGATATCCTAAGATAAAATTTACCCAAGAATCAAAGTATGATATCAAAATTTAGTGTTTGCATTGAAAATTTTCCAGTTTGGTACAATTTCTATATAGACAGATCCTTAAATTTTTTTAAAAGTATATTAATTAGTATGCGTTAATAAGTAGAATTAATTAGTATACGTTAATAAGTAGAATTAATTAGTATACGTTAATAAGTAACATTAAGTAGTATACGTTATTGCTAATCGATCGGTAGCAATTACATTTTCAAACGATGTTTTGCGCCAGAGTTAGTAGGGAGTGATGAGTTTTTTTAATTTCAATTTCCTACGGTTGTACTTTATACTTTCGCTCATTAAAATATAGTGAAAATTACATTGCTGCTATACTAATAAAAATGCTATTAATTAAAAGAGAAAAATCTTCATTCTAACCCATTTTTAGCCTCTCTTTTGTGAAAAACGTATAAAATATTGTCTGTTTGCGAATTCTGCCCTACAGTATTTTTTTTTTTTTTAATAACATTTCGGTAATTTCAGAGTAATCGTGATTTTGAATACTATGATAGAACGTTTTTAGCCGATTCAACCGTTTAAAATTTTTGAATTTTTAAAAATTGTTCTTTGTGAACATTTACCTCATGAATGTAACCGCTAATTGAAATTTCAAGTTTTTAGCCCTGACGGTTTCAAAGAATCGTAATTTTAGGGCATTTTTTGTTCCTGCACCTACTGGGGAGCAGGGGTGCCGTAATAATAATAAAAATAAAAGCCTTTGTTTAAGTTGAGATAGAAATTATACCATTATTATAAGGCTGAAAGAATTTTTGAAATCGGCTTGGTAGTTTCAGAATAATCGTAATATTAGAAAGTTCTACCGATTTCATTCTTTAAATTATTATTTTTAAACCGTTTTATGCTAGCGTTTATGTCTTAAAGCAAACCATTCTGTCAATTATCTATCACAAACAATTTCAAAGAAATCGTAATTTTTTTTGTTAAGTTTTTCTGTCTTGCACCTCTGGGAGACAAAGATCTCAAGATTAAAAAATAACTTAATGTTTAAGCAGAGGTAGCACTATTATAATACTAAAAAAAATTCTGAAATCTGTTCGGCAATTTCGGAATAATTGGGATTTTAGAACGTTTTCTGCTCATTTCATCCTTTTAAATTTCGAATTTTTTAAAGACCGTTCATTTACCTCTTAAAACTAACCAGCATGTCAATTTTCAAGTTTTTAACTCTTGACAGTTTTAAAGGAATCGTTATTTCAGAACGATTTTGTTCTGGCACCTCCTTGTGGGGCAGGGGTACCGACATAAAAAGTAGCCTATGTTAGAGCTTGGAGCAGAAACTACCACAATTAATTGTAAATATCGGTTCGACAGTTCTAAACATTACCTCCTACAAACAAACGTTTCTTTTTTATATTGTTAGTATAGACGTATGTATCCATTCTGTATTTTGATAGTTGTATAGTTATATCAATTTATTTTATCCCTCAAGTTGTGCTATTTTTCTTAAATTCAAGAAATATCATTAATGACAAGAGTGTGTGTGTGTGTGTGGGGGGGGGGGGGGGTTGATCGTTGAAAGTTATTGTATACATAGTAAATTAAAAATAATAAAAATATAAAATTTCAAAATTCTAAAAATATGTAATGAAAAAATTATCAACTTCGACTGCGATAATTTTAGACGTTTCTTCATCATGTTGAGCATATATGCCAGAAACATAAAAAAAAAAATCTGCGGATATAGGGATTGCATATTCCCTTCAGATTTAGTTCTTAGTTCCATTTCCTCTATACTTCTCTCTGTGCTTCACAAACATCCAAAAATACATGAAAAAAACTGTAGTGTAGCCCTTGTACACGATCCAAAGTTTGATAAAAAATAATCGTGTGGGAAGTGTTATTCGGATCCAAACTCTTTAACAATTAACTCTATGATTGTTAATGCAAAAGATAATAATACTAATTTATAACTTTCATAATACTAATTTTGAGTAATACATTTTAGTTATTCTTCCTGTACTTTTTTAAGAGTTTTTTTTTTCTTTTCTTTTCGTTAATAACCAGATTTTTATAATTGAAAATCTATAACATTACAAAAGTCAGGTATGATGATGCAGGATTTATTCTTATTTAACTTTTTTAGCATGAATCTAACTCTCAAAATCTAGTTTACTCTGATTATTTTCAGCTTAATAGTAGCATACTGCCGACTGTTTATAGTATATTTTCGTTAAGTTGTAGGAATTTAATAACCCATAAATGTATATACGACACCAAAATCTAATTTACTTCGCAAAATATCCTTTTTTGGTCTAAATTTTCGTATTTATTGTTTACATGCTGTTCTGGTGGACATTTCAAAAGATTTAAATCAGAGTCCTCATCTAAATATGCCCATTTTTTAGATTGATAGATAGATGGATATAAAATTCACCTGAAAACATACTTCTTCTCTGTTAACCCCTTCGGGACGGGAGCGTTTTACAAAATTTTTAATTTTTTGTCACCGTTTTTTAAAAATAGAAATTTGTGTCTTCTTGAATCGAAAAAATGCGCTGATTAAATAAGGCAAATTTTACAGTAAAATTTTACTGGTGAGGAAAAACAAGGATTCTGAGCGCTTCATGCGTATACGTGTCGCTCGTCCCCAAGGGATTAATAAAACAAATGTTCACACTTAATTTTATCAAAATTGTGTGATTTTTTTTATTATTTTAAAAAATCCTCTGTGTCGTGGTCCCTGTTCTTTCTCCAAATTTAATCTTAACAAGCAAATTTCATGTTATTCTGTCATTATTAGATTATCAATGGCAACATTCCTGACTGTCCAAAGTGAAGAAATAGACTTTTAATTTTAATGATATTTTCTTTTATTATTATAAGTATTATTCCATATATTTAAAAACGCAGCTAGTTCAAATGACAACATTGTCTTTTTAAAATCAGTTTTCATTTTGATATGCTGCATAATATTGTTAGGCTAAAAGTATTGCAATTAACAAAATAAATAAATTTGAAAAAAAATGTGAAAGAAAATTGCTCAGTAATTTTTGAGTGGGCTTACCAAATAAGGCCAAAATTATACAAAGCTATTTCCGTCTGAGATATCTACCGAATATTTAACTGATCGGTTGATTTTTGCTACCGTTATTGTGAAGATGTCTCCGTAATAGGTCTGAATTGTCGTTTTGCAACTTTGCTTGCGGTAGCTTTTTTTTTCGTTGAATTTTCATTATGCCCAAAGAAAACAAACAAAAAAATCATTATGCCGGTTCATCCTTCAGAATTAAAGTTTCTTTCTAGTTATCCATGATGTTATTTATGTTTAACGTCTTTGTTAATATTTTACTTTATATATGAATATTTCCCTTTCTTATATTCCTTATTTTTCTTATTTCCTATAGTATTTCTTTAAAAAAAAATACTAAGGAAATATTCAAAATCCCATTGAAAATATTTTCAAATTAGCTAAGTTAGCGTCTATTGTTAATATGCTTAATTATTGGAAATAAAAAGTAAAACTTTAGTAGTTGCATTTAAGTTAAATATTATGTAACTAATTTTTGAAAAAAATGACTTTCTCATCCTCTACTGCTATTCTTCTCATTCGCTCTATCCGTTTCAAAGACATAAAGCTGCACACGCACACATTCATACACAACACAAAATCTGTTAGAAAGTTATTCTCCGTTTACCCCCCCCCCCCTGTTTATTCTGACAAATTTTTCGATTTTAACCTTTTACAGGCCAACGTTCTCAAATGGGAACATCAATTTGGAAATGAATAAAAAATTAAATTTCTTTCGTAGTGACTTGGAAAAAAAATAGTTATAATAGAAAATGGCTTAATTAAAAAAAAAAAAAATACAAATTACATCTCACCTGCAAAAGGGTAAATTTACAAAGAAATCTTCAGAATAGCTTCCCCCACCCACCCCATTTTTCTCAGTACAGAACCTAAGAATTCTCGTGAAATTGAAAAACGACCCAATATTTCTATAATATCGACGTATTTAAAATTATTGACATTATTAAAAGTATACAGTAATGTATCGTGGTAAAGGGAGAGGGGAACAGAGGGGCGATTGCTCCGGGCACGACATATTTAGAGGCGCCAAACAATTGTCGATCAAGAACTATGGTAACCGCAAGAAAAGGTTGGGGGACAATATTTTGAACTGTCCCGGTCGCTCAAAACCCACCATACGCCACTGAAAGAACATAAAATGTAACATTATTAAGAAATGCACTTGGTGCAATTCATAGAATTTTCATGCTTGCCGTTGTGATAATAAATTAAAAAAAAATATTTTCCCCTTCCATTTTAACGATTGATATTTTAAAACTAAAGCATTAGGCAAGTTTTTTAACATACCCAGATCTGAATTCGGCCTGTAAAAGATTAAGAAATCTCTGCTATATGCATTAGTTAAAAGAAACTACTAAAAGCAGTTTTTTTTCTTTCTTTCTTTTCTTTTTCTTTCTTTCTTTTCTTTTTCTTTCTTTCTTTTCTTTTTCTTTTTTCTTTTCTTTTCTTTTTTTTAACAAGGAAGAAAATGTGAGGATTATTAACACCCAGCTTTAAGTGCTTAGGATATATTTTTTTTTTCTTAACTTTCTTCGGTTTTTTTTCCTCCGTCAGTCATAATTTCATTTATCATTTAATCAGCTTTCAGGTGGTGGTAAAATCAATCTAAGAAATAAATTATTTAAGAAAAAAGTGCAGCACACTTTTCAAGGCTGTTGGGGCTATCAGCATGATTTATGATACAATACCATTGTGCTTAAAAATCGCCTTAATCGGATCTGGCATTAAATACTCTCAAATATCTGACCCTCTTTTAAAAGTCCATTCCACGTGCCTACCTCTCCAACCCTTTTTTAAATGTCTGGACAGAAATGGTGTTAGTGGCTCAGAAATGATGGAAACCTTTTCACATTGGAACACCCTCCATTTGACCAATCCAAATCCGCTCATGGGGAAATTCATTTCCTTGTTCTTTTTCAGGCTCTTCAATATATTTTTTGTGCTTTGATTTTTATCTCTCGCGGTTAACAAATTTGCCTGCTTATGACGTGAATTTACGTCTTTTTTTATTATGCTTCCTTTTGTTGCTGACTATCTTTATTCCTGACTGTCATTTTGTTAGATATTTCCTTTCGTCCCCAAATTATTTTGGGTGTTCCAGAAAGGCTATGTAATTAAATAACTTCTGAACAAAAGGTCTTAAAAACCTGATTTTATAGAAATAAAATGTCGTGTTATTGTTCTTCTACGAAACCGTGAAAAAATATAAATCGTTACATTTTTCTCATTAAAATAATAATAATAATGTTTTTTAATAAATCAGCCGTATTTTTACTTTCTTCTATCTTTCTTTACAAGAAGAAAGTACTGGATTCGTGAAAATTTTCGAATTCCGGTTTTCGACGGATTTACACGTTTTAGGGGTCAGAGATCGCGAAAAACATGTTTTTACAAAATGTATGTCTGTGAGTCTGTCTGTTTGTCTGTGTGTGACACAAATTTTGTAGGCGCTCTATCTCAAAAACTAATGCACGGAATTTAATAAAAATTTATATTCAGTTAGTTCCTGATATAAATTGGTGCTGCTTAGTTTTTGGTGCAAATCGCTCAACAGGTGTCGCTGCTAGGCTGCATTTTTTACGATTTCCGCAATGGCTCTATCTCAAGAACTAATGCACGGATTTTCATCAAACTTCAGATTCAGTTAGTCCTTGATATGAGTTGATGTTTACTATGCTTTGGTGTAAATCGCTCTGCAGGTGGCGCTGCTATACATCATTTTTCATGATTTCCGCAGTGACTCTATCTCAAGAACTAATGCGTGGATTTTCATCAAACTTCAGATTCAGTTAGTCCTTGATATGAGTTGATGTTTACTATGTTTTGGTGTAAATCGCTCAGCAGGTGGCGCTGCTATACATAATTTTTCCTGATTTCTGAAATGGCTCTATCTCAAGAACTAATGCTTGGATTTTCACCAAACTTCAGATTCAGTTAGCCCTTGATCTGAGTTGATGCTGACTACGTTTTGGTGTAAATCGCCCAACAGGTGGCTCTGCTATGCTGCATTTTCCTGATTCCCGCAATAATTTTATCTCAAGAAGGGATGCACGGATTTTAATTAAACTTCAGATTCAGTTATTAAGTTGACTTAAATTGTTGCTTATTAGGTTTTGGTATATATCGCCCAACAGGTGGCGCTGCTATGCAGATTTTTTTACGATTTCCGCCATAGCTTTACTCAAAAACTATAATGCATGGATTTTCACGAAACTTCAGATTCAGTTAGAAGTCGACATAAGTTGTTGCTGATTAGATTTTGGTGTAAATCATCTACTCTCTTAAAAAAATTCAGCGATTTTAACTCCGACTGAGTATATTTTCACTCCTTTTCAGTATTGAAAATGCACTTATCCTATAGGAGTGAATTCCATTCATCTTGCGGAGTGGTTTTTTTTTTCATTCCTTTTTGATAAGCTGTTTTCGCTCTTTTTTCCGACTAAATTAATAGGCAAAACGAGTGACTGCACTCATTATTGGCAAGTCATTTTTAAACCCCTTTTTTTGTCAAATTTAATAGGCAAAATAAATTATTTCCCTCTTATTTTCAGATTTTTTTTTTTTTTTTTTTTTTTTTTTTTTTTTTTTTTAAACATATATAACTCCCCAGTTTGCAAAATGTATTATTTTTGAAACTCCATTTTGTTTTATTTTGATCTAGATGCAGAAGAAATTTCGTTTTTCATTTCCGAAAGATAAATTAAATAATAATAAAAGATAGTTCGCGCCATAACAAGACAAGATTTTCGACGTTGTCAATATCCTGAAGTGCGCTGCTTTTACTTTATTTTTCTTATTATAATTTTTTTTTTCTTTTTAATATTTTCACATTGTATATATAATTTTAACGTTATTAGTTTTAATCCGGAAATGTCGATTTCTTTTATTATTTCTGATATTATTATATCTTATTAATATATTTTGCTTATGACACAGATAAATAATTATGGAATATAGAATTCATGTGTTACATAACTGCAGACTTTTTTTTAGTTAAACTTTCGAATATGAACAGAGCGAAGTATAACACAAAAATAAAAATTCACAAAATCATAATTTAAAAAAAGGTCAAGCTAGTTGTGTCATAAAAATAAAATAAATTGATAATATTTTTTACTAATCTATTATTTTCTGATACTTTTTTTAAATTATCTTTTACATTTCGTACTATTTACATAATACTGTGGCAATTAAAAAAATAATAAATAAAGTGTAGATGTGTACAACTATCTAAATGAACACAATTTATTAAATACTTGTACTTACTGAAACATAAAAAAAATAGAACATATATCATAAGTTAATAATAATTTAATAATTTTTATAATCATGGGTTGTGTTCCGCAAATATTTCTGAGTGTCATGAGCAAAGTAGTATATTAATAATCAATAATATAAGCACAAAATGATATATGTTTAATAATGTAAATACCAATTAGCGAAATTTTACACAATTTGAATACGAGAAAACTACATATCTAAGTGCATTTTATTGATTATAAAAATTATGGAACAGATGTATTTAAAAAAAAAAAAAAAAAAGTAATTTAAGAAGTTCATGTTTCCGGTTTAAAAGTATTAACGTTAAATAACGCAAAAAATCATATATACAATGTGAAAATACAACAAGGAATGGCGAAGGAATTACAAGAAAGATGAAGTAAAACAGCGTACTTTACCTTAGAATTTTCAGAATCAGTAAAATCCTAGAATCGCCGGTAGCCATCTTGGTTTTAGCTGGGAAACAAAAACGAAATTTATCCAGTTCTTTGTGATGATTGCCCCCCCCCCCCCCCTGCTTTCGTGGGCATAATCCATCTATCTTATTCTATGCCATTTTTAAATCAATCAAATTATAATTGTAATATTGTTGTTTTAATCATGTAGGTAACGCTAAGCTTTGACGCTTGAAATAAACAAGCGACTCCCTTTTCAAAACGGTTCTCCCTCTGCCAAACTGTATATCGCGTTATAGGATTTCAACCAATAGGGAAGCTTCTTAAACCGCTCTTTTAGAGATATTTTTCTGTTCCGATCTGAAATGAGCGGCCCTTGGACGCTACTCCTAAAAGGATGATTTGGCAAACCAGTTTTTTGTGGAAAATGTCTCTTTTTGATAAAACAGATACTCAGAAAGAACAAAAACACGCGTAAAACTTTTCGTTCTTTTGATTTAAGAGTGTAACCGGCTGCATTTTTCGCGAAGTATTAACATGTATGAGATAGAAGAAAGTTTTGGGATTGCCACATCCGATTAGTTTATTTTATTTATGAATTTATGTATCTGTGTGAGAGCGTTGACATAAAAAAAAAAACATGTTACACGTTTTCTTTCTTATGGAAATTGTAGGTGAATTAGATGTCTGCACGGGAAGAAATTTCCAGGCCCGGACTCTGTCCGACCCAAACGAAAAGTATTTTTACCCGGCCTGCTTTATAAATTAAAAGGTCGGCTTTCATGACCCGGTCCTTTTTTTTCCCGCAGTGTACTGCCCGGCTTGGCCCGTGCAAAAATCAGTGAAATCAGACCTGGCCTTCGTAAGAATACCGAATAGAAACATTAATGATCACTTAGACTCTTAGATGTACATTCAAATTACCTGTTCGATACGTCTTAGAAACAATTAAGTCCTGAGGCCCGGTTCGGCCCGATTACGTAAAAAAAATGTAAGTCTGAGCCCGGACCGGGCCGAGTCTACTGAAAAAATAAAGTCCATGTTCAGACAGGATGTAACTATCCGATGCAGATTTCTACTTGGGACAAGTTAAATTTCTGTATTGCTGAAGTGGTCAAACTAGCTTCGGCTCGTGCAGCACATTTATAACTTATACTCGGCCCGGAAAGTTCCATTGAAAATTGTTCATGTTTTCTCAACTTAGCCCGACCCTTTTAAATTTGTTTTATTGGGACGGTCTCTTCGTTTATTTATTTATTTTTGTTTCGACCCGGTTGGCTCGTTTAATTTTTTATCGACCCTGCCCGTTAAAAAATTGTCTTTATTCGGCCGGTACGGTCCGTTTGAAAGTTTGTATTCATCTATATTAACTCTAAACTTTTCTGCAATAATCTGCTGAATCACTCATAATGCCTGACTAAAGCTTGGGCCAACTGGTTCCCCTGACTTTGGGAGATTAATTTGGTGTGCATTTTTTTTTTTTTTTTTTTTTTTTTTTTTTTTTTGTAAAACTGCCACTTTAAATCTGTTTCGATCGTTTACTGATTATAATCGTTGTACTTTTAGATTAGGATACGATTTAAATATATGTAGGCATCTGAAATATTTAATTATTGTGTGAAGTATAATGTGGTTGCTCGAAAAGAATACTGAGCTCTCTCTCTGTTTGGCTTGATCGAGTTTTGCATACATACTTACCAAAACATCAATAAATTTAGTTTAAAATGAATTTAATAAACACCTAACAAATGAGTTAATAAAAGAGAAATTAGTTTTAACCTGCTGACTTATCAGCTGATTCAGAATTAATCAGATTCTCAGTACTATAACCTCTCCAAACAAAAGACCTACCAGTCAACTTACAAAAATGATTTTATGGTGACATTGCGGCTTTATACCACAAATTGGAAAACAAAATTATCTTGTTTAGTTTTGTAAAATTTTCTGTAAAATATTCGTACTTAATTTTTTGTTAGGAAATTTTATAAAGTATTTTTTATTTCGCAAGGCATTCGTCTGGTAACAATTTCCTGTGGTGAAAGTAGCTTATCTATTACATTTCAACTGAATATTCACATATGTTTCTGAGGCCCTAAGGAGGTTAAAGTAAAAAATTATTCGATATAAAAGAGTGCAGCTGTTTCTTGGCTTATCTTAAGTTCATCTTTAGTGAAATCCAAGAAACACAGAATATAGAAGTTTGATTTGAAATTTAGGAGTACAAACAATATTTCGGTCTCTTCGTCAAGTTAAGCAATTAAAAAACTATAAAAGTTAAATAAATAAATAAAAATTAGTACCTTTAAATTTTACTGCGTAAATATTATTCTTCATTTTTAAGTAAATGTTATTTATCTCCGTTATATAATCCAGAACTTTCTGTGGTCAACATTACTGGCGATACCGATTGCCGAAATGTTTCTATAATAAATTAAGGGTTGTTTACTAATGCTGAAAATAAAAAGAAGAATAAATATTTTTAAATTTTTAGTTTGATTATAAATTTGATCTCTCTGTTTCTACTTTTCTTTCAGTAGTACTATATACAATAAAACGTGTGAAAACGGAACTTATCTATAATCGAATCTTAACCTTAAACTGAAAATTTCCATGTTCCAAAAAATACCATACAATTTTACCTGCTGAGACAGAAACTGTCTAAAACAGAGTTCTGGTATTTTGCATCTTAGTCGGTTCTTATTGTACTTAAATATAGGCGTACAACAAAATATTCTTCTGATTTTGATTTGGAAGTACAGCCCTAAAACCACTTAGTTGGTCGGTATTTAATTTTGTTTATTGTATCTCATAAATGTTGACAATTTTACTATGGTATGAGGGTGGAAAGAATCGGAGAAAAGGCGATTTTGAGGGTAGAAAGAATCGGAGAAAAGGCAATTTTTCGATTGAGGGAGTTCAGACAATATGTGAATGTAATCAGTTTTACAAATGCGTCATAGCCGTTTGCAACTCTGTCAAGATATCGATATTAAAACATTGAACTTATCTTCTAAAGTTTTGCTATCAAAGCATGAATAATACAAAGCACAATTAAGCGAGTTTTTGAATCTTCTTTATTAATATAGACAGCATTTTCCGACACAAAAATGTTTATGACTTCGGTTTCTCTGTCTACCTGGCCGAATTCTAACTTTCGTAAATATTCTTGAATTGAAACAATATTGATGTATATGTTATAGAGGTATATTATGCCATGTTCTCTATTGAAAATGAAATATGTAGCATTTATATTTCGTTTACAATGACACTCAAAATAATTCAATTACATTATGGCCTAAGTGGAATAATTGTTTTCATTGTATTTTAACGATGTTTCACTGCTTCAAACATTACGAAATTGATATGTATTGTTGATATGCACTAAAGAGGTTTTTTGTAGAAAATACTAAACGTATCGTTTGTTAATTTTCAAAACAGTAGGTTGAAATTGATATGAAAGAAAATGGGGAAAAATTACATCTAATAAATATAAATAATTGCTTCATTAAAGAAAAATTGAGTTAAAAATATGTCATAATCAGCATATGTTTTCCTGTATCATAAAAAAGAAAATGGAAAGATGCTTGTATGAAAAGAAAGCTTTTGAAAGAATCTGAAAATTTTAAGTAAACTGAACAATTAGGGTTATATGTAATTCGTAAAATATTGAGAATAATTAACCGTTCTAACTGTTTTTTATTCCCCATGTACAAAAAAAGCACTTGCAATATATTTTTTTTTTATTTATTGCGCTACGAACGCAATCCGAACCACTGTGCAATGCTGTACTCTAAAATACATTATTACGAAGTATCAATTAGAGTAGGGGTGCACAACCTGTGGCCCACCATGAGTTAACAAGTGGCCCGCGAATTTCGTCAATTTATAATTGACAAAAATTGCAATTTTTGACCGTAGGTGGCAGAGAAAAAATCGTGAATTTCGTTAATTTGCCTTAATAAGAAAACAATTGAAAATTTCGTCAGTCTGTTAAAAATCGCGAATTTCATTAATCGCCCATTTGTATCAATATAGGAAATTCCTGAGTTGCTAATTTTGTCTGTCGCTAGTCGAAAAATACCTCGAATGTCTTCGATCGGGCGCGGAAATATTGCGTGTTTCGTCGATCGCGCGCGAAAAAGTCGCGAATTTTGTTGATCGAGCACGGCAAATCGTGAGTTTTGTCAGTTTATCGCGAGAAAAAGCCGGGAATTTCGCGAATTTTCCGCGGGAAATTGCACATTTCGTCAGTCAATTAGGAATTGCGAATTTCGTTGACTGAACGCGGAAAAACCGAGTTTAGTCGATCTGACGCTGAAAAATTGTGAGTTTCGTCGATCAGGCACGAAAAAATCGTGAGTTTTATTGATCAAGTGCGAAAAATTCGTGGGTTTTGTTGATCGGGAACGGAAAAATCGCGAATTTCGTTGATCGGCTGCGGGAAAATCGTGAGTTTTGTCAGTTTATCGCGAGAAAAAGTTGCGCATTTTTCCAATTTGATAAGCATCTCAGCCAGTTAAGAATTGCGAATTTCGTTGACTGGGCATGAAAAAATCGCGAATTTCGTCGAACGGCCACGAAAAAATTGCGAGTTCTGTCGATCGAGCGGGGGAAAATCGTGAATTTTGTCTATCGAGAGCGGAAAAATTGTGCTATTAGTCGATCGGACGCGAAAAAAATCGCGAATTTCGTTAATTTGCCACGGAAAACAATTACAAATTTCGTCAGTGAGTTAAAAATCGCGAATTTTATTAATCGCCCAGACGATACCATTTGTATCGATATAGGAAATTCCTGAGTTGCTAATTTCGTCTGTCGCTAGTCGAAAAATATCTCGAATTTCTTCGATCGGGTGCGGAAAAATTGCGTGTTTCATCGATCGCGCGCGAAAAAATTCTGTTGATCGGGCGCGAAAAAAACGAATTTTGTTAATCGGGCAGAGGAAAAATCGGGAATTTTGTTGATTAAGTACGAAGCAATTGCAAATTTCGTCGATTGACTACGGTAAAATTGCGAGTTTCAGCAATTTATCCCGAGAAAAAGTTGTGAATTTCGACAATTCGTCTCGGGAAAAAAATTGAAAATTTCGTCAGTCAATTAACAATCGCGAATTTCGTTGACTGGGCTCGGAAAAATCGCGAATTTCATTGATAAGTTGCGGAAAAATCGCGAATTTTGTCGATCAGGCGCGGGAAAATCTAAAATTTTGTTGATCGGCTGCAGAAAATTTGAGAGTTCCGTCAATTTAGCTTCGTTCTAAAGTTCATATATTTTTTTTTTCGGCACTAGCCTCTTTCATGCATATATTTGTTTTTTAGCACTTTTAATAAAGCAAAATTTAATCCTCCCGAATAAGGTCAAGGAATATTTTCACTCCTTGAAAATAATCTTTGCTATATCTCTGTTATATATACAAACATAAACTGTTGATATACCCTTGCCAACTGAATTGGGTATGGTATGTTAACTGGGTAGGGGAACCTAAAGGGGTAAAACTGTCACTCCTCAGAAACCATGTTTTTTATAGGCCACAGATCTCTCTCCCCCCCCCCCCCCCCAATCGAAATAGAATTATCTCTGTGTTACTGATGTGGCCCTCGACAACCCAGACATTTTTGTAAGTGGCCCTTCTCTTAAAAAGGTTGTGCACCCCTAAATTAGAGGTTCTTATTCAAATAGTTTACCTTAAAACAGTTTATCTGAACTGTATGTGTTTGAGGTCCTTTTTCAAGGTAAAATAGAAGCACTTCCAGTAGCGTACAAGTTACATAAATAATACTGAATCACTCGCTGGTCATTGCAACTGGTTCAACGGAATTAGCAGGATTAGATAAAATCAGTTCCGAGGCTTTTTAATCGCGCTTAATCACTGTCTAAAGTTCTGTGACCCCTACAAGACCAACATATGCTATCTCGTATGAATGGTGCTACAGAAAGAGTGCACGAATTAAAAAAATAATAATAAATAAATAAACATAAATGTAGGGGGAAAAAAGTGGTGACCTAGACGCCACCAAATATCTGATATCTAATCTATAAAACATCGAGACGATGTTCCGATTTCTTTTTAATCACGTAAACCCTCACTTGTCAGTATAAATAAATCATATCGAACAACGACTATGGGTCACATGACAAGGCTATGGCTCTTTCGTTATCGAATAAGGTTAGAACGATAGCGGCTGATAATTTCGAGATGGATGACAAGACCAGGGACTTCCTAGCTAAACAGAAAGTGATAACGGGCGGGCGTTTATTTCATCGAAAAAGTGCTATCACATAAATGTCAGCAGACATTTCTTTTGTCAAGATAATTTATGAAAAGTGACAGTGATCATCATTATTATAATAATAATGAAGTCACTTTGGTAACGCTATCGAATTGTAGGTGCGGTAGAATAATTATCTGCATTTAAAAAGTTTGCATTTAATTGTACTGTTGCTATAGCAACGTAGGGAAATGTAATTTATCCTGGTAATATTGTCATTACAATGAATTCAAATTAAAAAGAATAAAAAAATAAATAATAATATCTGATAGCATGGTATATCAATTAACATAAAAAAGCAATTTATCAAATTACAACGACCATTTGGAAAACGATTTTTTTGAAGACTAAAATTTAAGACATAAAAAATCGCACGGAGTCGATCATACATTACGTACGCCATGAATTAAACATTAATAGTGTTATTACATGTAAAAATTGCAAGCCAAAAATATCGCCTGCAACCCGTCAGATTTCATGAAACTTAAGTATTATCCACCTGAAACTTACATAAATATCCAAGCATTTCATTGGCTGTTCGGGAAAAGGCTTTTCAGATTTCCAAGAAATCTGACGGCCCATTTTAAATGAAATTTCATTCTTAAACTTCTAAACATCCGACAATATTACTTTTTACACCGTCGGATAGAGAAAAAAAATGTACTTTTAAATGCAATTTGTTTGAAAGCTGTATCTCAATTTGTTTCTGAGTTATTAATTTTTTTTTGTAGTTTTTATTACTTTTTTGTCATAGTGGCAACAGAAAGTATCCATCGTTGTTGAAATTAAAGGGAAATACAGATTACTGTATAGACCAATCAGAAAATGAATAAATTGCAGATTAAACCAATGAAAACCTTCAGATATGCTTTTGATTTCCCATCCTGACGAGAACAATAACCATTTTTCCAAATGGTTAATAATTCAAATTATCATTAAATCAAACAAAAGATATATATATATATATACAGTGTGTCCGGTCTCAACGGTGACCAATGGCTAATTCCTAAACCGTTAGTCATAGACATATAGTTCCAATTACAAAAATGTTTTAAATCAGGTAAAGAAATATTTTGAAAGCGATTTGGGTCAGTAAAAACATTTCTTAAAAAATTGCGAAATTTAAATTTTTATACGGTCCCCCGGTCCTATAAATTATATTTAGTAATATTTTCCCTTCACACTGACAAGTAATACAAAAAAGTCCCGTTGTTCTACGATTAAAATTGACCGAGTAATAGCTGTTTAAAGTTGGAGCATATTTTTTGCTGCAAATTGGGGTCATTCACAAATTTAGTCGAAATATAATTTCGTCAGATATATTAAAAAATGTTTGAGAGTAAAATTAACATTGCAATATAAATATGAAATCTTTAGTCATTCTGACATATTAATGCAAAATATACAATTTGTAATGAACATTTAAGAAGAAAGAAAAAAAAAAAAACAGAATTTTTGTTAAATAAAATGATGCTAAATTAACAGTCTCAATTCTTTACAAAATTATACGTATCTTAAAATATTATTAGATTACACTAGCCTGCAAAAGTTGGGTTATTTCCTGTTTTTTAACTTTTGATAATTGATTCTTATGTATACTGTACCGCTGAATCTGAAATTGACCTTCATTTTTAACCATCACATCAGGGTTTTTCGCAAATTGTAAATTTCAAAGTTAAAAAGTTCAAAGTTAAAATTTAATCTCCTCCCCCATCTCATCGCACCACCCAGCAGTAAGAATCCCAAGATAAGCAAAAAATATCGAATAAATTACTGAATAAAATAAAATAAAATAAAATAAAAGTTTTACATATGTTTTATAGTATGAGATTTTCGCTATATTTGAACTTAAACATTTGCAAAAAAAATCTAACGTGATGGTTAAAAATAAAGGTCATTTTCAGATTCAGTGCTAAAAAATACGCAAAAATTAATTATCAAAAGTTAAAAAACACAACCATCTCTTCTACTTTATAGTATCCGATTTTTGTTATTCTTTAAATTCGGCAATTTATGATTTGCGAAACATCCTGCCATGATGGTTAAAAATTAAGGTAATTTTCGGATTCAATGGTAAAAAATACATAAAAGTTAAAAAACCCGACAATCTCAGTCTTGTATTATCTAATCTAGAACTTTTTCTTAAACTTCCTGGCGGTAATCTATCCGAAATTTTTTGTGTTATCCTGTAAAATAAGTATAAATGGTAACCACCGAAAATCATAATAATATTAGATTATTATCGGATTTGCGCCAGTATGTAAAATGTAATTTCGATCGGATATTTGAAAGTGGGTTAAAGTTCGAGTACAAATTTTGAACTGGAAAAACATACATAAGATCGTTAAAGTAACATAAAAATAACATAATTCTGTTAAATCATAAAAGAAAGTCTGAAATCCTGACAAAATAAAACATATGTTATTTCAGCCAATCTGAAACTTAATAAATGGTAACTTAATCGCATTACTTGTACGATTTTTTTCAAAGCGCAGATTCACATGAAATAAGATCTTCGAATACTTTAAGCATTTGGTATGTGACCCCTCAAAGTCAATCCGAACTCATTTGTTTTCAGAGCAGAAAAGTGGCATAAGTCATGCATTTTTAAAAGTCTCATAACTCGCTTAATTTTAGTGTTATATGAATGGGACTTTTTTTGTCTTACTTGTCAGTGTAATAGGAAAATTTTACTAAATATAACTTATAGGACCGGGGGACAATATAAAAATTTAAATTTCGTAATTTTTTAAGAAATGTTTTTATTGACCCAAATCGCTTTTAAAATATTTCTTTACCTGATTTAAAGCATTTTTCTAATTGGAAGTATATGTCTATGACTAACGGTTTAGGAATTAGCCATTGGACACCGTTGAGACCGGACACCCTGTATATATATATATATATATATATATATATATATATATATATTGCAAATTGCTCGTGGTGTAAAAGAACTAATTTATACGCATTTAATTCCAAAACTTACGGTGTGTATTATAGTAAATTTGATAGTCTATCCCAGGCAAGGCGAACCTTTTTACGTACGCGTGCCAAAAATCCCCATACAATATCTATCAACCATGAAACGTACCAGTCGTTTACATAATGTAATTTTTCAGGTTTTAATATTACGAGTGTTCGAAATACGAGTACTGATTTTATACCAATATTTTTGAAATCAGTGGTTATAAAATCAGTTGCTTTCATGCTTTAAAAAATAATAAAAATCAAATTGCAATTTCTCTGTATATTGGAATCAGCCATTAAATTAATGAAGTTTTAACTCGGAAATATGATTCGCTTACTATGCGGTATGCACTGTAATAATAAAAAAAATGCGAATTTTATTTTAGTAATTTAATTTTTTTACTTATTATAAACGGAACATATCGCTTATAATTACCCAAGTTGCATTAAACAATCTATTAATAATGCATTGATGAGCTTTATGCTGTTGTAAGTTCGATGGAGAATACTTTGTAACTGGGTCATAATTTGTTATTTTAATAAATATACACAGCTAAATTGGGTCCCTTTTCCATTTTATTGCAGTAGCTGTGTAACGAATTCATTTCAAAAATAACCTTTTTATTATTGTTTTGATATGTTAATTCATGCAAAAACAATCTCATTATTTGTGATAGTAAGTACGTGTAAAACAAAATTTACATATTATAACAAAAAGAAAAATAAATGTTATCTCGATAATGATTATCAAATTTAAATCTCTTGCGTGCCAGATAAATTGCTGCACGTGCCAACTCTGGCACGCGTGCCTTAGGTTCGCCAACCCTGGTCTATCCAATCTCACAAATTGCATATACTAATTAATGTTATACTTAAATTTTACGTAGGGAATCGTCTATATTTATAAATTGCATCAAACTTAAAAAATGTCAATACTAACACCTAATTTAAGCATCCTATTTGGCTTCGGGGGTAAATTTTACTTTAAGATACCAAGCGAGAAGTCATTCGGTCAAATAATTTAGGAATTTAAAGTTTAAAAGTTCAGTTTTAAAGTTTGGAACTCCTAAATCATGACTCCTAAGCTATTTGGCGGAATAATTTTGGAGTTCTATATTTGGAGCTTCTAGAAATTGATTTCTGTTGGGGGAAGAAAAAAAAAAAATCAGGTTTCCATTCATACTTATTTTCACGAAAATTCATTTTGAAAATGTACATATTTTAAAATTAATACTTGACGAAAAAAATATGAAATTTTTTAAAAACAGAAATCGATTTCCAGAAGCTTCGAATAAGCGAAACCAAAATTACTGCACATTTCGCCCAGTAGTTTTGAGTTATGCTTCAAAAACTACTCGCATTGCAATCTGTTTGCAACGATTAAAAATGAATTTAACGCTAGTAATTCCAAATTTTAAACCTGTATAATTCATAAACTACTCGACCGAATGACTTCCCGTTTGGTATCCGCTAGTAAAATTTAACTAAAAATCCAAATATGATGCCAAAACTAGGTGTTCGTTTGAGAATTTTAAAGTTTGATACAATTTCTATCAGAGTTGGGCAAATTTATAATTGCAATTATCTGCAGTATAATTACAATTTAATTGTATGTAATCGATTATAGTTACATACCTTCAAGCACAGAAATTTTGCCCAATATTGGAATGGAGGGCGGTTTCGTCTACAGTGCTGCAAGAATTTTTTATGGCATGTGATTATAAATACACTTAATTACATACGATTAAATTGTAATTATATTGCTGATAACTGGGATTACAAATCTGCCTAACTCTCATTTCTATATATACACGCCCCTAAAGTATAAGTGCAACATGAATTAGTAGGTATCATTATGAGTCACATTTTTATACGATTATTAGCATTATTGTTATTATTGGACGACTGTACTTTCACAATTTTTTTATTATACTATATGCAGGTAGTCACATGAGGAGCACCTTTCAATATAATTTATATAATTTTGTCTAAATGATATTACTTTAAAAAGATGATCTCTATACGAGGTTCTGCTGTATTTATTTATTTTCCCACAGGGAATCCCTTTTCCTTTCCAATATTTTGCCTCCCCTCCCGAAAAGAAAAAAAAATACATTTTTTTTAAACTGATTTCCTTCCGCATCTTACATTTTCTACTTACTCCCTCGCACCTTTTCATGCGATGCTTTTATTTTGATCGACAGCCTCCAAATTTACTATAGAACCCCAGCTGCTAATGCCACAAAGAATACCACTGCATAATGGAAAGTAATAATGAAATCGAGGGAAATGAACTAAATTAAAAAAAGAAAGGGAACCCCGCAATACCATGAAAGAGTAAAGTAAGGGTTCAACGTATTCCCCTGACCTAAATGCAAACACCGACACTTTCATAAGCGGAACCAGAAAAGCTAGGAGAGAGAACTTTTTAAGCTATTTCAATACATTGAGTGTCCCATTCAAGGTTACTTTATGCGGGTACACAATGTGGTTATGTCAAAACAGAAGAAAAAAAAAGAGGGGAATACAGATTAAAATAGAAGCATATAGAGAAACACGTGTAGTTACAGAAATACGCTGCTACGGTTTGATCTTCAACAAGTGAGAGTTTTTTTTTTTCTGTTCTACCCATTTTTCGTTTTTTCTTCCGTTTCATTTCACTAAATAAGAAAAAACATGCAACGCACAAATTCAAGGGCGTAGGAAAGGGAGGGGGCTCGTGCAGGCCCCGACTATGATTTTGGGGTCTTGGCACAAAACTGTCACGCCCCCTCTCCCCCATCTAAATCTCTCATATAATTTTTAAATGTAATCATAATCAGTGCCTGATTAACTCTACGTTGGACCCGGGGCACACAGGCCATATCTGGGCCCCTTTTCTAAAAAAAAATTCATGCATTATAACTTGGACAAAGAGTTTTACGTGCAGTTTATAACTTTAATCATAACTTTGTGAAAAAAACAATATTTATAGACACATGTAAAAATGCATTGAAAAATATGAGAAGGTAAGATCTTCTGCATTATCTGGTCTTTAAGTGGAGTTAGTAAAACGCTAAACCTATAAGACTGAATGAAACATATGTTCTAAACCTATAAGACTGAATAAAACATGTTCTAAACCTATAAGACTGAATAAAACATATTATGTGTAATAGCCGTTCTTCTTGGAATTTCGAAGTTTACATTGTAGTTCGTTGCCGTTAGTGAAATATACTGATATAATTTAGTTTACATGAATGGGGAAAATATATTATTCTTCTGTGAACTACAAATGGAAATTTTTATTTTCAGAGAGTGCACAAAATAAGGCCCCCTGAAATTGTGGGCCCAGGGCACGTGCCCCATGTGCCCCTGTGATAATCGGGCTCTGATCATAATTAGACAATTTTAATGTCATAAACTAGACGCTTTAATAAAAAGGAGTCATATTTATGTATAACAGTACAAACAAGCACACAGTGACAGGATACATTTATAACATTCTAAATTAGAAGTAAATGCATTTTAATTCCCTCATTTAATAAGTTTTTAAAAATGAGATTGGATAGTATCGTTAAGTTTGATTCGACTCAACAGTTCACAGAAACGATCACACTTTTAAAAGGGGATATATTTTTTTTTTATGATCTAGTATTCATATCTTGCTATAGTTGCAATATAAAACTAAGTAAATAGTGCATGTTTACTAGTTTTTAAAGCGTTTCTGCAGGTTTGAGCCTTTTTAATTTGTGGGTCATGTGCATGTACCCCGCGTGCTCATGCTGTAATCTGGTCCTGGGCTTAAAGAGCATTATATAGTTTATTACAATTCTAATACCTGAAGTTAAATACACATTCATTGCTTTTTTGCACAAACAAAATGACACCATAGATGACAGAAAAAGCCCTTTTTCTGAAATTGATACTCTAGGGGGCTGGTAATTTAGGTCCACGAATATGGATCTAAAATTACAAGCAACTTAAAATATCAATTTAACCCTTCGCCTACCAGACAGGTCCAATGGACCCGACAGGTACATTTAAAATGATTTTTCTCATGGAAAAAAAGACAAATTCTGTAAATGTGTTTTTATATAAAAAGAGTAGAACATTCTAGAACAAAATACATACTAGGATCTATCACTAAGTTTTTGTCCCCACATAGAAATAATTGAGTAAAATTTATGAAATTCCTACATTGTATTAGTCCTTTTCTATATAGTCACCGTCCACAACATTTCTGCAAACGTTATTTCAAAGAGAGGGGAGAGGATGTATTCCAGGAGGCGCGATAGTAGATCCAAAGCGGGCATTTTTCTAACTTTTGCCGACCCCCACATGTGACATACTGTTGGAAAGGCCTGTGACCACTTATTCATGCTATATGGAGCCCTTTTTTAAAATTTTGCCGACATCATTCATGTCCCCCGGGGGACAAATTTGGGAGAAGGGGCTCGGGAGATGCATAGCATGAATAACTGATCACAGCCCTTTCCTACAATATATCACATGTGGGGGGTCGGCAAAAGTTAGAAAAATGCCCCCCTTTGGGTCTTTTGTCGCGCCTCCTGGAATACATCCTCCCTCCTCTCTTTGAAATACCGTGTGCAAGATGACTATATAGAAAAGAACTAATACAATGTAGTAATTTCATAAATTTCACTCAATTATTTCCATGTGAGGGCAAAAACTTATTGATAGACCCTCGTACATATTTACAGATTTATTTTATTTTTTCCATGAGAAAAGTCATTTTGATTGTACCTGTCTGGTTCATTGGACCTGTCTGTTAGGCGGAGAGTTAATTATCAATAACCTAAATTCACGCAATAGCAAACTGAAGGGCCTTAAACAAGTGAATGAATTTTTTTTTATTGTAAAGCTCTTAAGTTAAATAATCATGAAAATTTCTTACTTTCTTGGTCAAACTGTCTTGAAAGCATTTTGCATCACAGGGTTCCCAGCATCATGGAAAGTTTGGGAAAATCTGGAAAGTCATGGAATTTCAAAGTAGTCATGGAAAGTCAGGGAAATTTTAAAATATATAGGAAAAGTCAGGAAATTTACAAATATTTTCTAAAAAGTCATGGAAAGTCTTGGAGAAAAAGGGAAAAATGACGCAAAATTCATCAAATAGTCTCTGGAAAAAAATCGCTAAGTTTGAAAAAGGATTGCAAAAATAAGTTGCAAATTTCGCTATATGCCCGTTTGGTCAGGGAAAGTCAGGGAATTTTCTGAGATTTGGCCATGGAAAGTCAGGGAATTTTCTGAGATTTGGTCATGGAAAGTCAGGGAATTTGCCCGTCATGTTTTGCTGGGAACTCTGCATCAACTCTGATGAAAATAATATTTATTTTATGAAGAAATAAGTGTTGCCGTTTATTGGTTATGTTCCACAGCAAAAAACATTCAGCTATATAGAAGTAAGAAAAAAATCAAACAGTTTGGTTTTTATGAGGAAAAGAAAAGAGGTCCGCATTGGTGTCCCCAGGTCTGAAGAGGATAAATCTAGGGATCAGGAGCCTCAACATCAGCTCTGCAAGTCGCAGTTTTATTTTGAACTCATTTTATATGATATTTGAAACTTTTAACCCACAGTTTTTTCTTTCATACGAGGGTCACTCTGAAATTTTTGAGATACAACTAGGTTTTTAAAGTTATACTTACAAAATTTTAGGTGTGTTCAAAGTAGTCTCCTCCAGCATCAATGCACTTTTGTAGACGAATTTTCCACAGATTAAATGCCTCAAGCCATTCATTTCTTGGAATAGATGAAAAAAAATGCATTTATAGCCACATCAATCTCTTCTTTTGAATGAAAACGACGTCCACGTTAGTTCTTTTTTAGATTAAAGAATAACCAAAAGTCACACATAGCTAGATCAGGTGAATACGGCGAATGTTCTAATGCTTTAATTCGTTTTTGTTTAAGAAACTCAACTGTTAATCCGGCTGTATATGAAGATGCATTGTCATGGTGAAGCATTAGCCCCCTAACATTCACTTCTTGTAGAATTTCTGGAAGACATTTAGTGGTATACCAGTTTGCTGTTACTGTCTTCTGTCCTTCCAACTTAATGGCTTTGATCAATCCCGTACTTCTGAAGGAAAACGGCATACATCACTTTTTTCAGTGCGCGTTGTCTTTTCACCATTGTCGGCGTGGGATCATCTTCAAAGACCCATACTTTGCTTTCTTGACGTGTTGGAACGTCAAAAAACGGTATGTACGTTTCATCACCCGTTACAATTTTAGAAATGATGCGGTGGCCACCATCATTTAGCAATTTAAGAGTTTCTTTACTAATTCTGACACGCTCCTCTTTTTGGTGCTCAGTTAGATTATGGGGAACCCAACGGCAAACTACTTTTTTCATATGCAATTCTTCATGAATAATTTTGTGTATGGCTGCGGATCCAATGTTAAGTTCCTTCTGTATCATTTGATAGGTACAGCGATTATCATCCATTAACATTTTTCGTATGGCAGGCACATTATCCGGGATTACTGCCGACGGCGGCCTTCCTGTGTGTTCTTCATCTTGAAGAAAATTGCGACCTCTGCTAAATTCTTTAAACCATCTGAATACAGTAGCACGAGCTGGAGATTCATCACCAAATGCCAATTTCAACCGTTGAACGCATTCTTCTTGATTTAATCCTGCTTTAAAATCGTAGAAAATCATAGCGCGAAAATGTTCTCGCGTCAACTCCATTTTCTCTTCTGTTTAAAATTTATTCTACGCTAAACAAGTTGAAGTAAGTCAGTAAAAGATCGTCTGCTGTGTTAAAATACCTTGTATTTTAAAATTAAACCGTTATTTTTATTTTGTAAATTCTCGTCTGCGCGTATCTCAATAATTTCAGAGTAACCCTCGTATTAGTATTACTGTCTGTCAATAACATTTCAGGTAGTTTCTGGAGATTTAAGGGGCTATCGCAGTCACGCGAAAAGACGCACTCGCTAATGTTAATCCTATGGAAGAAATTTATTAAGATATCTGATTTGCATTTCAATATTTTTAAATGATTTTCTTTTCATTGGATAGCTGAGATTAATCTGTACAAAGACCGGCTTTTTATTTATTCGATTTTGTTTGCAGATTTTTTTTTTGTATGAGGATGCTTTTACTTTCGGAACCGGTTCTGGAAATGAAAGTGTCCTAATAAAAAATACGTGTAAACAAAATCGAAAAAGTAAAAAAAAGACCTTTGTACAGATCGATCTCATCTATCCAAGGCAAAAAAAGTTATTTAAAAATATTGAAATGCAAACGAGATATCTTGATAAATTTCTTCCATAGGGGCCCTTCCTCCATTTCTTCCATTAGCGAGCGGGTCTTTTCGCGTGACTGAAGTAGCCTTTGATGAATTGTAACGGGAAACGCGTGTTTTGATAAAGAGGGGTATTTTTTCCAATTGTATCAAACTTTTCAGTTGACTCATTAGTGCGCAAACCTCTAAAATCACCAGACTAATAACCTCAGGTCACCAGAATAATATATTTATTTTAAATATTAATTACTAAAAAACGCAACACAATTAACAACAGTAAATTACTAAGTGAATGACAGTTGGCAAAGTTTGTTTACATGCATCATTATTTTGAGAAAAGTGTGTAACAGTATGTGAATGTTTTTTGATTTTTTAATGAAAAAATCTAAATATTAAGTAGAGAAAGTAATTAAAAAATTTAATTTTCTCACTCTAAATATTGAATTGAACCATTGTGGAAATGGTCGAGATAAATTCTTATTATTTATTTATTTATTACGGTTGTTTTTGGCTGGGTGGACAATAGGTTTTACTTGCGGCTCGATTTTTTTCTTCTTTTTATGTCAATATTATTGTTTCGGACCAAAACTTATATAGTTGGGTATGAATAGATATATATATATATATTCAACTTATTTTATGGAAGAATAATGATATTAAAAGATATAATTTTAGATTATTCCATAATTTCTTTTATAATATTCATTCTCTTTCATTTCGTTTTTTGGTTTGGATTTTGCTTCGAGTCGGCGAAAGTCGTTTTTACAATTCACTATACCAATTTTATGGAGTAATTTAACTTATATAATGGTGTAATTTAAACTGATATAACTGGTGTAATATTACATATTAGTGTAAAATAACACCAGTTATATCGGTTAAATTACTCAATAAAATGGAGGCAGTAACGCTGCCACCAATTTTATGAGTAACGTTACATGAATTTTTTACAATGTTCCAATTGGTTTCCGGATCGACGAATTTTTTTTTTTTTTTCTCTAGCTTAAGCATTTTTAACTCCTCCAAAATTACTTAGATATAAGTAATAATCTGCATCTAGAAATATTCAGGAATTCATCTAATTATCTATTAAAATTTTTAATTTGCAAAAAATATCATTATGCAGAATACCAGACAAAGTCTCCTCGTACGTAGGAACGATATAAAAGAATTTTGTCAAAATTATGCCGTTTTAAAAGTCAGTAAAATCGAATTCCAATAACAACTGACAATGTATTTTAAAAACTCATTATTGTTTAGTCATGAACAGTAAAGTTTTCTGACACCATTAATAACTTTGTTATATTCAATATCAATAAATTATCATTTTTACGAAAGAATTTTACAAAGCGTTGCTTATGAACTGAAATCATAAACCATTATTTATTTTTGTTAAAGTTTTTCTGCGATAACTCTAAATAACTACAGATTTCTAAAATGTTTTACCAGTTGAGTTATATTGTATAACTACTTTCATCAAATTTTTCTAATAAAATTTTAGAAGAGCCAGAAAATAAAGGCCTCAAGTTCGAAGTTTTGAAGCAGTTATCAATCCTTCATTACATCATCCTGATAACTGGGCTGATATTAAAAGCCATGTTCTTACAATGAATGTCATAAAATGCTTGATACTATAAAAATGCAGTTAAAAAAAAAAAAAAAAAAATTCTAATCTACTTCGAAAAGAAAAAAAAAAATGAGTGTGAAAAGAAAGAAAATAAAAAATATGGAAGTGTAATTAAAGAAATATAATAATTGAATGATTTTAAAATAAGAGCAAAGTTCTGCAAGTTGGATAATTTATAAAAGTGAAAAATATGACAAAATCCGTATTTGTGAAATGAAATATCCTGTCTCACTTCCTAACCATTTAAAATCCCATTCATCATTTCTTCACCCCCCCCCCCCACCCCCCCACCCCTCCTCCTATGTCCTCCGTAATGCAAGATTTTGAGCTTAAGCATGTGTAGTAGCATTTCGCTTTTAAGAATAGCTAGTGTAGTTTATTTGATTATTTAACGTATCTCAATCAGTTTCTTTCTATTGTGATAATTTTCATTGAATAAAGACATATTTTTCTTCTTTCGTCAGTTTTAAAATTGTTCAAATTTTATCGAAATTTATTTTACGCTTTCTCATTTTTCAAAAAGACAGCTGTAACTTTTAGGTGAAATTAAAAAGATTCATTTATTTTATTTATTTATTATGTTATACATATTTATTATATTTATACTGCATAGAAGGCTGCACGGATAGTGTTGTAGCAGATTTGAACTCGAAAATTTCATTTGAAATCAGTCTGAAATCCAACCAGACTTGGAGTCCTGCGCGGCCCCGAAAATTCCATTTGTAGGCAACTCGACCCGATCCCGACAAAATAATTTTCGGCGATCCGCAACCTGACCCGAACCCGAAATGAAAGAAAAATAAATCATGTTTTAATACAATTATATCTCTAACACCAATTTTATGTTTTATACACAAAAATGGACAAATCAGTATTCTTTAATATTCAAATATAGCAAGTCCTCTGAATAGCGGACACCTCGGGATCGTTGCCTTTCATCGGGTCGGGTTGTCCTTAATTTTTTTTTTCTTTCCGCATCAGGATGACTCTAACGTGCCTATTCCGATCAAACGCTTTTCTCCCGTAACTCCCCTTTCCTCGTGGATTTGCGATAATTTTCTTTCTGCGGGTCTGGTTCACACTGGAATGTTTCTCGCTGCTCATATTAAGGTTTTTCCAAGTTGGGTTGTTGGGATTTTCACAAAAAGTTTGAGCAGAACTATGTTTCAAGTGAAAATAAATATGTATTTGAACATGAATGAGTATATATTAAATTTACTGCATGAGAAATAAATGTATTTAAGAAATGTAATCATAGATTATTCTTTCTTTAAGAACCATTTTTTCTTATCTCGGAATATGAAAAATATTACCAACATTTCGTTTTTTGATACAGACAAAAATACATGTATCGTATTTGTGATAGTTTATGCACACATACACATGTTACGTGTGTGTAGATTGGTAGGTGCCCACTATTCAGAGTAAGAGGTATAGAATATAAGAGTTATGAATTGAAAAAGTGTTCGCTAAACAGAGGTGTCCGTTTTCGGAAGCTAAGTGGATTTTACCATAACGCCAGATCAAGACAATATTTAAATATATCAACATAAAAAGCAATAGAGAAATTTAACAACTAAGAAATTTTAAATATTCAAAGTTAAATTTCTACCGTTGTTTTTCAGAATTAGTAATATGAATTATGAACAGCAAGCATTCTTTAGAAAGTCAAGTTAGAATCCCCTTTTTTTTCTTCTTTTTGCAGAAGGGAATGGTGTTAGAAAGTATCCCTTTAGCCAGATCATTGTAATTTTTAAATATATCAACATAAAAAGCTATATAGAAATTTAATAACTAAGAAATTTTAAATATTCAAAATTTCTACAGTCGTTTTTCAGACATGGTAATATGAATTACGAACAGTAAAAGGTCATAGGTATCCTTTTTTGGAGGAAAGGGGAGGGTGTCAGAAAGGTCCCATTTCCCTCTTCCCCGCTTTAAGATAATTTTTAAACATATAAATAAACCTAATAAGTAATAAAAAAAATGAATAAATAAGAAATATTTGAAAAATGAAAAAGACCATTATTTATTTATTTTTAAATGCAGAATTAAAAGTTTGTGTGTGTTAAGTGGGCTCAGGCCTACTCAACCCCCTATTTAAAATAATATTTAAACGCGTAAAAAAAATGCTGTCTAGCATGGTGGCTCAGGGGGAACAAAGCCATTATAGATAAAGATTTATCTACATAAGGTAATGAGAATCCCCTTACGAAAAATTCTCAGCATTTAATTATTTTAAGTTACTCGAGAAGAAAAACATTTCTTTACAAATCAACAGAGAGAAAGAAAATTTATTTGATTAAATTGTAAAATCCAGGGAGGGGCAATGACCTTCCTCCGCCTCCTCCTTCCCAAAATCTGTCGGCTCCCATGCTATGCAAGACTAATATTATATTACTTCTCGTCAGCTCTATTACTCTCTTTAAAAGTGTACGAAGAAGTAGATTAACCATTTTTACATTTACTTACTGCTGCCAATTCTTACTAAGTTCTAAACTGACTTACTTCATTTTGCATTTTATGCTGAGTTGAAAAGACTGAAACGGAACGAATCGAACTCGCAAGGTACTGCTAATCCAGGTCATCCACGTGCGTTAGCCGTTCGAATAATTTATTCCACTCAGTCTCTCACTCTTTCAGTTTTATTATGAGTTTTTTTTTTTCTTTTTTACCTGCAACCCTTCCCGTTCATTCTCAGACTTATTTAACTTATTTTATTACGCACCTATATAAAAAGGGGAAAAGCGAGAGAGAAAAAAGGTGGAAGAACTGGGGTAAATGCCTTCTGCCGTGTTTCACAAGTTGCCTTATCCTAGGAAGGTTTTGAGTAATAATAATAAAAGAAAGGACGATCGCTCTTTTTTTGTCTTTTGATATTTTATTTAAAAATAATTAAATCGTTGAATGTTAAACGAAAAATTACTAGCCCGTTGGTTTATGAAACAGTTCCTGTGAAACTTTCGCTTTTGAGAAATATGTATATATATATTTTTCACCACTGTGTATGTGCAATTCTGATCTTTCTTTTGTTATTTTTTTTATATCCATTCTTTCAATATACTTTACAAAATAGTAGATAGCCAATAGAAGAGATTCTTAAAGTTGCGGGGGGGGGGGGGGGATTTTCAAGATTTTGTTATTCTTATTTATTTATTTTATTTTTTATCGTGTCCTTTAAGTTTAGTGCATAGTTTTTTGTCTTCAAAATAAAGAGCTCGAAGGCGAAATTAGCGAGTTTGATATTCACACCATCTGATCTGGTTAGCTGTGCAAATTTAAGATGTTTTCGTTATACGGGAAAGAAAATTCGGGTCATTTTTTTTTTCTCAAAAAATCAACCTGATAAATCCATTTTTTTACAGTAACGCCAAAACAGGCTGTTGACTGATCCGACTTCTGTTAAAAAAAATTGATGCAATGACCTGAAATTTACTTTTAGCTTTACTAAAATTGAAAATTTGAATGATATTTTATGTGAGATATAATTTAAAGTACTTCAAATTAAAGCAAAATTGGTTCAGATTCCAATTAATAACATTCTAACACTTTTTTTTTTCACTTTAAATGTGTTTTTGGTGTCTTCCCAGTCAAAGGTTTAGCAGTTTCATGGAGGCCGACAGAACGCCATCCAGAGAGGCGCAAAATTTTGGAATATATATAATATAAAGTAGGTGGGGGTAAAGATACGCACTTTCCATACATTTTGATTTTTAATTCCCACATTGGTCTAAACTTATGTAATGAGTGATTGGTCTAAACTTATGTAATGAGTGATTAAAATGTTAGATTAGAACCTTAGGCAAGTGCCACCATCAACCGACATTCTGCCAAATTATAATCCTGTGAGAAATTGCATTTTTAAAAAAACATTGCTCTGCGTATCTTTGCCCCATCGGTTGGGGTAAAAGTACGCAGTGGTGGGGCAAAGATACGCAGTGCATATTTTTGCCCCATTTCTGTGGGTTTTTGCCCCATTTCCAACGAAACGAATGAGTTATGCAAAAGCATTAGTAAATTTCACTAGTATTTATAGTTAAACTGAAAACTGTAAGTTAAACCATGAAAAAAAAAAAAAAAAAAAAAAAAAAAACAGCGGTCTGTGAGATTGCAAATAGTAGTTAACCTCTAACTACTGTGACAAAAATTGTTGCATAAGTACTGTGAGCGGTCCCAAAGACCCCTTGATCGTAGGATGAATAAAAGGGTTGACTGACTTTTAAGATATTATGTTTGCGCTACACTTTATGTAAAGGCCTATTATAATAAAAATTCTCCTCATTTCGAAGTCTTTAGTGATGCTGCTAAGTTTCCAAACGAATCAAAATTAAACTAAACATCAATAGTTAAATTGAAAATTGCAAGTTAAGCTATGAAAACTGATTATATCAGCGTATTAAAATCGTTTTATGAAACAAGAATATTGATTTTTAAAAGTATGTAGGCAACCTACGTTCTATATTGAAAAAAATTAACTAAAAAAAAAACGAAAAGGTAGTTAACTAGCTCATATTAGTAAAGGAGCTATTATATTTTATACAATATAAAAAATGAAACTTTCCACAACGTAATTGTGGAAAGCTTTGCATCTAGCTAAAACGATAGAACAAAGCCCGAATCTTAAACTTGTGCGTATATTTGCCCCAAGACGGATGCGTACTTTTACCCCATTTTGCAGTATTTTACTTAACCGGCTACTGACAAGTTTAAACAAATGCGATCGAGATAAACTATACGGCATTTAGAAGCTATAGAGCTTCCGTTCTCCACTGAATTTTTAGATTTGTAAAAATTTAAAGTATTGTCAGCTAAACAATAAAGTGAAAATTTAAAAATATTAGATCAAAATGCGAAAATTTAAACTTACCTCATTTTCTTGGCACGGGGTGCTACTTTTTTCACAAGGTTTAAATACACAATTACTACACTTGAGACCAAACTATCACCTAGCGGTCACGATTGTAGAAAAGTTTCTTCATATTAAATCAGGCAGTGCGTATCTTTGCCCTGTGCGTATCTTTACCCCCACCTAACACATGAACCACATTCCTGTGGTTCGCAGCCTATGGCCTTTATTTGAAACAGCGTTAAAGCTCCGTTTCTAAAATTGATGGCCAAACTGAAAGTCCGTGAATGAAAACACCAGTTTATAAAATGGCAGTCACTTTCAAAACTTTCTTAAATGCAGGGATATTTTAATGGGCTGGGGGGGGGGGGGGTGAAGATGAAATAAGTTAAACAAAGAATAAAGATCCCCTGTGTAAAACAATTTTTAAACATATGAATATGAAAAAAAATTCAAAAGTTTAGCAATTAAGAATCATTAAAAACTCAAAAATAACTTTCTGTCATAATTTTTCAAGATGGAGAATTGTTTTTTTCGTCGGGGGGGGAGGGAGTGTCTCAGCCACCCCGTTAAAGATCTACACGAACGAAAATAAAAAAGAGTTTCAAATTCTCCTGCACGGGAGGTTCAGGGTGCATCCCCCCCCTCTCTCTCTCTCTCTCTCTCTCTCTCTCTCTCTCTCACACACACACACACACACACACACACACACACACACATAGAAAATGCTTTGTTCACCTTTCGGAAAAGGTACTTGTTTTTTTAAGTCACTCTGCAATAATAAAATTGTTTTTCAAAATCATCAGATGAAAGACAATTTACTTGATTAAATTTCAAAATCTATGGACAAGCAATGGCCCTCCCCTCCCCTTGTCCTTGCCGGCGCCCATGTAGCGGTGTTTTTAAAAATAAATTTCTGCAACTCGTTTATTACACATGTTATTTCAAGGGTACACACAGGTGAAAGACCTGTGTAACTTTAATAGCATAATACAAATTACTGTATCATATTTATAATAAAGTTGTTATCAATTCTTTTATCTCTAAATGTTTATATTTACAGCCTCTTAGTCAATGGACTTCATCAAATGTTGTGGAATGGATGGCTGCTCTCAATTTGTACAGATATGCTGAACTTTTTAAATCCAAAGACATCAAAGGAGCAGACCTCATTACACTTGACAGAGAGAAGCTCATGGTAAAGTATTTTGTTTTTAATTTATGTTTTTACTATACTTAGCATGTGAAATTTGTTACATAGATTGATTTTTATTTTTAATATAAAAATATAAAATATAGATTATAATATTTCATTGAGGCCAATGGTGCTGAAATTAAAGTACGTATATGAAAAGAACTCAAATAGCCATCTTCAAATAAATTGAACAATTAGTGATTAACTCTTGATACTGATATTATTAAAATATTGTTTTTGGACAGAAGATTTAAGATGCTGAATTTTTTAGAGTTACGGTTATAAATTAATGAGACAATGGGAGCTACTGTGTGTGTGTTTGTGGAAGGGAGGGGGATCTGTGTATATATAATAAAAGGATCTCACAGAAAATAAACAGAATATCAGTGCATGTAATCGATTTTTTTGTGAAAATTCTTAACAGTTGAATCTCCCGCAACTACTAGAAATCTTACTTACACTAGTACTAATATGAAAAAATTGAAACTTTAATTTGGAAGTTTCAAAATATGCAATACAATGAATTCAAAGAGAAAACGCAACTTGAAAAGTTAATGTTGAGGCACCTGAAGAAGTATACTCAATATATTTGGTAGTTTTTTATGTATAGAGTTTTTTTTTTTTCTTTTTTTATCAAACACATGCTATTGAACATTGAAGACAGAAAATAATAAGTTTTTGAAACAACTCATCTGATTTAAAAAAAAAAAAAAAAAGTCTTTTTATTTGAATGGAGGGTGGTTATATCCTTGATTGAGGCTGAAATGTTGTATTAAATCATTGTTTAAAAAAAAAAAAAAAAAAAAAAAAAGGCTGTTTTTAAAAAATCCCTGCCGGCCCGGCCTACAGGCGGAGGTAGATTTCGAAGGTAAGTATATTAATTGCTCCAACAAAAACTAAATCATGATTAAATATAAATCCACTTTAACAGTTTTATCTGGCCGCTTTTGACGAATTTTTATTTCATTTTTATATAATATCTGGTTTTATCAGAATCATGTTAAGTCGGTATTAAAAAAAATACTTTTCCATGCTCAACAACTCGAAATTTTCTGACACATTTTCAAATTCATTTTTAATAGAAAAAATACGAAACTTGCTGACGTGATTTTTGAAAAGATTTATAAGCGGCATATGTTCTTGTTTTTCTTTCAATTAATTGAAACTTGATTAATAAACAATTATTTTCTCAGTAGGGCAATATTTTTCTTTCTAACACAATCACTTCGGGAATTTCTGTTCAAAATGCCCTATTTGACATCATTTTTTGAAATATATTCTGCCTCTATAAAAAAAATCGATCATTACGGTACATTATATAGTTTCTGCAGAAGAGAATCTATCAATTGGATGCATTTTTTGAACAAAAATGAATTTAAAAATGAGTCAGAAAATAAGCAGTTTGGATTTGAATACACCCTTAATAAGATGATTTTTTTCTTCAACCGCTACGTATTTTTAATTTGTTTTTGCTGTAAGAATTGGTCCTATCAAAAACTTATCTATATAAATGTTGAAGACAATATTAAGAAGATATATGTTAAATTCATGGGGATTTTATATCTTGTGAATTGATGGAGTTATGGAAATTTTTCTTCTTCACCCCCCCCCCTCCCTTTTTTTCGTTTTCGTTTTTATTTTATTTTTGCGGTACGAATTGGTCCTATCAAAAACTTGTGAATATAAAAGTTGTAGATAATATTCAGGAGATGTATAATAAAATTAATTGAATTTGATATCTTGAGAATTGACGAAGTTGTGAATTTTTTTCTCCCAAAAACCCTATTTTTTTGCGCCCCTTGAGCCCATTTTTAATTTTATCAAAAATCTGTGATGCATAAATTTTTGCCCTATTTTTAGGAGTAATAAAAACTTTAAACTGATTTGATATGTACAAAATTTAAGAAGTTATGGGGTTTTTTTATTTTCACAAAACCCCTCCCTACTTCCAGCTCCTTGGCCCGATTTTGCCCATTAACGAACTTGAACAAGATTTTATGCCCCTTGATTTTATGTATCAGTTTGGAAGAGATGTGCGCAGAATTGTGGAAGTTATCGTGTCCAGAAAAAAAGTGATACATATAGATAGATAGATATAAAGTTTTTTACTGAGAGTGGTTTTGGGTTCTAGGGGTCATGATCGGTGTAGATCTGCAAAAATTTTCCAAAATTCCAACATAGGAACGACGCTAATAGGTAGTATTTCATATGAAATCTACCCGAAACCTCTGGCTGTTTGCGCACTCCCCCCCTCCCGAAAAAAAAAAAAGACATGGGCTGTTGTTGTTTTCTACCCTGTTTTAAATTCCATGTGAAATAACAAAAATAGAAAAGCAGGAGGGGGGGGGAGACATTTAGTAAATAAAATAAAAATAAATATTTAAATTTTAATTAATCAGGCTACATTTACTTTTAATAGCTAAAATAAATTCTTTTATCTGAATGAAAGGGGAGGGGGACCTTCTCAAGAGCAATTAATTACCAATGCTCTTCATCAGGTAGAGCAGAACAAGCAAAAAACAACAAGAGTGAATTTCGGTCTGCCCTTGTTGGTTAAGTTCATTCCTTATCCTCCAGTCTGCCATTATCAAATTACTTTTTAAGTTGTTGTTATTATTTTACTTATAACTATAGAACATTTTTCTGCTTATCACACCAAGTAAATCTTAACTACAGATGTGCAGTTGATGTTGCATTTTTTTTCTTTCTTCTTCTTTTTTTTTTTTTTAAATGTTTTTGTGCCACGTTTGCGTTTATATTTATTCTAGATTTTGGAGTAATGACTTTAATTAAAAATTAAATTTTGTGTGAATAAAGTATTTATTTAATAACTTATAAGTTTCATTATTTATTTCTTTTATTGTTACATAAATCTTTTTGTTTTAGAACATGGGTATTAAAGATGAATTTCATCAAAGAGCTATCCTTGTTTGTGTGGATGATCTGTGTCAAAGAAACAATCTAAATGTAAGTGTGATCTATAAAATTTTATATTTTATAATCTTATTATAAATAAAATTTTAAATCTACATATAATTTTATCATTATTTGTAATAACTCATAAACTGAATAAATTTTAACTTTTATGAACATGTAAAATAAATTGATAAAATGTGAAATGCTTAATTCGAACATTTTTTAATTTTTCAGAGGTCTCTTAATGAATCCAGAAATCAAACAAATGGATCATTTAGAGATGGTATGTCTTTTAAACTGCTTTCTTCTTTCTTTTTTTTTAATAATTTTACCTCGTTAAAAATGTATTATTAACTTTTTTTAATTGATTGTTGGAATTTTATCCTTTTATTTTAATCATGAGCAATTGAAATCCTCATTGTCTCTTCAAATTAGGGTGTAAAAAAATCAGGATTTTTTTTTTAAATAAAAAAAAATTGGATTTAAAAAAAAATTAAAGCAGATTTTTATGATTTTTTCCCCCAGCGTTCAAATATTGAATAACTACCAATAATTTTAGGTTTCCAAAACAATTAAACCTCTAATTGCTAACATAATGTATGTTTTTAAGCTTTAATTAATTATAATTATTAGTTAGTAATCAGAATAATTATAAAAACTGCATTCATTTTCATTAGTAGTATACAATAACATTATATACATTAATATTTTATAATAATTATCTAAAACTATATTAAATATTACCGATATTTACATTATTAAAATTATTAATAACTGCATCTAATATTAAATTCTTAATACTGCTTAAAATGAATAATTATTAAATAAAAAAATAATTCTCTGAAATATAATATATTTTTATACTTTAATGTCTAAAATGATAATTAATAATTTAATATTCATTCTATAAAGAAAAAAGGGCAAGGTGCTAGTTACCAAAAAAGGCACTATTTCAGTAAAAAAAAAAAAAAAAAAAAAAAGAGCATTTACTATATGTGTAAATATATCAGTAATGTAGTAACAATATGAAAAAAATATGTATAATTTGTTAATATAATAAATAAAGTGACAATTTTTAAGGATCTTATTAATTACAAATTGAAAGATACAATTAAATAATGACATGATTTAATAATATCCTATTTTTTTCTAAAGAAATAAATTTCTATAATTTTTGCAATGTATTGGGCAACTGGATGTAGAAATACTGTGGTATGGGCAGGTTCTTTACTAGAAATCCTTAGGTAAAACTAAAAGGTGGATTCTTCTTTAAAAAAAAAATAAAAATAAATAAAGCAGGGTGCATTTTGTTAATTTAAAAGGCAGGGCAGGTTGCTGCAACGTTAAAAAGTGGCCTAGGTGGAACAGTAAGTAATTACAGAAATAATAAAAACTGCAAATAAGTGTAATTTGACTAGTTAGCACAAGAGAGACAGACTAGTTAGTGACTAGTTAGCACAAGTTACAAAACAAGGAAATATCATTTGCAGCTCGTTTTACATTTGCATTTGGAAAAATTACTGTTAATTGTCTAAATCTAAACTTAAACACATAAAAATTGTGGAAATCAACTACACCAATCATACACACATATCGAGTAAATATAAGAATAGCCAGCTATATTTAAAATCCTCAAAATATTAAATAGCAGCATATTACCACTCAGTAGTATTACCATTTCAAATTTAAAAAAGTAAAGTTTTGTAGCCTTTTCAATCCCTTACTAATCTCTTTTTTTTTTTGTGTGTGTGTATATGAGTTCAAAAGTAAAAATAAAATAAAAATAAAAACATTTATTCAACCTCTACAAGAAGCTCTTTCTGAGCTTATATTTTTATACCAATTATTTCTTTTCCACTTATATGTACTTTTATAATAGCTTTGAGCAGATGTCATTTTTTTTTCATTCTTCTTTAGCTCCAATTTTCTATAAATTTATTATTGCAAAAGTAGAATGAGAAAGTAACATTCTGGCTACTTATTCATTTACTTGCAGAAATTTAATATGTTTGCTATGCTTATTTTATATAAAAGAATGAATAATTTGATTAGTTAAAGGAAATTATGACATTTCAAATTATATTAGATTTAAATATCATTTTATAAAACGCTTTTTATAAAAACTTACTTTTTACAAACTTTGTACTTATTTTTTTTACAAGTCTAAGGAATAGACTAAGCTTAGAAAAAATATTTAAAGCTTTTTTTTATTTATTCATAAGGCAATACCCATAGAAATTTTTCAAATTATGTTAATCTTACATTTTAATATTTTTTTTTAATGTAATTTTAAACATTTTAAAAATTTATGATTTTAATCAATGATTAAAAAAAAAAAAAAAAAAAAAAAATCAGGTAAGGCACAAATATAAGAATAGCCTCCTTATAATAATGTAACTCAAATTATTTTCTTTCTCTTGGCACATTTTTGTTGATTATATTTTTTCTCTATTGTTTTACTAATATTACCAGTGTTGAATTCAGGGGTGCCCCTCCCCTGGAAGATTTGAGATTTTGTGTTTTCAATGGTCAAAAAGTGCAATCCCCCCCCCCCCCCCACCCCCGCCGCACCCACCCACCCAAGCAGTTAAAAGGTTTAACTGCTGAATTGCGCATATAGAAAATACAAACCTAATTTATTCTCAATTATTTATTTGCAAAAAAGAGCGAGGCTTGTTCCAACAATTATATTTTTCTACATGCTTAATTTTTTACCAGTTTATTTATTTTTAATTATATATTTAGGGTCATCACCTACTGGAAATCATCAGCTTATTGAACAGAGTTTCTCCTCTGTTCTTCAATGTGATAAATGCCATAATTATCTTCATGGGTTAATTCATCAGGGGGTTGTATGTCAAGGTATGTTTCTCATTCATGTTATTCTGTTTTTGCAATGTAACACACATTTAATTAAATTTTCTAGAGTATTCTGGGAGATATTGTTTTGCTGTATAATTTTCTTATGTTTGCATCAAACTTTATTAAATACAGTAACTTAGTTAAATCCCATTTTCCCCCTTTTCTCTTTTCTACAGAATGTGGCTTGATATGGCACCGAACATGTGCTTCTACAGGGCTCTCTAGGTGCAATACAGATAACATTGAAAAAGCAAATAGACGATCATTAATATCAGGTAACTTTTACTTATTGCTTTAAGAAAATTTCATTTATTTTTTAAATAATAATTGGAAATAAGAAGTAAAATTTGTAATTTTTTAAATGATAAATTTCTATATTTTTCACTGTTTGCTGAAAAAGTTCTTCAAAATTTATTTAAAAATTTGGGTAAAAGATGATTTTACCCAAATTGAATTTGCCAAACCTTGAAGTAATGCATTGTGAATGCTGTATAGTTTTAGTATTAACTGTTTTATTTTTAATAGAGTAAAATAAAATGTTTTTAAAATATTATCTCTTATTTTTTTCCCCAGCATGCATGAAAAAATACAGTACATTAAAAAATCTTCATTTTCATTATAATTATGTAAAATTTTAGATTTAATTTATTAATCTCTTTATATGTTTTTGATCGATTTTGTTTTAACTTAGTTTTTGAGAATTTAAATTTCCTTTTCCTAGCAATTTTTGGTAAAGATTTGAGCTGTCAATTTTTACCCTCTGTTCAGAGTGCTCCCCTTCTAGTCTTAAGATGTATCCACGAAATTGAAACTCGAGGCGTTGCTCAAAGCAGTAAGTATTCTTGTACATAATATTGAATGATTTTTTTTTTCTTATATTTAACTGTTTTTTTTTTCTTATATTTGTTTTTTAAATCGCACTGGCTGCTTAGCTTATTTTGAAGGAATCTGGTCTGAACTCTAACATGTTTTATTCAATTTATTCCATAAAATTAAACAAAAATGATTATTTTTTATATTTTGACTTAAATTTTATTTTTTATTTTTTTTTTAAAAAAGGGAAAAAAAAACCTTTTTTGAATTATCTTGTGTTTAGATGTCTCTGAACAGGATTTACCTCCACAAAAATCCCTTGTTTAATCCTTTATGTGATGCCTTCTTGTGATTAATGAACCGGTAACCAAAAACTCATTCTGAAAAAACAAGATAGCTTGTGGTGGGCATCTACTAGCAGGCTGCCACTCACGAGTTGCTGTCTGCTACATCATTGACAGTCGACATGTTATACATTAAAATTTGACCATTTTATAAGCAAGTGGATGGACTTTATTCTATTTATCTGTTTATTGTCTGTTTGTGCAAACTTTTCAGCTTAGTCAATTTATATTATTTATTTTAAAGCATCCGTTTTTTTCTGCTAAGAACTTCTCATTACTTGTACAAACTCCGAATTTTCCAACTAGATTTTTTATTATTTTTTTTACTAAATAATTCAATTACGGAAGATTTAAATACATCAATAACATAATTTAAAAATATATGAGGACGTGAGTTTCAAAACTCGCCTTAGCCAAAAAGTCAAATTTTGGGAAATCACGAAAAACCTGTAACTGCGACCCCGTGCATCGAATACCTCCAATTTTTTGTATACTTATAGCTAGTTGCTCTGTGATATCATTGTGTTAAGTTGGAAAATCTACTTTAATTCATTTAATTAATTAATTGAAAAAAGTTTTGGATAAGAAGAGTTTTGTTGCCAACCTATGGATAAGAAGAATTTTGTTGCCAATCTCTATCATACTTGCGGAAAGAAATTAATAGTTTCTATTTTTGGTCATTGGATGATAATATTTTGGATTAAAAAATAAACCTTACGGGAGCAATAAGTATGATTAAAATTTAGTAATACGTTTTATTATACAAAAGCAAACTTATCAATAATCAAATAAAACTTATCATAAATAGCTTATAATTAAAATAACTTTTTTATAAAAAGAATTTAATATAATATAATCTATATAACATATAATATTATATATATACACATTTCCTTCTGTTCTGGTTCCTTAGAAATAACATTTTTATAGAAAGTAAGCACTTCCATTTCTGACCAGTTTTCATCAAATTGTTTTTTTAACAATCTGTGGACATCCTTAAGTTTCTCTTGCTTCACGGGGACTCCCTCTCCCTTCTTTTTAAGAAGAAAGTTTAGTTTTAGATGCCTCTAGCAAAATTGTTACACTCTGAATTTTGATATTCCAAGAATCTTCCGAAATACACTTCCACAAATTCGAAGATGGCCATGGTTCTTAGTCTTTATATAGTACCTTATCGTAATACCTTTGAAAGTCCCGGAAATGCCTTAGGTTTATGCCTGAGAATAAAAATTAAATCTTTTAACATCTTCTGACAGTAAGAAATATAGAAAGTGATTCCCCATTTTTAACTTACATTTTAATCTTCTTTTGTGTGTATTCTTTACTAGCCCATGTGTTTGTATTTCTTTTTCTATTCTTCACCCTTCCACTACAAAATGCAAGAGTTTATTCACTGACCATTACACATAAGACATGCTGTAAAACTTATTTAACTAGTTTGTATGAATAGAACAGGTAAAATCTTTAAACGAAAATAACAACAGGTCACAGAGAAATGAAGGAAAATTACCGTAATAGTAGCTGATAAGCTAGCCGTTCGTTGGTCTTACGCATGCCGAAGGATAAAGCTAGTTTTGTTGCCAACTCCCTAGTGGATAAGGCGAGTTTTCAAACCAAACCAGTATTTTAAGAGCCCAAAAATAAAGGATAAAAATATTTTTTTACAGATTATAGTGTTTTTTCTGTGCAGGTTTACCAATAGAATAGATTGGTAGAGAAAACTCGATTTTTTAAATTTTGGATAAGGCGAGTTTTAAAATTCACGTCCTCATATATTCCTTAGTGATTACACTGAAACTCATTTAAAATTTGGCCAGTAGAAGTTTTTTGGTTAAAAAGAAAATAAAGAATAAAAAAAGAATTTTTATAGATATTTCTTCTACAGTTTATTTTATTTAACAATACTTCATAAAAAAAAAACTTAGTTTGAATATACAGTGGAAACCGCTTATGGGTAATTCCGTGCCCATATCCGTGCCCAAGTCACATACGTAACGTAGGCTTTAATTTTCATTTATTCAATTATTTATTAAATTATAATTTTAATTGTGATTTTAGGTGGTAAAGTAAATAAGTTATTACCATATTTTTTAATTTAAATTTGTGGAAATAAAACTCACAGAAGTATATAATTTAATTTCATTACTCAAAATTTGCTTTTTTTCTAAGTCACACACGTAACGTTTTTAAAAAGCTATTTAAAAAATAACTATTATATCAAAATTATATGTTTTTGCATAAAAGAATACGGTAAGGTGTATATTTTTTAAAGAACTTTTGTTTGGATTTTTAAATTAGAACTATATTAAAAAATCCTTGATTAATTATAAATTTTTTTTGTTCAAAATGTCACACACAAAACATGGAATGCCCCTTATAACAAAGCTTCAGAGAACATGAAAACTATTCACTATCACCGTTTTCATTACAACATGTTGTGATTTGAATTAAATTTTTAAAAGATGATTAAACCAATACTTTTATGTAATCCATTGGTACTGTAAGGGCTCTAGTATATTCAGCCACATCAGTTTATTATTATTAACAATTAAAAAGAAATTAGAAGTGGAAGTCTGGCTGTCAGTGACCAATGTTTTCATTTCTAATGTGTATGAAATGTAACTTTATGTGTAAGTGACTTTATTTCTGTTTATCTCATTTTCTTTTATTCTTTTGTTTTTGCAGATATAGATCTGTATAGGGTATATAGAACTTCAGCAGTCAGTGATATTGTAGCTGAATTGAGGCAAAAATTAAGTGAAGATGTTGAACGCACAAATTTAGCCAGCTACGAGTTACATTGCATAGCCAGTGCCTTAAAAAAATACCTCCGTGAACTTCCAAACCCAGTGTTTCCAGTTCAGTTCTATGATAAATTCATTGAAGCTGCAAGTAAGCATGCCCAATTAACAATTTTGTGGTTGTTTTATTTATTCCAATATTTAGTCTTATTTTTTAAAATATATTTTCTTTATTTAAGAAAACTTTACTAGACATAGACAGTGATATTGCTTAAGTTTCCTTCGTTTTAATTTTTAGTCTTTTAATGCACAATAAAAAATTGAAGTTTCTGGAATTGAAATTTTCTTGTTAATAATTTAGAAACTGAATAATTTAATTTAGAAACATTTATTGATATTTGTTCTGTGTTCGAAAAAGATACTAAAAAGCTTTTTTTTTTTTTAAATTATACATATATATAGTTCATTCTTATAATAGCATTGACTTATTATAATTCCTGAACTTTATTATTGCCAGTCAGTTGATTGAATTAAATAAATAACATATAATGAAACTACAGATATCTCTTACTATTGCTGTCAGACAAACTAAATAATTATAATTTAATTGCTATTATATTTTGCTAGTTTCACAATGTCTTGGCTTAAATAAACAAGAATGTCACTGGGTAATATCTAATTATTGTACAGCAGACTCCCTCAAATCCACCAACGCCTAAAATCCACACATCATTTCAAATGTAAACAGTAGAACTTACATATAAGTGAAAAATTCTAGATTAAAAATTTTTTTTATATCATTCTGTTCACATTTTAATATGTAATTCTGTTAATATGATTGAACTCATGCTTTCCCACGAAGGAAGTATAAATTTATTTCTGAAAAAATTTCAAGATAGTGCTGATTGATATCAATCTTGATTGCAGTCTTTTAACCAAATACATTTATGTATCAATCAAGCTTTTTTTTTTGGTTATTAAGAATGGCTAAACATAAAATAAGACTTTGTTGTTTTAAGATTTAGATGTAAATTATTAAGTGTACCTTTATGAGGGAGTTTGATTGAATTCAAGATTTATTTTTTTTACTTCTCATTATTATGTATATTTAGCTATGCATTATTTACTTCACTATTCCTTTTTATAATATTTTTCAAATTTTCTTAATGTTTATTATTTTGCTTTATTATTTTACTTAATTATGTTACTTTATTGCAAGCATTAACAGACCTGCCAACTGCTACGAAAAAATCGTAGTTGATACGATTTGGATCTATAAACTATGATGTTACGAAAATAGGTCATAAACTACGATTTCTTGCAAAAAACACAAACGCATTTTTTGTTTATAGTTGCGATTTTTATCCCATGCAGCATATTTTTCAGGAGTGATTCTTTTCTAAAATTTCCAAAAATTCAAAGTATTCATTTCCAAAAGTTTTAAAAAATTGGTCTTTAGTCCGAAAATTCGGACATTATTTTGAAAACTTTCACGGGGGGAAAAAATCTAGTTTGCAAAACAAACTTCTTAACATAAAACCCTCCTTATGTATATTAACCACGAGTGAATCATGTTTCTGTAAATATTTATACAGGAATTCCCTTCCTTAGAAACAGGGTTGCCATTTTAAGAATTTCTGGAGGGGGGGGGGGGTCTTTGAGGGGCAAGGTTTGAAATAGTGTGCAAAATAGCACGATTTGCATGCGGAAAAGGAAAGTCCTGCATAACGAAAACTGCTGTGCAGTATTTCCCCCTGCAAATTCTTCCACAGACCTATTGATTCTTCTGCAAGTATATTTTGAAATTTCTTGGAAGTCTGCGAATTTCTTTTCTTTTATGGAATTTTTCCAAATTAATTCGTGAATAGATCGCGGAAAAAACTGAGAATTTCTTCAAACGATCGTGTAAAAATATCGGGTATTTCGTCAAAGATCTCAGAAACAAATAGTGTCTATATTCAATAGGTCGCTGACTTGCGCCTATTTTGCGCGAGATTGCACAAAAAATTACGAATTTCGATAAACTATCGAGGGGAAAATGTTGCAAATTTCCTGAAAAGGTCGTGTAAACGAGTAGTGAGTTTTGTTAATTGGTCGCGAAAAGATATCGAAAATTTTGCAGATCGGCTGCGATAAACTATCGCGAATTTCGACAAATGACCATGTAAAAAAAAGTCAATTTCGTCAATTGGTCTCAGAAGAAAATAAATTTCGTCAAAGGATCGTGGTAAAAACGTAAATTTTGTCAAAATATCGCAGAAAGAAAACGGAATTTCGTCAAATGATCAGTAAGAAAATGCAAAATTCATCGAAAGATCGTAGAAAGAAAACACTAATTTCGTCAAAGGATCGTGGTAAAAATCGCAAAATTTTTCAAAGGATCGCGGTAAAAAAAATGCGAATTTCGTCAAAAGTTCATGATAAAAAGTGCAGATTTCAACAAGGAATCGTGATAGAAAAATGTGAATTATGATTGTGGGGAAAAAATTGTGAATATCCTGAAATGATCGCGGGAAAAAACATCGCGAATTTCGTCAAAATGTACTGCGCTGGGCTAGAAAATTGGAACCAGGCTTCTTTTACAAAAGTAAAAAAAAAAAAAAAAAAAAAAAAAAAAAAAAACGCTGTGAAACGAGAAGAAACTCTAAAAATCGTATAAAAATTTCATAGGAAAAAATTTACTATATTGAGTTGAAGGAATGAAACCTTATTCCTTTTACAAATGTCAAAAAATGGCTGCGAAAAACCAACCAACCTTCAGATTAATTTTAATTTTGTGTGCTACGATTTCTCATTTTCAAAGGTTGGCAGGTCTGCATTAATCATAATTTCAAGTGATTATTACATTCAAATTACTGTTTAAAAAGACAAGCCTTCAAAATTCTAAAATCTGCACAACCTCTGGTTCCAAGATATGCATATTTAAATGGGTCTACTGTAAAAGATTTCAGCTGTATATTAGATGTTTAAAGCAACTATGCAATATAAAATATATGTATATATTTATTTACACTTTTATAAGGGTGTATCATTTATTTTGTAATTATATTCTTATAGCAAAATTATTTACTGGGTTTTCTTTCTTTTTTTTTTTAATTCCAATTATTAAAAATTTAAAAACATCCACATATACTTTATAAATCCTGATATTGTGCAAGTCCTAAATTAGGAACATCATCATCATCTATAGATTTTTTTAAAAAAAAGATATTTTGTTAAAAATGTAAATTTTTAGAATCGCAATTTATGTATTATTTTAAAAATATGGATAATTGAAGCTCATTTTTTATGCGATTTGCAGAAATTAGAAACAATGATCAGTGTATCCAAACTTTGGAACAGCTTGTTCATCAACTTCCTATTCATCATAAATCAACCCTCCAGACACTCATGGCTCATTTTTGTAGAGTTTGTCGATTGCAGTACTCTAGGGGATTTAAAGAACCACCTACAATTCTAATCCAGGTGCTTTGTCACATTCTGTTGAAGCCGCCTTGGGAAAGAATTGTGTAAGTATTCATCTTTCTTGCAAATGATTTCTACTTCATATTGAACTGCTAAAAATTTTTCAATTTTCTCTTTAGTTATTGAGAGTTCTTTATTTAAGACTGTATCCAAATTTTCCATTTTCCTCAATTGGCAGTACTTTAAATACACTTTCTGATACAACTTCAAAAATTTTAATAAATTTTCAGTTAATCTCATTCAGATATAATAATAATAAATCTGTCCCCTTCCGCAGTAAGAGCACAAATTTGATGACAGTGAATTGCTAATTGAAGACTTTTTCTTTCTCACTCTGCATTTTTCATGTCTTGAAAATAGTTAAAAATATCAACTTTGTTGATATTCCCTGAAAAATGCTTTGTTTTAATAAGAAATTTGGAGGGGGAAGCATTCAGTTTTTGAAAAGCGAATGAAAATATCAATATTATTCACTTAGATTTGAGAAAGTTTTCAAGATTTGTGTCAGAAAGTAAAGTAGTTAATGTAGATTTGAGGAACCTTTGAAAGTAAAATTTAAATAGTTAATAGATGAGCTAGCATTTATTATTGCATTTCATGCATTATATATTGTCATTTATAAACTAGCATTTATTATTGGTTGGTAATATAGTAATGGCTGTTTTTTTTGTTTTTTTTTCGTTTTCTTTTTTGGACAATGATTAAAGCGTTGTTACTGGGAAATATAGACTGTCCATTATTATGTCATATTTTAACATTGCACTTGTTTATGATAGCTTTGCATCTGGACTTTTTTAAATTGTGAATTTTGAAACATAGAAAGTTTACACCATTGATAGATTTTGTTCCCACCACTGTGAAGAATGCATTTTTAAAAATAAAAATTAAATTTATCAGTCTTAGCTGTTCTGGCATGCATATAAAATATGCTAATATAAGACAGCTCTTTTTAAAGTTTTCTTTTTTATAATGGTTTATTAATGTCAACAAGCAAGCATATTAATTGATTAATATTACTGGTAACTATTTAAAAAGCTTTAAAATGTATTGATTAGTTATCTAAAATTTCTTTTTAAATTGTTGAATTCTGTGCTATGTTAAACAGCTAAAGAAATCATTTATGTTACATATTTTAATGAGTGTGTTCTGTAGTATGAAATAAAAAATCATGTTATCATTTTTTCAGAGTATCGTCTATTTTTTTATCAGATTTTCGTTAAAAATAACCCTCTCTCTTTGTACATAAATTCAAATTTGATTTTCACTACAACAGATCTACTACTGTAATGTTTTTTACTGATTATATTATGTATTTTTTTGCTGCTATACTGTTATTTTTTACATACAAGAAATTTATTTTTGCTTTATTGGTTTGTAGCATTGGTTCAGAAGTCTTATTTTTATTTTGCATGTGATACATGTAAATATACAAATACATACATGTATATATATATTTCTTCTTTCAGGCAAATAGTGTACAATACAGAAGCCCACATAAGAGTTGTAGAGCTGTTACTTTTGAAAGGGAAATGGGGAGAACATATGCCAGTATTTGATTCAGCTCCAGGTACTTTTTTTATTGTTATTTTATTAATTTATCATTTAACTAGACTGCCCCCTTTTTCTACCTTTCTACAATATCGTTAAACAGTATTTTCATACTTCTAAGATTTGTATTACTTTTGCATATAAAATTCAGAAATGATATTAGACATATCTGTTTGCATTAACTGGATTTTTAAAATTTACAAATTTCTATTGCTTTATATATTTTTACAGTATTACTCATCCTTTATTTTCCCTTTATTTTATTTTTCAGCATTACCTCCTCGCAGGATTTCTAAAGTAAATCAGCCTTTTCCTGAAGTGATGATGCATGGAAGTTCTGTAACTATTTCTCCCAACAGCCAAGATTACATTCCACCCAGACCTACAGAGGGGCCAAAAAGTCTTGGTGAAGCTGAGTGGTATTGGGGTGATATTACTCGGTAAGTAAGGTTTCTCCTGTTTTTTTTTTTTTTTAATTTTTTATTTAAAATGTTGTTTGTATCACGTTTTGATTTAAAATTGTAAACTTGTATATAGTGAAGATGCATATAATTAGTAAGTTAGTGATGATAATGATAAAATAATTATAAATTGCTAACTCTCATCCATAATTTTGTTCGTGCAGATTTTAATTAAACAAAATTTCGATTCTCTGACATTAAAAGTATACAACCTACATTTCATTCTGCATCATATCATTTTATAAGATGTTTCTGGTAGTTACATCTAACACTCTAATGCCTCATCTTGCATAATCGGCTAACAATTTTGTTTTATATGAGTTGTAATTTTCCAACTGGGCAAGAAATTGGCCAGGATTCGAACCAGGGATGTCTTGGCTGAAAGCTGCCAATGCACTGCCAACTGAGTTATCCTGGATGGATCTGGAGTACCCGATTCACCTAGCTAACCTTATTGATTGTAGCATCTGGTCTGATATGTCAATCAGCTCAACAGAATAAATTGCAGGTTATGGAACTCCAATAAACGCTGGATATGTAATTATACCAGGGCCAAAACTAGGGGGGGGGCAGAGGGGGCATATGCCCCGGGTGCCAAAACAGAGGGGCACCAAATGAAGGAATATACCTTTGGAATGGATCATTTTCTTCTGATGGACTGATGGCTTCCATTATTATGAAACAGTCATTATAAATGAAGTGTTAGCTTAAGATGAAAGAGCAGTCGTAAAAAGTTAGAACTCTGATTTTCTAGTCAGAATGGGAAAAAAAAATGGTCATAATTTTTTTTTGCAAAAACTAAATTATGGCCATTTTTTTTCCCATTCTGACCAGAAAATCAGAGTTCTAACTTTTTACGGCTGCTCTTTCATCTTCACCTAACACTTAATTAATAATGACTGTTTCATAATAATGGAAGCCATCAGTCCATCAGAAGAAAATAACTCAGTTAAACCCTGTAAGCGTCCTAACCGGGGGTTTTCGTCACACAATCTTTGAATTCAAGGGCTGATTTAACACAAAATTGATATTAATGTTATTTTTTTGCAGTGCATAAATAAATAAATATGTAAGGTAATGATAAACAAATCCTCATACAAATAATTTTCATAGCTATTATTTTATGAATAATTAAACATACATGAAAAATTTTTCAGGACGCTTATAGGGATAAAGCGGAAACTTGGTTAAAGCAGAAACTCAGTTAAGCGGGACTCTGATAATCTGGTCTCTACTGTATATTTCATTTTAAATGTGATCTTTAGACTATTTTTATTGGTGTTCAAAGGGTGTTCATGACCCCCGTGACCCCCCCCTTGGATCAGCCATTTAGATTATGTAGTTACATATTACGTATTTTAAATTTTAAAGTAAGTTGGCTATTCGAAAATTAGTAAAATACTCTTTGTAAATATACTTTGCGGAAGAGGGGGAGAAGGACGCCAAAATCCATGTTTGCCCCGGGTGCAAAAAAGGCTAGTTTCGGCCCTGAATTACACTAAATTAATTTTAACACAATTATTCAAATTGGTAAATAATTCATTAGAGTTGAAATTTTCCAACTAGGCAAAAAATGGTCCAGACTAGGATTCGAGCCAGGGATGTTTTGCCTGAAGCTACTAATCTGGAGGACCTAATTCACCCAGCTAACCTTATTGATCGTAGCATCTGGTCTGATATATGAATCAGCTGAACAAAATAAATTGCAAGTTATGGAACTCTCGTAAACATTGTATATGTAATTACACTAGATTAATTTTAACACAATTATTGAAATTGGTAAATAATTCATATGAGTTGTAATTTTCCAACTAGGTGAAAAATGTCTAGGCAAGGATTAATTGAATTAGGTCCTCCAGATTCATCCAGGATAGCTCAGTTGACAGAGCGTTGGCAGCTTTAGCAAAGACATCCCTGGTTCAAATCCTGGCCCAGACATTTTTCACCCAGTTGGAAAACTACAACTCTTATGAATTATTTACCGATTTGAATAATTGTGTTAAAATTAATCTAATTTTGTTTTAGTTTGGCTTTAGATCTGTAGTTTTGGTTAAATCTGAACTAGTATAACATGCCATACTTGTGTTACATCTTTAAGTTTTATCTTTGTAACTGTAATATTTAATCCAAAGAACATAAGCAGATAATGAAAATTAAAACATCCATAATCCAAAAAAGAAAGTGTTAAATATAATCCCATTAGCTTAAGTTATTACAGGTCTTATTCACAAATTGTATAAATAAGAAGCAATTGAACATTACATTAATTAGCCATTTAATAGTGATCATAGTTGTTGTACATTGCAGTTTGAAAACAAAATTAAATAAAATCTAAATTCATTTTTTAACAAGTTTTTATATTTTGCATCTTGCTATGCAAGATTTTAAAAGCTATAACAGATCTTGTGATTATGAGCTTTTGATTTTCTTTTTTATAAAATGCTATTTTCAAATACAATATATAATTTTTATCTTAAAAATTTGAGTCAAAGTCTGTTTGTTACATATTGTTATTTGATATAAAATTTGAAGGCTTTAATCTTAGTATTATGCAAAACAATAAGTTAGTTAAAATGATTTAATTTTGAAGCAGTCTTATTAAATGAATGTTTTATTTATGAATGAAAATGTTTAATTCCTTTCAAATATAACATAATTTTCATTGGATGAAATGTTGAAATTTTATATACTTAAGAAAGTTAGAGTTTTAGGTTTAGTTTCATAAAAAAAATAGTAATAATAATAATAAAATGCAATATTTTTATAGTTAAGATGTAATGTAGAGATAATTTATCAAGCTAGTTTAGTATTTTAAAATTATTCCTTAAATTTTACTAATGTACTCGCATCATAAGGTAATCAGTACTTGCATTATTAGGGTAGAATTTTATGTAATTAACCTGGCAAACTAAGTAACATTGTTAAACACTGCAGTCATAATAAGCTAATAGCACTTCACATTTATACTCATTGTGATATGAGAAGAATATTATCTATTGAGATGAATGCATGCGCGATTCTCATGGTCTTTTTTATCAATGTACTAATACTTATAAAATGTATGACTTTTGATGCTAACTTGTATTCATGTGTAACTACATATTTCAATTACTGTCAAATATATGAATATTCAAATATATATTTAATTATGATTTATTATTTTTTTATATTTATATAGTGAGGAAGTGAATGAGAAGCTGAAAGACACCCCAGATGGTACATTCCTTGTTCGAGATGCGTCAAACAAAGGTTCTGGAGAATACACCTTAACACTGAGGTTAGCTAAAAAAATATATATATTCATCGTATTCTAAATGTTATTTAAAAAATTTTATGTCATGTTACTATGATTTTTGTATAATCTTTATACATTACAAGATTGGTTTTAATGCTGAATCCTGTTTTATAATTTTAAAATCGAGACTTCCCAAGTAGCAAATAATCCCTGGCCGAACTTCTGCCGAATGTCCTAATCTGACTGTTATTCACCCGGGCGATGTCAGTCCCTGAGATCAACAGTAAAGGCTTTTCGGCCGCTCGGCAAATAGATCGAGGATTATAGGATCTTGACATATTGTGCATAAGTTTTGAACATACTGCTGACTTCTTTATGAGTACTGAGTCCAGGCTGTTTTTTTTTTTGTTACTTTTCTACCCCCCCCCCCCTCCCCTTCCCAGGTTTGTTGCCTTCTTGTTCTTGTGGTTTACTATCTGTGAAAACCCTTCCCCTTAAAAGTTGTATAAAAGTAATTTAGAAAAAATACAAGATTTTTCTTCAAGTGAAATATTAATATATTTTTTAATAAAATATACACGTGAAAGTGATTTTTTTTGGTGAATATAAATTGCTTAGCAAGTTTTCTATCCACCCAAATTAATAAATCATCATCTAAAAATAAATAAATGAGAGCCTGACAAATGTTGCAAAAGAAATCTTGATAATAAAAGAAATTTTATGTACTGATTTTTAGGAATTATGAATAGTCATTCATACTTAAAAAATATTTTGATAAATAAGAACATAATGAAATATACTGTTGTAGTCTTACCTTAAATAATTGTGTATAAAGATTATTTGGGGTGATTTGCATAAATTAATTGAAAATAAAGTATGTTAGATAATAGCTAAAATTTTGAATATTAAAACAATTATTTGCACCAAATTCGTTTTTAAAGAAAGATTAGACAATTGATGAGTTAAAATAAAAAATTTAACATTGCACTTTTAATAAACATGTCGAAAGAATTTTTTTTTTAATTATCAAAATAGTTTATGACATTAAGATTTTAGTCAGGTCTAAACTAATATTGGACTAAAATATTTCACGTTTTCTGCAATGTGATAAATTCATAAAAGAAAGCAATCTCTTATTTTATTTCCTGAAATGCATCAAAATTTGTTTATTAGTATTTCCATAAGTGATGAAAAAAAAAAAGATTAAATTGCCATTTTCTAGGTTTTTCTTATTTCCCCAGCCTCCCTTTATTACAGTATTTCGAGGTAAAAAGCATTCAGTATTTGTATCATACCTGCTCATTCAAGGAGGTTCTTATGGTCATATTTCCAGTTTCTCCTGTCTTACCATATTCTAACTTAAAGAAAGGGAAAAGAAGCGCAAATTGTTCTTTAATATTTTAATTTTATTATCTAATGTTCTTTATTTTTAATTTATTCATTTAAATCATGAAAACAATCTAAACTTTGCAAAAAAAAAAAAGTTATTTTTTTTATTATTAAAACTAATTTTTAAGTAAGAATAACTTCGTAATTCCATAAAAATAGTGCAAAAATTTCTTATCAAGCGATTGTTTATTTTTAAAAGATGAAAAATTCCTAATTTCAGAAGAAAATTATTAGAAATTTATATTCACTCACTTCACATAACTTCTTCGCATGCCAGTGTCCCTTCTCTGACTGGTTTAAAATGACCTTGCTTGCAAGATAAAAAGAAAGAACTTTGAGGGGTTAGATAAGGTGGGAGACAAAAGATCTTGAAAGGGACTGGTAAGTCATGTGATTCGTAAATTGACTGAAACTGCAGGAGATATTGGTGAGGGACACAAATTGTTGGAAATTAGTCGGCTCATAAAGTTGTTTGATATTATTTTTGGAGTAAAAATCATCAAATGAAATCAATAGGTTATTTTGATTTCCTGCCGATACCAGCATCGGACTACTTTAAAAAAGTATGATCTATTGACATCATAATAATGTCAGTGGGCAATTATCGATATTCCACCGATAATTCAAATAAATGGCTCAATTGATTTCGATATCTTTAGCTCATTTAAAACTTGAAAAAATATTTTTAATAATTTTTTATTTATTGTTATCATACCATTTTTCTTAGTTTTCATGTCAGTATTATTGTTTCAACATCATGAGGGAGGTAATATGTTGTTCTAAATATTATTTGAGGTATTTCTATTGGCCTTTAGTGAAAGGTCACTCTTGTCATCTAAGAAAAGATAAAGGTTCTGTATTTAAATACTTTAATCAGCTTTACGTTAAGGTATTTTATTCTAAAACACATTTTTATTTTATAAAAATTTTCAAATATAAATATAATTAAACTATATTAATATTTTTATCACTTTTATTTCAATTAATATTTTTGAATGATAGATATCTTTTGTCTCTTGTTTTATACAATTATAAAATTAAATTATGTTCATTACTTTTGTTTATCTCATGGAGCAGTTGGTGTCGTTAATTGTAGATTTTTATAAGATGTAACTTAAGTCAGAAAAATTAAGGCATTACGGATTACAGCATTTAGATTTACTTGCTCAAAATGGTTAATAATTTGATTTGCCTATTTTTGACATGCCCCACTACCTTTTTGCAGCATCTTAAATATATATATGAAGGGTTCATAACCATTGTAGACCAAGTCCATAAATAAATAAATAAATAAATAAGATAGTCCATTTAGGAGGTGCATAAAATATGTTTTATGTACTCTCACAATAAACCAAGTCTGTTTTCACATACTTTGTCATATATGGCATCTGTTTACAGACTAGGTTCACTGTGGGAGTGATTAAAATGGATTTTATGCACATTCTAAATGGACGTTATCTTTTTTTTTTTTTTTTCCAAAATGGACTTGGTTTACTATGATTGTGAGCCCCTCATATATTACTAATACCTTCACTTTAGTTTTAACAACGTTGACAGATTATTCAAATTTGATATATACATTGAGATTCTATTTTAAAATTTTCTATATTATTTAGACTTTTTCTATCAATAAATAAGTTAATATATAAATATGGAAAGATTTTATATGTATGCCAGTATTTTGAATAGGCTTTCTTTTGTTTTCAGGAAAGGTGGGAGTAACAAATTAATTAAGATCTGCCATAGGAATGGTAAATATGGTTTCACAGAGCCTCTTAGCTTCAATTCTGTAGTAGAGTTGATAAACTACTATCATAATGTTTCACTTGCCCAGTATAATCGAACATTAGATGTCAAATTGCTGTACCCTGTATCAAGGTTTCATCCTGTAAGTATTGTAGTAATATATATATATATATATATGTAAGATAAACTAAACTAAATTTCCTGTCATGTAATGTGCATTAATATTTAACAGTATTTATATTTTTAAAATCTATAAATCATTTTGTTTTTACAAATTTAACTTAAAATATAATTTTATTCTAAGTGCTCAGTTTGTGATATCCATCAGTTTATTTTTTAACCCATTTGTGCTAAAATATTTATGCACATAAAATAAACTAAAATAAATTTACTGGCATGTAATGGGCATTAATATTTAACAATATTTACTTTTTCAAACTCCCCAAATCATTTTTTTTTTTTTTAGAAATTCAATTTTAAACATAATTTTATTCTAAGCGCTAAATTTATGATATCCATCAGTTTATATCAAACCTATACATGCTTGAATTTTTTTCTTATACCAGTATTCTTTTTTTTATTATTATTTATTATAACTGTGATATGTATAAGTAATAAATATTATATTATACTGAATCTGAATATTCTGTTTCTACATTTTGTAAAATAATCATAAACCATGGAAGAAGAGAACATCTAAAAAAATTTAATAATAATTCATTTTCAAAAAGTCAAGGCATTCTAATTTTAAGACATACTAGGGATAAATGGGTTAAGCTCTTTAACTTTTGAAAGGTGTATACTCTGTATTTTCTGCAAGGATATTCTTTTTTATAAGTTTGATAATCAGTTTGTTTTTTTAATCCCCCTCTTTAGCCACTATTGTTTGCATAATAAGTTTGTTTCTCAGGTATTAAAGATTAAAATATATTTCCTTGAATATAAATTTAATTTCCTGGAACACAAGCTTCTATTAAAAATGGTAATAAAATAAAAATATAGCATTGAGTTTTATTAGAATATATTTTCCAGGTTACTTCTCAACAGTTAAGTGGAATGAATCCCTTTCTTCTGAAACTCTATAGAATCACTTTTCAGCTTGTCTGATCTTTTAAACATTTAAACAGGGTGTCTAGCCACCTGTATAACCTGAAATAGTCAGGGAAAAATTATATGGACTAGAAAAGACAGGGAAATTTTAAAAAGTCTGAGAAAAAGTTAGAGAAATTTAAAACTTCCAAGGAGAAAAAATTAGGAAAATTTTTCTTATTTTAAAACTAAGGATTTTACATTGCAATATGCCAGGAAAATGAAACTTTGCTTTTCATAAGTTCTATAAAGAACATTTCAACGTCTCGTGGTGGAAATCATTTTGGCTACCCCCCCACCTTCAGTCCTACCTTGTAATTCAGAGATTATCAATTCCAGTGTTGTACTGTATGTTGTAGGAATGATTAGGTGTTTCAGTCTGTTTACTTATCTTTGTTTGGTAACTGGTCATTTATTAGTTTAATTTATTGAATACTTATTATTTGTATTAAAATATGTCGAAGCAGTCTGTATTTAACTGCGACTGATGTGATAAATAATTTCATCCTGATTGGACAAAATGTATAGAACCTGATGCTAAAAATGTGTATCTGCAAAATGTTTAGTGTGTAAAATGTTCTATAGTTTGAAAATCTTGCAAAAAATTGTTTAATAAAGGCCATTGTTGCTTCAGAATCGGATTTGAAAGTTTTACTCTCAAATTCATAACTTTTAAGATTTTTTTTGTGTGTAACATCACAAAATCTCGATACCTCGAAATTTTATTGTATTGGTATGCTAAACCTGAAAAATTCAGGGAAATTTGTTTCTGTTCAGGAGTAGACACCCTGTTTAAATGCTTTTAAAACTTTCATTAAAAACTGTGTACCATACTTAACTTAGGACTGGCACAATCTTTAAATAAATCCTTTACAGTGCAGCTTAAGAGTACTTTTTTAATTTAAAACGATTTTTCTTGAAATTTTTTGTGGCTAGTGAATGCAGTGTTTTCACCTATAATCTTAGAACTTTTAAGATTGGTATAGGATGACGAGTTTTTTTATATGCATAAATAAACGTGTCTGAATCTTCAGTATTGTATGAAGTTTTATTTTATTTTCTAGACGGGATTTGATGAGGATGAAGCCATTGATGTAGAATTGGTCTGTGAAAAACTCATGAAAATTAATCAAGAATATCTACAAAAATTCAAGGTTTATGATCAGTATTATGAGAACTTCAGCAAAACAGTACAAGAGGTTCATTTAAAAAAGCAAGCTCAAGAAGCATTTGATGCTACATTAGCTGTATTTGAAGAACAAATTCATCTTTTGACTGAACATATCAAGAGTGCTTCATCTAATGAAATTCAACCGTAAGTTTAAAATTTTAGCCAAACTTAATTTTTCCGTAAAAAGAAAAAAAAAATGTGTTTTAATCTATTTAATACATAGCTTTATATAATGTTTATTTTAAACCATGTAAATCAATCATTTTAGCTGCTTTTAAAATTTTGTGCAAGTGTGGATAATTACCTAGGGTTCTATCTTCTATTTTTACCTTTTGATTTCATCTATATTGAATGAAAAAAAAAAAAAAATGTATTTATTGATATGTTTAAATCACAAGGGCTAATCATAAAATTCTTCATCTAAAAATCATACCTAATTGAAAATTGGCTGTTTTATTATCTTGGTGTGATTCTTACTTTCCTCTCATCATAAGCAATAACTATATCCTTAATTTTAAGGTTCAAAATTTAAAGTTAATATATTTTCACCAAATTGACCCTTTATTGAATTTATACCACTCAACATTTGTTAAATTTAGCATCTAAATATTTAATAGATTGTTAAAAACAATCATAATGATATATTCTATGAGTTTTTATTTCTTTGAATTGTGAAATTATGTAATTCATAATTAAAACTAATTTTTTTTTATGATGCATAAGCTCATATTTATTTATTTTTGCTTTGCACAAATTTATATTACTAATTTGAATTTAATCTGAAAAAAGCAGTTTAATTCTTCTTGCCATTATTTTGAAAGTTATAATGGTATTAATTTTTAATAAATAATTGGCTGTTTTCGTATGTTGGCTTAAATATAGCTATTTACATGTTAACAGCATGATAAAAACACTAAAAAAGTTTCAATACTGATTTTTTTATTTTTATTTTAAGCATTTAAAAAATTCTATACTTAAGTTTCCTAATATTAATTATCCTAGGTAATATATTGAAATGTAATAATATTGTTTAAACTGTTATAAAATGATTCACATAATTGGATACAATTTATATTAATTGAAGTTTAGTAGTCAAATATGAGAAAACTGTTTTTCTATTTTTTCCATTTTATATTTGCTTTTAAGAGAAACACACAGTCTTAAAAGTGAAGTTATTTGGCCAAACCTGTACAACTTTGAGAGCAGTGGTCAAAGTTCTTGAGCAGTCATGTCAAACACGAGGCCTGTAGGCCACATTAGGCCCATCGATAACTTATCTGTGACCTGCTAAGCCCTTGTCCATTTTCAGTATGTTTATATCAATTTATGTTTGATGCAAAAAAAATGTTCTTCGTACGAACACACTTGTACAAGCCATGACTACAATGTTGACATATTGGATGACTTGGTAACAGTTGGAAAAAATTCTTATTAAAAATAGTAATCTTTGCATTATTTAAAGATAGACATTTCGTGATTAAATAAAGCAAGGATTACTACTCATAAGAATTGGTGGCAATTTTGAATTTTTTTAAAATCACTATCTGACAACATTACCATGGAGTTAGAGATGACAAACTTCAGTAGTATAGTATCTAACTCATTTTAAAATTTCTGCTACAAGAGATTGTGGTTGTAAAAATAACAAATAAAAGCAGATCTCGTATCTGAAAATTTAAAGTTTTATAAAATTGTTATGCATTTTATGTTCAAATTAACATTTGATTTTACTGTTGTCTTTTACTTACATCACATTACAAAATAATGTACCGTATTTATTAAATATAAAAAACTATTAAAAATTACTGCTTAACGATAATTAAAAGTATAAAAAAATAAAATAAGTAGCTTTGAAAATGATACGAACTCCAGTTCTGTTTTCTTGAGGGGGCAAAAAAAAAAAAAAATTAATATGGCCCTGGCATACAAAGTAGAAAACATGGATTTAGGATTTGAGCTAAACGTGTCATTGTTAATTAGCCCTGTGTGATCTTTATTTTTCTTCTTTTTATTTCATTTTTACAGACATATTCGTACTCACATTACATTTTAAGATTTTTCAATAATACACTTAATACATTTTTGTATAATGCTCATTTCAATTAAAATTTTCAATTGCCAAAACTATGTATTTAATTTGTAGGTATCTAAACATCCATATGAACAGTCCTGTATTCAAATATGCTTCTTTATCTAAACCTATGTTTTACATACTTTTGTATCCTTGCTATTTTCAATTTTAAAAGTTTGGGCTTTTTAAATTTGATATAATATACTTTATAAATGTTTCTTTTAAAGTTTCCCGGTGTGCCATATTAATTTTTTTTTTTTTTTTTTGGAGTGCAGTTATAGATTTTTGTTGTTGTTTTGTTTTTTTAACAAGACAGTATTTTGTACGTACAAATTTCATTTTGTGTGATTATAATAATTTTTTTTTTTTCCCTGCAGTTTTGTTATCTATTATGCTTATTTTGGCCCTCGGTGAGGAACTAGTTTGACATGCCTGTTCTAGAGTATAGATATGAGACGGGGTCAATTTTTATAGCAGTCTTTGGGCTTAGGCTCAAAGTAAAAATTTCATTTATTTACATATTTAAAAATAGAAAAAAAAACTTGCTAATTGAAAAACAAGAATGTAATTTAAGTTTTTTAAAATGTTTTACAATTCTTTGAAGATTAGTTTAAAAGATAATTGAAATGTTATTTGGGATATAAGGAGAAGTATTTTATTTGATTCTGAAGCCTTGGCATGGTCAGTGTTGGTAACAGTAAGAAGTTGTGGAATATCCTTTGTTGATTCTTGATTTTAGTTTGAAGTCGTTTTTCAAAATTACTCGAAAACAGATGTCTTTCTGCCATAGTTATAATATGATATTTCAAAAGAATAAAAATTGTGACTTGCAGATTTCTGCAAGTAGTTGTATGTAAATAACAATTGCTATTTTAAACAAATTTACAAGGACACGAAAATCACAAAATGTTTTCATGAGGGAATATTTAAGATTAATACTTATTTTTATGTAAAAAAAATATTTTTAGATACGAAAACTAATCTTGAAACAATTTAAAACTGTTATTAGCAATTTTGATAACACAAAATTTTTCAGGCTTTGGTGGGATCGGATTTTAAATCTTTAAGTCCCGGCAGGCTTGTACTTAAAAAAAAAAAAAAAAAAGCTTAAATTTCTCTAGTAGAGGAGAGTATACAGTGGTATATGCCATATTCCTGCTGGATTTTTTAAGAAACTCCGTCAATTCTCTCTTTCCCAAATAAAACTATAACATAAAGTCAGGTTTTTTTTTTTTTTTTTTTTTTTTAATAAAATTCCTACAGCACTGAAAGTCATGATTTCAGCCCAGTTAAAAAGTTTTTCTACAAGGACTAAAATTTCTCCCCACCCCTGAATCAGATTTCAAATTTTGTGTACCAGTCCCCCTCATCAGATATGTATTAGTCATCCTTGCACTCTTGTTACCTCTTGAAGTTGAAACTTAAAAAATGTATTAGATTATTATCTTAAGTTGGTATAATTAATAGTAAAATATTTCTATTTTCTTTTAATTTTAGTTTGATGGAAAACTATGATTTATTAAAATCTCGACTACAGACTTTGAAAGAAAGCAAAATACAGCTGGACACTGAGCTTAAGCATCAGAATGCATATCATAGGTCACTTGATAGAGAGATGAATACATTAAAACCAGAAATAATGAGGCTGTATAAACAGCGAGAAGATTTTCAAGCGTAAGTGTTTTTATTCTATGTAAAATAGTTCTTTTATTACCTCACCAGGAAAATGACATTTAACCCTTTGAACATTAGACAATATTTTTTCATATGTTTAGCACTTCTTAAAATAATATGTAAGCAAGTACACAAAATCGTATTTAGATATCTTACATGTATTTTATATTATGCAATAATAAAAATCTATATCAATTTCAAAATTTTATTACACCAGTTTCTAAATCTCTTAACTACATGACAGGAAAGGTTTGATGCTCATAGGTTTTTATCTACTGATTACTTATATATATATCAGTGTAAAATGATGCTTTTTAAAGTTTTGATTTATGTTTATTGTAATTTTAAAGATAATAAGTATAAAAAAAAGTTAAAAGTTTCATGAAAAATATTTAACTTGCTGCCAAATTTAGTAAAATATTTTATTTATGTGTTCTTCAATGAATTTGTCATCCCATAAAACAATTTTATAGCTGCACATTTCAAAAGTAGAGTAGGCATTTATCTTGATTATGACTCTCATGCACTCTTTTTTAAAATTTAATTTTAATAAGTTAATTGTTTAAAAGTTTAAAATATATGCAAAGTTTGGAAGATTTTAATTATTTAAATAACTGAAACTTTAATCTGTTAGGTATGTAAATTCTTTTTTATATAAATAAAAGTGAAAATAAGATGTCTAGGATGTCATCTTAAAATATATCCAGTTCGTATTTTTTGATAGATTAATATTATACTTAATTCATTTGTGTATTTTGTATACTTTCAGTTTTTAATTTTGATTATATATTTTTTTTAATAGAATGTTGATTGCAAAAGGTGTGAAGAAGGAGAGAATACATAAGCTGCTACAAGATTCTTGTACAGAAGCAAAAGATATTATCAGGTAAATAACTAATAACTTTCAAAAGTAGCTGTGGTGCTTTTGAATTTTTAACAACTCTTAATTTTTAAAAGCAGTGTTGTTCAAGCTTTTCTTAATTTCTGATATTTTTTTTTTCCTTTGTTAATTTATTTTTGTTGTGAGCAGCAAAGCCAAAATAATAATAGAAGTAGTAGCTAAAGTAATAAATGTAAAGTAATAGTTATAATATTATTATGTGGTTTAAGAAAATATAGTTTTAATTTTTAATAATTATTATACAACATTGTGCACTGAGTTTACGAAGGTCATTGAAAGCTCTGAAAAATATACTGTGTTCTTGTTTTAGTTACTTATATTTAATACATATTTAGTTGAGTTCTTTGCCCCCCCCCCCCCCCCCAAAGAAAAAAAAGATTAAATGATTTGATTTTATGTCACAAGGCACACTATATTTAACTGTTATGGAAAACAGATAATGTGTTTCATTAACCAAAATCAACATGTTCAAATTTACTTATTTAAAGCCTCATTCCCCCCCCCCCCTTTTCAATGTTAACTATGTATGAAAGTGTAAGAACCAATCATAGTAGTAATAGAAATTTTAATATAATCCATTAAATACCGTGTTACAAGTTAAAAGTCATCCTGTACATTTTATGATATAAACTTATCATGTTGCTTGCTACTTTTTGATGTTAAGTAAGTTAAAGATTGTTTTGTGTGTAGTTACTTTTTGTTGTTAAATAAGTCAAGATTGTTTTATTGGTAGCTTCTTTTTGCTTTTAACTAAGGTAAGCACTGTTATGTTGCTTGCCTTTTGATGTTAAAGCAACCATTATCACGATTAGGCTGGTTTCAGCTAGATTTTTCCATTATTTTTGAGACACAAAGAGGATAATTAATGCAAAATTTTTTAATAAAAATTCTTACTAAAATAATAATAAAAATAAAATTAGTAATTGTGCATATATTTTTTTAATTAACTAGAGATACAGGGAAAATATATTTGTTGTCTCTATATATTACTGTATAAAGCCATTATTGGTAAAAAATAAGTGAATTCAAAAGTATTTTTTAATTGTAGTCCATAATTGCAATTATTTAATTTATTAAACCTCTATGTGTAATATCAAAAAAGTTTTTAATTTGTATGTTCATTTGTGCAATAAGAAGTTAACAGCTTCTAGCGTAAAACTCTCTCTCCCCCCCATCCTTTTTTCCCCTTCAAGTGTATTGTGCAACCTTGAAGAAAATAGTATTTTCTTCCCTTATACCTTTTCAAATTATTTAAATTAATTGTCAAGCATATAATGAATGACTCATAACATGAGTCAGTTTGAATGTGTTTTTATCTATTGCTGCAAAATTAAAATTAAATTTACAAATTATACTTTGTTTTATTTCAGGGAAAGTTCATTTTTACAAGATGACGAATCTCTTCCACATCACAATGAAAATCTATGGTTTGCAAAAGACTTTTCTAGAACTGATGCTATGCGAGTTTTGACTGGAAAACCTGACGGAACCTTTCTAATTCGGAATAGTCGAACTCCTGGACAGTATGCATTATCCATTGTGTATGTAGTTAATTATTTATTTATATTTAAATGTAATTAATCATTACATGAGCCTGTTACTTACAACACTCCAATTGTTAAATTTCAGTATATATTACTGTATAGTTCTTGTTAGAAATTTATGCCATTCACAACCAGTAAATCTAGGCCAAAATATATAAAAATCTCATATTTTTTAATTAGTTTTTTAGGGAGGTTATTTATGTATTTGATATTAAAAGTTTGGTTTTAAATCAAAGCTATATAAATTCCTTTAATGAATTCTAAATTTGTAAATTTTCTGTTAAAATCATCAAGCTCTGTAAATGTAATCATATCGCTCACCTGCAAGAAAAGTCACACATCTCGCAAAAATTCATTTTGTGTTTTATTCCACTAATAGGTTTGTCATAGGTATATCTTGCTACACAAAGAGTTTCATAACGGTAGTTATACGGAAAATACCTTTATTATGCTATATGTCCATTTGTGACCACAGAAGAGGGATGGATTGTGTGCGGAGGTAAAATTACAAACCCTTGATGTCTTCATTTTTAAGGGGCTTATGCTTTGATTGACATTTTTATTTCTGCATGGAAAGCTAAGTGCTTAAATTTCATCTTATAGTAAAATTCAGCAAATTTTCTTTTCCCTCTCCTGTGAAATTTACTTTTGTCGAGATGTGTCACTTTTCTTGTGGGTGAGCGATATGATGTAGCATATGCACGGTTTTTATTGTGTGATAGTATAATTTGTTATGTAGGCCTTAAATTAGTTTTTTGTATGTGGATAACAATTTCAGTTATAGGTTTAATTTAAAATATTATTGAAAGCTTAAAAAAATCCCTAACTAAGACTAAAAATTTTTTTAGTAATGATGGCATTAAGAGTGGCATTGATAATTAATTTGACATTGCCAATTAGGCTTTATTAACTTTTTGATTTTTCCAGTATCAGTATCTTTTTATTACAACAATGATCTCAGTTGCACATCTCTCTCTGTTTCTATAACAGCTCATTTCTATTGTTTTGCCGAATCATTTGCAGCGATGGAACAGCTGCGCCAAATCGATAATGCTGCGCATTTCTGCGCCAAAATGACCATTTTCCAACAGAATTGCGCCCAACTGCGCCAATTCGATAATAAATCTTGAGCCAAATCGATCATTTTCCACCCGAATTTCGCCAAAACATCCCGAAAAACACGCGATGTTTGTCAAATGATCACGGAAAAAAACGTGAATTTTAACAAAGGATCGCTAATTTCGTCAAAAAACGAACAAAACGTGTCAACTGATCGCAAAAAAAAACTTGATTTCGTTAAAAAATCGCGAATAAAACGCAAATTTCGTCAGAAGATCGCGAAAAACGAGCAAATTTTGTCGAAAGATCGCGAAAAGCACGCGAATTTTGTCGAAAGATCGCTAAAAACACGCGAATTTCGTCAAAAGATCGCGAGAAAACCGTGACTTTTGTCAAAGGATCGCTAATTTCGTCAAAAAACGAACAAAACATGGTGAAAAGATCGTGAAAAAACGCTAATTTATTTAAAAGATAGAGAAAAAACCCGAAAATTTCATCAAAAGGTCTCAAATTTGGTCAAAAGATCGCGTAAAACACGAGATTTTCGTCAAAAGATCGCTAAAAACACGCGAATTTCGTCAAAAGATCGCGAATAACACGTGAATTTCGTCAAAAGATCGCGAGAAAAACGTGACTTTTGTCAAAGGATCGCTAATTTCGTCAAAAAAAGAACGAAACACGGTCAAAAAATCGTCAAAAAACGCTAATTAATTTAAGATATACAGAAAAAACCTGCAAATTTCATCAAAAAGTCTGAAATTTCGTCAAAAGATCGCGAAAAAAACGTGAATTTTGTCAAAAAGCGAACAAAATGCGGTCAAAAGATCGTGAAAAAAACACGATTTCATTAAAAGATTGCTAATAAAATGGAAATTTCGTCAAAACATCGCAAAAAACACGTGAATTTCGTAAAAGGATCATGAAAAAAAAATGGGAATTTTGCCAAAGGATTGGTAATTTCGTCAAAAAATGAACAAAACGCGGTCAAAAGATCATGAAGAAACACTACTTTTGTTAAAATGTCGCAAAAAAAACCTGCAAATTTATTATAAGGTCGCAAAAAACACGCAAATTTTGTCAAAGTATCACAAAAAAAAACGTGAATTTTGTCAAAGGAAAGCTAATTTCATCAAAAAATGAACATAACGGGGTCAAAAGATTGTAAAAAAAAAGCGAATTTCGTTAAAAGAGCTCAAAAAACTGCAAATTTCGTCAATAGGTCGCGAAAAACTGCAAATTTCGTCAAAAGATTTCGAAAGACATGCTAATTTCGTCAAAAGATAGCAAAAAACACTCTGATTTCAACAAAGGGTCCAAATACGCTCGAATTTTGTCAAAAGATTGTGAACAATATGCAAATTTGGTCAAAAGATCACAAAAAAACATGCAAATTTGGTCAAAAGATCACAAAAAAACATGCAAATTTCGTCAAAGGATTGCAAAAAAGACACGAATTTTGTGAAAGAGTCGCGGAAAAAAACTCTAATTTCGTCAAAGAATTGCAGGAAAAATGCAAATTTTGTCAAACAATCGCAGGAAAAATGCGAATTTCATCAAAAAATTGCAGAAAAAAAACGAAATTCGTCAAAGAATACCAAAATGACATTTTGATGCTCCAAAATGAACATTTTTGCTGCTCCAAAATGAACATTTTTGCTGCTCCAAAATACTTATTTTCTGCTCCAAAGTGGCTTTTGCTGCTCCAAAATAGTTATTTTCTGCTCCAAAATGAGCGTTTTTGCTGCTCCAAAATGAGGTCCATGCTGTTCCATCACTGCATTTGCAGAACTTTCCATGGTTATTGATGAATTGTCATGTGAATCACTTCAGTTAGACATATAAAGCCCTTGTTGTTTATTTACCTTTGTATAGCCAAGATCAACGGATTTTTATACCCTTATCAGTATCATTATCGGATTTATAGACGGATTTAATTTCAGCCTAAATGGCTGTCAGTGCTTCTTTCTGAAGATATTTTAAAGTAAATGAGTATAAACTATGAACTTCCATTTAATGTGCATAACACTTTTGTTTGATATTAATATTTTATTAGTTAAATTTGAGCATAGTTAATAATCTAGACTTTATTGCTGATCAATCTATAACATAAATATGAGATAAAAAATGTTATATTTATTATTTTTTAAAACAAGTTTTCTTTTTAGGGATTTTATTTTGGCAGGGACTGTTTGGCTTAAATTTTACCATGCAATTGTTCAAAATTATGTATATATATATTAATGCATATTGATTGAATACTGTATAGAGTGTTTCAAAATGATTTTAATGATAAGAACTCATAATAATTTATTCATATATAATCAGAATAATGTACAATTTGACACATGTATGATGTTTTGTAATAGTCTAAGTTTAAGTGGCAATTGTTACTGTAAAGTTAATTCTCAAATGCTCAATGTGACTCGTTGTTATTCTGCACTAGAACCCGTCATCAGATTGAGTTAAGGATAATTGGGATTTGACTATCATGTGTCAAGTTAATTTGACCTGGTTTTTCAAAAAAAAAAAAAAAATACTGATGAAAAAAATTATATATTGGAACATTAATGTGTGTATATATGTTCCATTTTTCAATATAAAAGATAAATTGATATAATTGCCAGACTATTTTCCACAATTGTATTAAAAAATAAATTAATTTTCTTCCATTTCAAGTTCAGTTTGTGTCTAAGTAATGCAGGTTCATGTTGAAATGTTTTGGGTCAGCTTTCAGGTTGAGAAATTTTCTTTTGTTGGGTTGACTTGAAATAAGAGTTTTTGAGCCACATATAATACGACCTGTGCAAGACTATTCTGCACACGTAAACTCCATCTAGACTTGTTTCATCAGGCTCATTTTGTTTTCTTCTGTGGGGAAATTTAGAGGACATTGTCTACCAAAAAACTTTTCCTGGAGATGTGTATGAACTGCAAGATGTCTCTGCAGTAATGAGCAAACTATTGAAAAAAGTCTGGATAGAGTTAATGTGTAGAATAATAAAAGGTAAAACACTGAACTTTCATAAGTTAAAGTTTTAGATAACCATTGCCATTTAAACTTGGATTATTACATTACATATGTTTGAAATTATATCCTTTTGATGCATTCTGTATTTTGCAAGGGATGTTTCTTCTTTCTTATTGACTCTGAAACAATTATTTGAAGAATGCTGCAAAAATGTTTTAATAAATTCTGACTTAAAATGTATGATTGACTTAAGTTTGATTAAAGGTATATTTCCTAATCTAAATCTGTCTTCAATTTCAGTGCTGATGGAAAAGTGGGACACTGCCTCATATACAAAACAGAAAGAGGCTTTGGTTTTGCCGAGCCTTACAATGTTCATCCTAGCCTCAAAAGCCTTGTGTTACATTATGCGCAGACATCCCTAGAGGAACACAATGACACTTTAAAAACAACTCTTGCATATCCTGTTTTTAGCCTTGATCATTACGTAAATCAAAGTACAAACTGTTGAAATTAGGATAAAGACAATTGTTCCAAAACAATGGGCATTTTTTAATGTTGCCACTTTTATAATGTTAACTGTGAACAAATTTTTTTTCTACTTGTGGCAGATTTTGTATGTGTTGCTTCTAGAAACATTGAAGTTCATCATAGAGAATGTGCATAAACAGGGTGCCTGAATATTGTAGAAAGTTTTCTAGCATGTTTCAAGCTTGCTTTATATCAGTATTGTTATGTGTTATTTTAAATAGTTCATGTTATTTGATGATGACTTTAAAAAAAAAAAGCATTTTTCAATATGCAATTTTATGCCTTTATTGTGATATTAAACTAATTAGCAAACTTACAAAACAATGAACGAAAAATCATTTGATAGCATTGTGAAATTTCTGTGGTATTAATTTTATATTTTTCTTCAAAGTCTTTTGACTTTCATTATGCAGTGCTATTTCAAATGAGTTTGATTGATAATCATCTTTAACTGTTTTTTCTTTTAAGCCTTACTGTTGTAACATCTACTTCTCATTTAATTAAAAATATTAAATCAAAGACATTTGCCTTAAAAAAAAAAAGAAAAAAAGCCTTCTTTACACTTAAAAAAGCATGCTCGCATAAATATTTTTAGTTTTTAACTCCAAGTTTCTATTGTCAGATTTAAAAATAGCATGTAGATAATTAGTGCAGTTTTTAAATATTAAGTGACTTTTTGGAAATGTTTCTTTTAATTTTATACATTTTATTTATTTTGAAAGAAATACTCATAATTTAAAAAATATTTTCTATTTCTAACCATTCTTTCTAAAAACACAATCTAAGTGGTTTAATTAATATTAATCGGCTAAACTTAATTTATGAGATAAATTTTATAAAAACAAAGTGTTGCTGTTTGAAAATTACAACATAAACTTCATTCGTAACCAATCATTTTCTTATAAGAAATTCTAGTAGGAAGTACTTTTTAATATCTGGGCTACAGCATTTTTTTTTCTTTTGTAATTGAAAAAATGTGTTCAAATGATTAACTTCTTTAAAAATTGAAGAAAAAAATTTCTTGCTTATCTGACATTTTAATTTAGTGTAAGACATACCTAATGTAATGCCTTCAAAGAAGGATTTACTATGTTTATGAAAATTTTAATTCTTCAAAATTCATCTGTATACTAAATAAAAGTTGTTTATTTATTTTTTGAATAAGTTAGTTATTTTAGTAGTTCATGGAACTGTTTGCTAAGGTTAATTTAAAATAACTGTTAGTGCCAAATAATATTTATTGAAGCAATTTCTTTTTGTATATTTGAATTTTATTGATTATTAATATTGAAAATCCATATTATTGTTGTTGGTAATATGATTTTTCTATTGTTAATTTAACTTTTTGTTCATTAAAATATTTGTTATGATTTAAAAATTGTGAAAGTGCTATAAATAAAATGTAACTGATTGTCAATTATTAGCATCTGATTAATTAAATATTCCTAAAATTCACATATTGTGAATTATGCTTTAAAAATCTTTTTATTCTTTTTTACATCAGAGTTAAAAAATTCAGATAGTCAACAATATGTATGTTTGTTATTTTTTACTATACTTAACGAACATAACATAAAGTATATTTTATCAAACCTTAAGTGTATTTGGCCAAAGAAATATGAGTAAATATGTATCGACTGTTTAATGAAAATCTGATAATTTTAATATGCATTTTGTAGTTGTAGTTTTTTGCATTTGTGATATTTTTACATGAAGATCAAATTCTTTTAATTTGATTATTTCTTACCATGGACACCCACAGAACAAAATCCATGGAAGGGTAAGATTTTTAAAACAGATGTGTCTGTGGCCCACAGTTTAGACTTGGCAATTTTTCTCAAAATTGCACCAAAACACCATTTTTCAAATTGATCACCAAGCTGAAAGTACCCCAGGTGTCACAATAAGAATCACTTTCAAGGTTTTATTAAACCAGAATTTCTTAAAATGAAGAATATAAACATGAAATAGGATAACTAAGATTTTTTTAAAATATCAATATAAAAAGGAATATGATTTCAACAATTAATAAATACTGTTTTTTCATCAGGTGGCTGATTCTGCCCACTTCGCCACCATTGAAGATGAGTTTTAAATATAAAAACTATTCTAATTAAATATTAAAACTTGTATTCATGAAATATTGTTAGTTCATTTTTCCAGTTAGTGTTTAATTATTTAATGTCATTTGGGATGAATTTGAGTTACAATTATTTTTTATATATTCACAGATAACATAAATTGACTTAATTGAATTTAAAAAATCCAGGGGCGATCGACCCTGCCAGCAACTAGGTTTCTTGCTCTTGTAAATCAATCAATACTTGCATTCTGTTGCTCTTGAGAAAATATGTAAATGAGTTTCATGTTTTAAAATATACACAAACTAATAGTCAACAATCTAAAGTACTAAACTGTTATTAAAGTTGAAATTAACGATTAAAAAAATATCTAAAACATTAAAATAACATTTAAAAGACTGAAATTAATTTTTTGTATAAATATATTTCCTAGTTACTTTAAATTCATGTATGCCACGATAAAAAAAAAAAAAAAAAGTCTCTTTCTATATTTATGTGGCAGTTTCTGCCATATATCAGCTCATCAACTTTCTATGCATACATTGAAATATACAGCAGTTATTAATCATATTACTCATATTATATACAATCATGTCTTTAACTTGTACTCCTAACCTGATTTATATGATTATAATTCAATCCTGGCTATATAACCAGCTGTTCCTTTATCGTATTCTCTGATGTACAAGTACTCTACTTATTTGGATGCAATTTTTGTGTACATGCAGTTAGGATGATGGTAATGTTTCGATGAATCTGTCTGTGTCTCTGTCTGTGAGTAAATAGTTTTTTTGAGGTATGCAATTGACAGTGATGAATAATAATTCCATCAAGTCACGTGATATCTGTCTGTGATGTTATGTACATTTTTTCAAATCAAAGTTTTCATTAATATGACAAGAATCAATGTTATTTTATCATTGTAGACTAGTGCTTTGTTAACTTAAATGTCCATCATTTTTCACTATTATGTTCTGTACATAATTTGAATAAAAAATGTTAAACGATAATTTTGTTACTTTTACTTGCTTATAAATGTTAAAAACACATGAATATTAAAATAGTTTTACTAAATTTTTTACGGTGCTAAAAAAAAAAAAAAAAAATGAAATTTAATGTAAGGAAAAGTTTTTTTACCTTTTATTTTTTCATTGTATCTCTCCTCCCTATACATATCCCTGGGCTGAGATATAACAATTATTAGGTTTAATCTATGATTAGATAATCCAGAGATCACATGTTGATAATTCTTGTATTAAACTTAGTGACTTGAATATCTAATATATAAAAATGAAAATTTGTCTGTCTGTCTGTAATTCTATACAAATCCACAGTTTGGAAGTCAGAATTGTGAAATGTTATGTACATGTGTATTAAAACACAGCCGAGGCAACTAAAGTAATCCGGAATCAAAATAATCTATAGTTAATTTTTAATTAATAAAAAACCACCCATTTAAAAGCAATTTCATATCAAATTTAAACATTTTTCATTATAGCAGTTGCCAGCAATTAAAATTCCACAATAAAATTTTTACCACAACAATTAGTTTTCTATTGCAAGATTTTCACGTGAAAAATGAAATAAATAGTTTGACGAATTTAAATAAAAATTACTATCACGTCAAAAATTTCTATTGCAAGATTTCCATGTTAAAAAGGAAAATGAAATACTGTATTTTATGGAAGAAACGCTGCACACCTCAAATTGGCCTGAATAAGCTTAAAAATATCGTAATCGCCGCGCCCGTTGTAAATGCTGCATCCATCGGAACGCTACTTTTGTCAACAGCGTCACATTGACTTAACTTTAATCAAAGTTTTCTGAGCAATGTAGGATGCCTTGTTTTTATTATCTTAAGATGTCTGAAGTTTTATTCTCGTAAACGCCGTGGCGTTTCTTCCATAAAATATGGTAAATAGTTTGACGAATTTTTAAAAAGTGAATAATACGTCATATTGGAAATATAATGTACGTCACCAGGTGAATATATAACATCATAATATGAGTTTGAAAAAACATATTGAAACATGATAAAAACTTGATTATGGAAATATTGGCATATTTTAATATTTTGAGGTTCTCTGAATTTGTTTTCGCCATTTTTAAATTTATTCCATATATATGTGTGTGTGTGCGTATGCGTGTATATTAGAATTTCCACAAAGGTTTAGGTCCCTAGAGCTCATTCTTAGTGAAGAACTGAAATAAAGATTTCAAAATTTTTTTAAATAAAATTCATAGAATTTCTATACTTGCCATTTTTCTTTAATCATGAAAAAATTATTTAAATAACAAAATACTCGGAAACTACTTTTCATCAAAAGGTTTTAATCTCGGTCTCAATCCAGATCACAGATTATATTTACTAAGTAAGTAGGTAATCTGTCGTCCGAAATAAATGAAAAAAAAGAGTGAAAATTATTTAAATTAACACACAATCATTGATTTTTCAAAACAAACATTCTTAAAATTCCAGGCAACGATGGATACTTTAGCTAGTCACTAATGAAAATAGCACTATTAGCATATCCTTCTATGTATAAAAAAAAGTTTTGATTTGGAAATGGACCAATGAAAATCTGCGTAGATATTATGGGTAGATTGGCATCCAATTTGAATGCTTAAGCATGGCCTATCATCCTTAATATTAAAAAAACTGTTGCATACAAAAATAGGAAAATCGGTGGTATTATAGAGAAATGTTTGATAAACATGCTGATGCAGACAGTTTTCAAATCGAAGAATTATTTTAAGAGATATTTAACGCTAAAGTTGGACAAAATTGTTCCATTAAAAAAGTTTTATTGGAGCAAAAACAATACATGAGAATTTAACCATTTTTAGATCATTTTATACGTTATAAGTTCCCGGTGTGCAGATTGCATTTATTTTTCTTATTTGACTCATTTTTTGATGTTTTATTTCAATTTTAAATTCAAATTTTCAGCATTTCGAGAGTTATTTTTTACAAATTTTAGAAAATGTTATTAATTTAAACTGTTGCCAGTTGTATAAACAGTGCAAACAATAATGTTTACTTCAAATTAAAAATTTATTTACACGTAACTATTACAAAAAGAAAAAAAAAACTTTAAAATTAGAATAAAATGATTACATGTTAAAAGCAGGAAAATTACGTCATAAGAACCATAGGCACAGATGTCATATATGCAATTTTTTTCCGACTCCAATTTGGCGAAAACATCAATAGCATAAACAACAACATCCGGGTTACCATATCAAGCAAAATAACGACACTTTAGCACCAGTTAAGTACCGTTGCGTATATGAAATTGGCATCAGAAAAAAATTGCGCCAATATGACATCTGTGACGAACCATATTTACACTTGAATTTTAAAAGAGAAACAAAATATTAAAATTAAAAAATCATTATTATGCGTTAAAACTTGTAATTTGAGGAAATTACATCATATTTAAAATGGCAAAAAATATAGCAAAACAATTTAAATTGAAAAATATATTTGCGCGAGATATTTTGAGACAATCTTTTCAACTATTATCGTGAATTCGAAGACAGCGCAAATAATATTTCCTTCTAACAACAAAAGTATTTTCACATGAATATGAATAAGAAAAATAAAACTTTGGTGTAAATTACGTCAGATTTGAAACGATACATTTAAAATGAATTATTTTAAAGAACTATCTTATAGTGCTGTTAAAAAATACCGAGAGACAATGACACTGTTTACTTAATTCATTTTACATTAGCTTATTTTCAAATGTTTAACTAATTTTTTAAATTAAATATGAAAACAGCCATTGTATCTCTTAACAGCAACAGATTTGGCCTTAAAAATCCCCAATCCAAGGAAAACGAATGGAAACCCGTTTACAGAAAGATCACTACTGTTTTTTTTTTTTTAAATTCAATATTTTTAAAGCCGATCAAATTAGCGTGCTTTTTAGATTTTGGTGTGCCTGAACGGGGGTTGGCGAGCATAGCTCGTAGGGGGCATAGCCCCCTAGTCTCTAGTAATAAAATATTGAGTTATATTACAGTATATAACAGCCATACTCAACATTTTTTTTTTTCGCCATATTTGGGTGGGCCCCGCAACATCCTTGTGAAAAGCATAAAAAAGGGTAATTAAATATTAAGATATCATAAGCAGTACATAACAAAGTAATATTACCAGTAGTATGAACGTTTGTTGCAGAAGAAATGTTACCATAAAATTTTACCAACACTATTTCCAAACAATAAACTTTGCCATAGCTATGTAGAAATATGCCGCAAAGTTTTTGTTTGGAAATAATGGCGTAATAATTTTTTGGTGGTAATCTTTTCTGTGACCATAAAAACCAATAGTAGCTATATAAAATGTAATGATATAACAATGCAGAATTTCAGTACAAAGGAAAAAAAAATCAGGAGATTTTCTCTAATAAATCAATATTTGCTCAATGCAAAATCTTTTTATTGTTTGTTAAGTGTACAAACATATAGTACAAATTTAATTAGTTTGCAATAATGTTTGATTAGTGTTGCAGATTAACCCCTTGGGTACACACATGTTTCAGGGCTGCCACTCTTATTATATCTCGCATCACTTTCTCAAAACAGAAATCTTTCATATACACTTTGACAGACAACATGTGCAAGAGAAATATACTAATTTTCCCCCCTTTAAATAGTGGTATGAATAGAATATAAAAATAGGCACCAGTGGCCAAATGCACGACGAGTCTCAGTCGTCAAATGTACCTAAGGGGTTAAGGGTCCTGTCCCTGCTGGCGAAGACACTCACAAGCTAATGCTAATCCTATGGGGAGGGATTTTTCTAATATCTCGTTTGCATTTCGACATTTTTAAATAATTTTTTTTTTGCATTGGATAGCCGAGGTCCATCTCTACAGCGCACCTTGGTTACTTTTTCGATTTTGGTTGCAGATATTTTTTAGAATGACACTTTCATTTTCAGAACCGGTTTTGAAAATGAAAGTAACTTTATTAAAAATATCTGCGACCAAAATCAAAAAAGTAACCAAGGTTCGCTGTAGAGACGGACCTCGGTTATCCAATGCAAAAAAAAATTATTTAAAAATGTCGAAATGCAAACGAGATATTAGAAAAATCCCTCCCCATAGGATTAGCATTAGCTCGTGAGTGTCTTCACCGGCAGGGACAGAACCCTTAAGAAATGTTTATACCACTGTTGCACAATTAGAACTACATTTAAAAAGAACTTTGACTAATTAAATGGCATTTCGTAAGTTTTAACGTAATCTTAAATCAAATATTAATAACAGAACAGATTTCTGTCTTCCCATGAAAATAAATAAAACAACATTTAAGGTCTTAAATACTTTTTGCTGATATATCAGTTAAAATATGTATTAATGATTTGATTATGTGTCTCAGGCCGCACATAGAAGGTCACCGGGCCACAGGTTGAGTATGAATGGTATAGAACGATTTATTCAGAATGGTTAAGGCCGGATGTATTCCATATAGCTGGGGTTTTTCTGTATAACTGGTTGGGTATTAAAGCAACATCCATTTGATCAGATTTGTAGAATATAGGTGGCTGTGGTATTGTTTCTAAATTCAAAGGAATTATTAGATTAATCAGATTAAGAATTTCCAATCAAAATCAGAAAAATTATCAGCGTTTGAAAGAAGTTAGTTTATGGGAATCCCTTAGAAACAACAATTCTGCAAGAAAATCAAAACATCCAATATTTAACGAAATAGGCTTCCAGTTCAGATCCTAGATGTTGGCATAAAATTATACCATGTTTGTGGTAATGTTTCAAGCAATCCGCATGTCAAACTGGCACTATATGGCATTTTTTTTTTGGAAAGATTCTGAAAGCAGTCAATTGGAAATATTCTGAATAATTGGTTTCCGGATAAACAATTCCATACTGTATATGAAAATCTAGCAGTATTTAAAAACTACATACAGTGGAACCCGGTTAAGACGCTCACGGTTAATACGCGATCCCGCTTATTACGCAGATTTTTTCCGATCCCTTGAACATCGCCCATAAGACTAATGAAAAAATATCCCGTTTAAGATGCGAACGGTTATTACGCGATCCCACCTAAAACGTGATAGATTTTCGGTCCTTTGTGGCAAAAAATCACGTTTAAGATGCGAATTCCTCCTCTTTTCTCCATTGTTTCCAATTTAGCGGATTTTTTCATTCAGATAAAAAACACTATTTCTGCATACTAATATTTACTTTATTTAATAACAGATTAATTAAAGCGAACATTACTAATCGAAAATAGTGGTAGATATTGGAATTAAAAACCCCTCTATATTAGCAACACTGCAATTCTTCTTTGATCTCGTGTCCTAACATTCTTTGTCTCTCGCTTCGTATATTTTTACTTGTAGTAGAGATAGATACATAGAGGAATTCCCGATACTCAGATGCGTCAGAAAATTATTATGATTAAGGTTGATTATACCTGTTGTTAGTGAGTTTTTAAATGTACTTTATATCATAACTATGTTTTATAATGTATGTTATAGAAAAAAGAAAAAGAAACTAGCAAAGATTAAACAAATACGACTGCGGTTGTTTAATTCTTTAATTATTTCTTTACTTTTGCTATGCTAACAATATTTCTTACACAAAAATTAATAAGGATAGATTTTTCTTACATAAAAAGAAGGACAGATTATATTGGTACTCATTATTACAAGTAATAAATATGATTTTAACAACAGGATTGTGCTTCAAAATTTAATATTTTTATTCTTTTTGTTAAAAACAAAAATTAGATTAGCAGAAAAATTATTTTTGCTATTTTATCTTTGGTTGTCACGTATTAACGACAATTGTTTAATCCATATTTATTTTCAGTTATTTTTCCAGTCGGTCCTATAAAAAGATATAATGGGTAAAGTTGTATAGAATTAAATTTAAATCTAATTATACGTATAAGGAACAATTTTCGACCATAAACATATAAATGAAAGCTCTAAAGTTCATTTAGACGATTAGATGTGTAAATAAAGCCATTTCCTGCAACATTATCCAAATCACGTTTAATACGCGACTTTATTCCATTCCCTTGAAACGTGTCATAACCGGGCTCGACTGTATTTGATATCTATAGCTACATTAAATACAGAAAAGATAATACATATTACGATTCAATTAGAGTCATAATATCTTGAAAAGTTCAGAGTCAGCAGTTGAAAATCTTTCTGCATTGTAGAAGTTAATGCTGGTCACTTTCCAGTCAAAAGACCACCCTGAAGGCATCCCTCCAATAGCAATATGACCAATACTGGACGATGCTTGTCAAAAATCCCTTCCTTCATCTCATTTAAGAGGATCACTATAGCTGGCTGTTAACTAGTTATTACACTGAGTATTGCTAACAGCTCCTTGTGACTCAGTGTCAAGTGGAATTGCACATCACATTAAGAGCTTACACTAGTCACTCAAAAAGCCCCAGATGATAATGTTAATCCCATGGGGAAGTTATTTTCAAATATCTCGCTTGAATTTTGATATTTTCAAATGATTTTTTTCGCATAGGATAGCTGAGGACGACCTACAGCCAGGTTAGTTTTTACTTTTTTGATTTTGGTTATAGTTTTTTTTTTTATATTGGAATAGTTTCAATTTCAGAACTGGTTCAAACTGGTTCCAAAAGTAAAAGTGATTTTTTTTTTTTTTAATATGAAACCAAAATCAAAAAAGTAAAAAATAGCCGGTTGTAGATTGTCCTCAGCTATCCTATGCAAAAAAAAAAAAAAAAAAAAAAATTGAAAATATCAAAATTCAAGCGAGATATTTGAAAATAAGTTCCCCATAGGATTAACATTAACTCTGGGTCTTTTTGAGTATAGCCTACACACCTACACTAGTCGCAGGAGAAAACGAGAATGCTAATGTTAAGTCTATGGGAACATTACATTCAAATTATTCGTTTGCATTTTAATATTTTTAAATGATTTTTTTTTTTTTTTTTTTTTTTTTTGCATAGCATAGTTGAGTTCTACCTCTAATCATGCTAATTTTTACTTTTTCAGTTTTGGTTACAGTTTTTTAATATTAGGATAGTTTCAATTTCAGAACAAGTTCCGAAAGTGAAAATAATTCTTTTTTTTAAATCTGAAACCAAAATCAAAAAAGTAAAAACTAGACCCATAAGAGATCGTCCTCAGCTATCCTATGCAAAAAAAAAAAAAAAATATATATATATATATATATATATTAAAATCAAAGCGAGAAATTTTGAAAATAACTTCCCCGTAGGATTAACATTAGCTTTTGAGTCTTTTCATGCGACTTTAAGATTAAAAATTTTGACTGAAAATTTAACTGAACCATCTGTGTTCATATAGAGATATTTCTAGGATTTTTTTGCAAAGCTTGAAAATAACTCTTTGACTTATTTTGGAGGAGTAAATTTAGTGCTTTTTGAGTACCACAATTTAAGAATGAAAATAAGAGAATCTTTATTTTATTGCAGAATTTCTGCATTAAATAAAACAAATATTTTTATTTGAAAATAGTACTCAAAATACAGGAGACCTAGTGAGTGTTTAAAGTAGGAAAATATGCATGATTAAAATTTTGAGGAATATTTTTGATTTTTAATGCATGAAATATGAGTGGTTAAAAACATAAGAGTTATTATTTACAAGCCAACAAATTTATTTACTATATTGTATGTAACATATACATGTATATATATTTATTGGTGTTACTCAGTAATCTGTAACAAATAAATTAAAAAAAAGAAGAAGAAAACTTATTTTTGTTTAGATAAAAATATAATAGTATAAAGGTTTAAGGTAGATAAGCTATGGTAGCCATACATAGCAATAAATATTTAGCCTGTGCACTTATATCAATCAACATTTTATGTTAAGCAATACTGGAAAGTGGACAAAGGATTAAGAATAATGCGTATGATAGCTTTTTAAAAAAAGTAAAATCTTGAACTAATATTCAATTTTTAAAGTGAATAAGATTATACAAACAACTTATTCGTCACAAATTAACTGTCCAAAAAAATTATTATACATTTAAGTCATAAAATTTGTTGTATTTATATAAAATACATGCAATTCTCATTTTATTTAAATATTACTTTTCTTCTTTTTTTTTAACCCTCATTTATTACAAAACTACTAAATCAGCGGTACTCACTAAAGTTTCTGTATGAGCCAAAATCTTGAAGGGAAATGAGCTCGAGAGTTGCACTTGCATATTTTGCAGTCATAAATCACCGGACACTTTCAATTTTAGACATTTTGTCGAATATTTAAAAGTATACTTGTTGGAATATTCTGGAACTTCAGGATTATAAAGAATATTTTCGACCTCATATTTATCAACATCAATTTGATCAGAAAGACAATTAAGGGGGCAACAAAAAATAAAATAATATTTTGGATCACCCTGTAAAATAAAATGCATGAAATGATCTGTTGTTTTAGCATACAAATAGGTAAATATTGTACAATATGTGTATTCATTTGTGTAAGAATAGCACTTATATTCATGGAGGGTGATTTTTTTTTAAGTAAAAAAAAAATCTTGCATGATTTTTTCTTATATCATGTAAGGTTTTCAAGCAAATTTAATGCCACGTTCAGAAAATTTGGCAAAATGTAATAGAAACAATATAATGCAATTGGAATATGAATATATTAAATATTTGATGAAATATGAGCAGTTGTACGAAATATTTTTTATCTGCGCATGCGCGAACGATAATAAGTAGTATATATATTTTTTATTTAATAGTCAACTCGTATAAAAAATCCAGTCAAATATTGGGAAAATTCAGAAAGATATCGGAGCCGATTTTTAGTTGCTCTCTAAAAGCAGCTGAATGCTGAGGGATTTCCCATAAATTCTCATTTTTAATTTTAATTTTTTTTTTCAATTTTCATTTTTTGTTGATGTTTTAGTTGTTCTTGGAAAACCACCAGAACGAGCCAATTCCAAGAAAAAAAGAAGTATTAAAATGGAAGCATTTGTTCCAAATCTGCTCGTTGACATTCATTAAATACTAACTCCTTTCGCTGAAAGTCATTTAATAAAAAATGACAATTTGTGGAAAATCCCTTATCATTCAGCTTCTTTTAAAAAGGATATAAAAATCAGCTCACTCTATCGCCGATATATTTTTGAATTTTAGCGATTTTTCACTGGCTTTTTTATATTAGTTGCTCCATAGAGTTGACTATTAAATCATGAAAAAAACAAAAATCTTTGTTATCGTTCGCACATGCACGGATAGAAAATATTTCATACAACTGCTCATATTTCATCAAATATTTAATATATTTATATTCCAATTGTACTTATATATTTTCTACTACATTTTGCCAAATTTTCTGAAAGTGACGTTAAATTTGGTTGAAAACCCTGCATTATATAAGCAAAAAACATGCAAGAATTTTTTTAACTTTAAAAAAAAATTGTTATATCTCCATGAATATACATACTATGAAATGAATACATGTATTTTACAATATCCACATATTTATACGCTGTAGCAATAGATAATTTTGTGCATTTTATTTTACGGGGTGATCCCAAATATTATTTTTCTTCAATTTTTTGTTGGCCCCCTAATTGTTCTCCTTATCAAATCGACGTTAATAAATATGAGGTCAATCATATTCTTTATAATCCTGAAGCTCGAGAAGATTCCGACAAGTATATTTTTAAATATTCAACAAAATATCTAAAATTGAAGGTGTCCGATGACTAATGGCTATATAGTGTATTACTGTAAATTACTAATCTAATTATGTGTATGTAAGTCAGAGTGTGTGCATGTGCTCTTTATACAAATCTATAATTTTTTACCAATTTCTCCGAAACTTGATTGATATACATATGTTTTCGAACCCGGTTAAAATTACTGGCTACTTTACAAATTTCTCAGACCACTCTTTAGCCATTTTTTTAACCACCTGCCATAATTTTTTAAAAAATAAATCTACTTTTAAATTTTCACATGTATTTCTCTTTCCTGTTGCCACAAAGAGAACCTACATAGGGACAATATTTTTTATAAGCCAATAAAATATAAGACTCACATTGCATCTGAAATTGACCACCATTCTGAGTAGATAATGATCATTTTTTGTATATAAAATTTTAAAAAAGTACTCATATAGTCATTGTGCTTTTAATATTTTTAAGAATGAAAATATAAGTTTCCATTTAAAACTGATATTTTCCATCATTAATGGCTTTTTGTATTGTCAGGGAAATTGCGTATTTTTCTTTAACAAGCAGCAAAGATTGTGTGTATTCTCATTCATCAATATAAAAACCCTGAACGAGTTAAAAGTTTGTGACACAGCACTTTATCTCTTTATCTTATGGATGCTCTAAGAATTTTTAATATGGGTCTTAAAAATAATGATATAGAATTTTGAAGACTTTTTTTTTCATCTTTTTCTTTGTTCTATTTATATATTTATATTCACAGTATAAACATTATTTTCAACATGAAAAGATATATAAATTTACTCACTGATATTTTTTCACTCTCTTCTCTCACAAATTCAAACTATGGATTTTAAGAGAAATTATATCAAAATTCAAGTTACCCTGTGATGTGACTTTAAAGGATTTGTTTTAAAATTCCATTACAATTATTTTTATTTTGTCTTCTGAAGTATATGTAAACATTCAAAAAATATTTTTTATTTTCCAATACGCTGTCAAATATATCACATTTTCACTGAGCCTATATTATGTATTAAATGTATTTATTTGAATTAATTAATTTACCTTTCACATCATGCTATCTAAAAACACAAGTAAAATTTGTGTAAATGTTTTCTTTGCGTTATATTTTTTTCATACATTTAACTTAGTTTGGATACTATGATACAAAGTAGCATGTACACAAAATTTAATTATGGTTTTGGATAGCATGACACAAAGGATAAATTAATTTATTAAAATAAATACATTTAATACATAATAAAGGCTCAGTGAAAGTGTAATATATTTGACAGTGTATTGGAAAAAAAAATTGTTTGAATGTTTACATATACTTCAGAAGACAAAATAAAACTAATTGTAATGGAATTTTAAAACAAATCCTTTAAAGTCACATCACAAGGTCACTCGAATTTTGACTTTCATTATCACTTTTTGAATTTGTGAGAGCTGTGAATGAAAAAGCATCAGTGAGTAAATTTTATATGCCTTTCCGTGTTGAAAATAATGTTTATACACTGAATATAAATACAGTAAAACCTCCTTAAAGCGACTACGTTCCGTTCCAATAAAAATTGGTCGTTTCGAGAGGTGGTCTCTTAATGGACGTCATGTTTAAATCTAGATTTTAATTGTTGAAAAAAGGTAACAATTAATGTTACTAAAATTTATTTTTCACATTAGGAAAAAAATATAAAAATTTAAGTATCAAAACAAAAGTTAATTACTGCAGAGTTGAAAAAATAAATATATTGATGTTTGCTTTGATTTTACCGTTTTATCTTTCATAACTTTTATTTCCAAGTCCTTTCAAAATTCAGTAAATAAATGCAATTTTTTTTTTTCTTGGACGGAACAAATAATGACGATTTCATTAATTTATCTATTTCTTTGAGAGTTTCCTAACAGAATAGGGCAGGGGAGTTTATTGACCGTCATTCTTAATTTGTCATCATAGTTAAATTTATTGCCTAAAAAGGCATATAGGGTTTAAACACTTAAAAGTTACCGTAATAAAAAAATCTAAACTTTTTTTATACTATTCACTTTACTATAGTACTATTACTATAGTACTATAGTATAATTACTATAGTACTATATATAGTACTATAAAAGTACTATAGTAAATTACTATAGTACTTTTAGAAGTTTGATGAATAATGCGCTCTCTGGAATTATTTTTCTAATAAAACCTTCTGCAAGTGACCAGGAAAAAACGGAATTTGTTTCATTTTCTTCAAAGAAATTGGTCGCTCATGGAGAGAGTTCAACTGGGATGGTCTCTGAATGGAGGTAAAATTAGTATTGAGCTTATGGGAATAAATTTCATTCCATGAAAAAAATGATCATTCAGGGAGGTGGTCGCACAGGAGGTTTCACTGTATATAAACACAACAAAAAAAAAAAAACAAGAGATGAAATTAAAATCAAAATCTGTTTTTTAATTAATAGCATAGCGTCACTCAAAATTGGATATCATTATTCTTAAGACCCATAAAATTCTTCGAACATCCATAAGATAAACTGCTGCGTCACAAACATTTAACTCAACAAAGGTTTTTGTATTGATATCATTACTTTTTTAGGTTAATGATAAAAAAAAAATAGAACATCAACCCCCCCCCCCCCACCCACACACACCCACCCACCCACCCACTTCCTAAAAAAAAGACCAACGCAATTAATTTATAGTCGCGATTTGTATTCACCTTTAAACTACCCTCCACACACACACCTCGAAAAAAAAAAAAAAAAGGATAGCTCATACTTCAATTTTAAATAGTACCGCGTTGTTTGATTTTTTTTTTTTTTTTTTTGAACAATTCTTTAGTAAGATATGGAAATAATGTACGAAATACATGTTTTAAAAAGTTTTTTTTCTTTCTTTTCACAGCTATAAAAAGTAATGTAAAATGTTTGTTTAAAAGTTAACTTTCTTAAGAAAAATAGGACGAAATATTACTCTTTAAAACTTTATTTTAAAAAGACAATCATTGCTCACTTATAAAAGTAAACAATTCAAGCTAAATTAAATCATAACCTACAAATTTTTGCTTTCCTCTCACACTCCCCCCCCCCCCCCCCCGCCCCTAACCTTCCGAGTTCAGAAGCAGAAATTAAAAATACAGTCGAACCCGGTTAAGACGCTCACGGTTAATACGCGATCCCGCTTAATACGCGGATTGTTTCCGATACCTTGAAGTTCGCCCATAAGGCTAATGCAAAAATATCACGTTTAATACGCGAATGGTTATTACGCGATCCCGCTTAAGACGCGAGAGATTTTTGGTCCTTTGAGGTAAAAAATCACGTTTAAGACGCGAATTCATTGATCGAGATGCGAATTCCTTCTCCCTTCTCCAGTGTTGACAATTTAGCGAATTTTTGGATTCAGTTAAAAACCACTGTTTCTGAATGGTAATATTTGCTTTATTTAATTACAGATTAATAAGGGCGAACATTACTAATGGGAAATAGTGGTAGATATTTGAATTAAATAAAACCCGCTAAATTAACAACACAGCAATTCTTCTTTGATTTTGCGTCCTAACATCCTTTCTCTCTGGCTTCATGTATGTTTTTACTGCGGTAGAGAGAGATAGACGAATTCAGGATACTCAGATACGTCATAAAAAAAAATTATGATTAGGGATGATGAATAAAGATAGTTTTTCTTATTATATTAAAAATGGAGGACATATTTATTATAAGGGTATTATCACAAGTACTAACTATGTTTTTAATAACCGGTTTGTGCTTCTAGATTTAATATTTTTTGTGTGGTAAAAATCCTTATAAACAGCAAAAATATTTTTATTCTTTTATTTTTGGTTGTAACATATTAAACGGCAATAAAGTCGTGTTTGAATCCATATTTATTTTCAATTATTATTCCAATCAGTTCTATAAAAATAAACAATGAATTAAAGTTTAATGCAGTTAAATTTTAATCTAAATATACGTAAAAGAGACAATTTTCGACCGTAAACGTATAAATGAAAATTCTAAAGTTCATTTAGATGATTTAATGAGTAAATAAGCCCAGTTCCTGTAACATTATACAAATCACGTTTAATACGCGATCCCGCTTAATACGCGACTTTTGTCCACTCCCTTGAAACGCGTCTTAACCGGGTTCGACTGTATTCTAAATTCTTTATTTTTATCAAAAATAATCTTCCACCCTTCCTATTTAATGCTCTTTACAGACAATAAATAATAAATTATATATAATAATCCTCTGAGAGCCAAATTTCCATTTTCCCTATTGCCGCCATCTCTCCAGCTTACAGAAATTAAAATCTGCAAACTTTATTTTGAAAAAAAAAAATAAATAAAAAATCTGCAAAATTTTTTGCTTACTAGCTCACTAATATAGATAAATAAATAAATATCTAAATTAATCCGTATATTTGAAAGTTTACACTTCTCCTCTCCTCCCCCGCCCCCTCCCCAGCATAAAAAAATTAAATTATTAAATATGAAAAAAAAAATAAATAAAAAAACATGATTGTATTTTATTATCACGTCCCTAGAGGGCGACAGCATAAAATAATATGAACAATGGAACAATGTAAGGCTTCTCAATGGATTACCTAGCTGCAGGGCAACTTCACACTCAGACAAGACTTCACATCCAGTTTATAGGTCTGAGACATTAGGGAGCCATAATAAAATATAAAATTTAAATGTAGTTAAAAAAATAAATAAATAAAACAACTAAAATTGAAATAATTAATTATTTTAAGGTTAAAGTTAAGGTCTACAACAATTAAATGTAAAATTTAATGAGAAATAAAATAATAAAAATAAATAAAAAAGAAAGAAAATATTCCACTAGTTCCTATAGCAAGACAAAAAATCTACTGAGGCAAAAAGAGCCCAAGACTATTCTTTCAAAAAAAAAAAAAAAAAAAAAAAAAAAAGGGGGGGGGGCACTTTACAGTGACTAAACATTAATTAACACAGACTAACAGTTTTTTTTTTAATAGAATGATATGAGTGACAATTGACAAATCTTCGAAGGTTGCGAGGAAGACCTACAAATAAATACACAATCAAATTTCTGACCATCAAATAATGAAAGAATATGCTGTAATGACTTGTCACGCACAGAAATATAGTCTCATTTGTAAACCAAATTATATAAAATACAAGCGTTATCTGAAAAAAAAAACGATTATTCACTTTATCTAAATCTGATTAATATAATATAGTAATTAAAAAAGAAAAAAAATCACCCATTCCATTTTGGAAAAAAAAATATCACAAACTTACAGAAAACCTTATATAAAAAAAATTCTTAATAAATCATTAATAAGTAATTTTAAAGAAGCTCCCTAGGCTGCGAGATATATATTTTTTAATGAATCTCTATTTGTATGTAAATGTTTCAGTTGTCATTAATATCGTTAACCCATATTTCATGTATTGGAGACTTAAAAAATCTGATAAATCTTATAGAATAACATCTTATAAGACGGAATCGCATGGGAAAGAGCCCCACCAGTGGCCGAGAGTTTCTGCTCTGGAAGCTGGTAGACGGGAAGTGCTGGGTTCGAACCCAATCGCGCCCGTCGGCCTAATCGTTCGGTTGGTTGGTTGGTTGATTTTGTGACGGCCGATTATCTACACTAGGGATATAGGGCCGAGGGGGAGTGCCCTTCGTGGGGGTCTTTCTAAGGGAACCTAACCCGTATTAACGCATGGAAATCCATGGTTCGAAGAAAACCACGAAAACTCCGAACGATTAGGCCGACGGGCGCGATTGGGATCGAACCCAGCACTTCCCGTCTACCAGTTTCGAGAGCAGAACCTCTCAGCCAAATCGTTCGGCGTTTTCGTGGTTTTCTTCGAACCTTGGATTTCCAAGTGTAAATACAGATTAGGCTCCCTTAGATAGCCCCCCCCCCCCTTAGGGCCTGTATCCCCCGTGTTGATAATTGGCCGTCACAACCAACCGCATGGGAAAGACAAAAATGCGTTATACGCAAGTTCCCTCCTAAGCACGTGTAGCCCCACCAGTGGCCGAGAGGTTCTGCTCTCGAAGCTGGTAGACGGGAGGTGCTGGGTTTGATCCCAATCGCGCCCGTCGGCCTAATCGTTCGGAGTTTTCGTGGTTTTCTTCGAACCTTGGTTCTCCAAGCGTTAATACGGGTTAGGTTCCCTTAGAAAGACCTCCACGGAAGGCACCCCTTCCCCCCCCTTAGGGCCTATATCCCACGTGCTGATAATTGGCCGGCATAAATACAACTAACCTAAGCAGGTGTAAATGTATTATATTATTTTCTCACGTATTATTATATTACTTTTGAAAAGATCAAAACATTTTTCCGTTTAAGACAGGATTCCTTCTTTCCTAATTTTTTCAGTTATTTTTCCCATTTTTTTATTCAAAATTTCGTTATTTGAACAGAGACTTAAATTATAGTTTGAAATAGATTTTTTTTTTACGTACTGTTGCCAGATTTTAAACATCCCAAATAATAATAATTGCAAAAACCCTTTAGTTGAAAAAATATATTTACACCTAAATATTAAAAAAGAAAGAAACTTTAAAATAACAAAATTATTAGTTGCGAAAAGCATTTCATGGGGAAAATTGTTTTATATTTAAAACGACAACATTTAAAAAGTCATATTTAAAACGATTTTGTTATAGCGTCGTTATAAAAATACTGAATTTTCCCCCACTGAACGTCGCAAAATTTTCTCACACATTTACGGTCTCATTTTTAAACGCAAAAACATGGCACTTGCAAACCTGACTACTGAAGCAATTTGGAATCGAGTGCTGTTTTCAATTAAGAAAAAAATAATTAATAAATGCATTACTTGTAGAGTTATTAGTGATTGTTGTCACGTGACAACAAGTTTTTCTCCTTTCCCATGTTCTCGCGTCCGGAAATTCGATTCAAATAACAAAATTTGACAATATTTTTGAAAGATCCTCTGGCTTTACCAAAAAATGGAAAACACCATTCGATTACACGGTTTCTGAATAAGAACACCTCTCAATTTCATGCGTTTCCCGAACAAAAATGAATTCAGAAATGTGTCAGAATTAGTTCCTTTGGATTTGAGAACACCCATTTTATACAAGCTGAATTTCAAATGGTCAATTAAACTTACATGCGGCCGCCTTTGGAATAGAAAAATCCACCCAATCTTCCGGAATGCAGCAAAAAAAAAAAAAAAAAAAAAAAAAAAAAAAAAGAACGAATTAGCGTGTTTTTAAAGCTTCCGGAATCTAGACGGGGTTGGGCACAGTGTTGAATTCAGGGGGTAGCGGTGGGGACATTTCCCCCCGGAGCAGTGTGATGTCTCCCACCCGGAAGATTTGAGATTTTGTGTTTTCGATGGTCAAATAGTGCAATTTCCCTCCCGGAACTCTATAATGCCCCCCCCCCCCCCCGGAGCAATAGAAATCCCTCCCGGAGAATAATGCCTGAATTCAACACTGGTTGGACAAGCATAGCTCGTAGGGGCCAGGTTCCTCTAGTATTATAAAATATTGTACAAATTATTTAAACAATCGTTCGTGTAAATAATAGATTTCCGTTTTTAATGTATCCCTATAAAAAGTATGTGATAGAATAATCGTTTCAAAAGAGATAGTATTTTGATGTATATATATATATATATATATATATATATATATATAAAAACTTACCGAAGGATGATACCTTAGTATTAGAATTTAGTTAGCTTTTTCTAAAACTTATTACTAAAATTAATAAGGGGTAAAATGTAAATTGGACTAGAATTAAACTAAAAAATTCGAAATCACTATATGGAAGATTATTTGTTGTATTACTTTTAATCGTTAGAATATCATTTACCACACTGGTTGATACACATAAGTGCCATCGGTAGTCTAAGGTCTAAATGGTATTTATATGTATCTGTTATGTTCGAGGTCATGTGTATCCTCTATATTAAATCATATTTTGCCCTGTGACATTTCATAGGTAATAATATAAAATACTCAAAATATAGGTAATAATATAAAACAGCTTGATTAAATAATAAAAAGATAAATTAAAATTAGTTCAGAGATTAAATTTACAAACGGGCTATAGATAATGAAAGCAAATTTCATGCTTCCAAATATAATATTAAGACCAGCTTAAAATAGGTCTCAGGGCCGAAACTAAGGGGAAGGCAGAGGGGGCATGTGCCCCGGCAAATGAAAATTTTGTTTGTCGATTTTTCTCACATCTATGTTTAGCACGGTATTGTTAAAATCATCCTGTCTGGCGTATGACAAAGCATAGAATAATCTAAAGATGATATGGCACAAAGATCCTGTGTAAAGCGGATTTTTTTTCCGATTCCGTTTTCAAGATTTTAATCAATCAATATCTGACAAAGCCAAGGGCGGATCCAGCTCACCATTTAGAGGGGGTCATGGATTTCCTTTTTTTGGGTGTGGGATCACATCTTGTTATGAGAATTTTTTTATGTTGAATGCTATTCCCAAGTCCAAACTAGCTACTTTTCTGATACTTTCGCGAAGTTATTTTTATTCGCAAATACAAAAAAAATGCATTAATATTCGTAAATATATAAAATTTATTGATTTTGTTCAGATACCAAAAAATTAAAGAGTTTCCCAATTTCTTATAAAGGCAAAGGTTCATTCAGAAAATGTTGTCAAAGTTAGCATTTTTAGCCAAGTTTTACGAGTTGAGAGCCACAGAAATGTCGTCCCAAGGGAACAATTGGCTGTCACTTCCGAAAATTCAGTTTAAAAAGTCTAACAATCGCCAACAATTAAATATGGCAAAAATTTGTATTAAAGTTTATAAATAACTAAACCTTGCGCATTGGCAGCCATGGGATTCTATTAGTGTTATGAAAATTGCAGGTGTAGCCTCTTCTTTCTGCTCGAAGTATTAAATATTTTTTTTCAATCGAACTTATACCTTTAGAATGGATAAAAAAAAAAAAAAATATGGCCATTTTTCCCCCTCCATTCTGACCAGAAAATCAGAGTTCTAACTTTTTACGTCTGTTCTTTGATCTTCACCTAACACTTCATTTATAATGTCTGTTTCATAATAATGGAAGCCATCAGTCCATCAGAAGAAAATAACTCGGTCACTGAGCTCAACATATAATGTAGAGCTCAGTGAACTCTTTTAAAATTCTTTTTGTGAATATACTTTGCGGAAGAGGGGGGGAGGGGGGTGCGCCAAAATCCATGTTTATCCCGGGTGCAGTGCACCAAAGGCTAGTTTAGGCCCTGATAAGTCTTCTTAGCTTCAAAACTGATGCCTAAGTATACGGGGCCGTTAAAGTTACTTGAAAGTTCATATTCAAAGTACAATAGCAGTTTCACAAGTGAAAGATGATGAATAAGCTATTTTCATTGCCTTTCGCCGCTCATTAATTCTTCGGCTGTAGAGTTTTGTAGTGCTGCCCTCTTACGTCTTTGGATCGAGATAAAAACTGAGTGAAACTTACAAGGAAGGTCTCCATACTGGGCATACTCAGAATATGTTGAAAAAAAAAATGCTAGTGAAAGTACTCATATATGAAATAAAGGATCAAATAAAATTAGCGGCGGAATTACAGTAGAAAATCTGTAAAAAAAAAGAAATACTTTCGAATAATTGGCGTGAAAAGACGAAAGCGGCACGCAATTTGGCAAGCAGCACTTTTCCTCCCCAAAAGCAAACGATTTTAAAGAATCTGAAAATTGTTTGTTAATTGATTTTGAGAATAATGCGGTATTTAATGAATTTAAACATAAACCATGAAAGAATTTATTATTATTATTATTATTACATTTTGTATTATACTTGTTGCCGATCTGAACGAAATTTTGCCATTGTTTTATTCTCCAATCCACAATTTTTTTAATTTAAACGGCTTTATCGGTTATAAAAATAACTTTTAACGCCAGATGAATAATGCTGTCGTAATACATTTCCATACGGAAGAAGTTGTTTCTATAGCAACAAAGTTGAATCGACAATGCTCGATGGGGCATATTTTTGAGTTTGGAACAATTTTAATCAATTTAAATTTTGTTTTAAATCGTAAAATATGATAGTTAAAATTCGTTATAAGTACATATAAATATATATGACAAAACTATAGTTAAAACAAACTGAAAATGACAAAGCTAAAGTTATTTAAATTAAACTTATTTAAACAAATTCAACATAAAAAGTTCTTTCCTTAAAGAGTATTCGACAAGCGTAATTTTTTTAACTTAATTTCTTCGCCAAACGGTGATAAGTCGCCAAATAGGCGAAATTTTCATTATTTTTTTACGGACGTTCTACCGAGGTTCCGCCAAATTTTTTTAATAAACATATATACCCATGGGAGAAGAACATTCTGTATTTTTTTCAGATATTTCTGAGTATGCCCGTATGGAGATCTTCCTTGTTAGTTCCTTCATTTGAACACTGGCTCCACCAGTGGCCGAGAGGTTCTGCTCTCGAAGCTGGTAGATGGGAGGTGCCGGGTTCGAACCTAATCGCGCCCGTCGGCCTAATGGTTCGGAGTTTTCGTGGTTTTCTTCGAACAGTGGCTTTCCATGCGTAAATACGGGTGTGAAGAATCCAATGGGATTCACAAAAAAGGTCCCATATATTTTCAAATGAGAACTCTAGATAGGAAAAGCAATGTATAAGCATAACAGCTCAAAATATTTCTAAGTCTCAAGGTTCTGCCGGAAATGATAAAAAGAATCAATCCATCTAAACCAATCTTAAAGGTTGACGGAAAAGTAGAACGGCATGAAAAAAATAGGAGTTATGGAATTCCTTTTAAGTAGCAACTTTGCCGATATTTTCCCAGGACAATTTAAAAATGAAACTAGATGCGAAATTTTCTCACGCTAGCAGCGAGGGTCTCTCTTGACCAATGATATCGAAGTTTGTTAGTGATATCATTCAACCTAGGCTCTGAGTGGGCCGACAGATAGCCTTTGTTTTAGGAAGGTGAATTTGAACGAACAGAGAAAAGAGAGAGATGCGTTTTTGAATCCCAAGGAGAGGGCTGCTCGCTGAGTTGGGACTGCGATTTCGGAGAGGTCCGAAGGGATAGAAGTAGTCTGCCGATTCAGGCAGGATAATATTTCTCCGGTCGAGGCCGCGAGGTAAAAAGGAGTTGACAACGGATTGTTGTACACGAGAAGCAGCGTCAGCAGTTTTCGTTACGAATTAAGGTAAAAGGACTAAACTTTTTTTGATAAAGAATCCATTAGAAGATTGGATGCCTATCTCATGCTTTGTTGAACTTATGCTTTTAAATGAACAGTGTCGTCAGCTGTAACGTACCCAGAAAATATAATATAGTTGTAATTCAAGTATAACCAAGAAATTAATTTATCTTATGTCTTTTCAATAAATTGTTTGATTTAATTATTACTTGGGCCTCCGCTTGACTGAAGTTCCACGCTACCACTTCCACATGTTAGTCGAAGGTTTTACAACTTGGTGGCAGAAGGTGGTATGCACAGCAAGGACTCTGAACATTAAAAGACTAGTTTAAGAGACAGAACTCCAGACGCAAGACCGTGTGTAGAAAAAAGCGACACCAGCATCGTGCCGGACAGTTCCTCTAAGAAAGAGCTCCAGATGCAAGACCGTGTGCATAGGAAAACGACACTAGTATAGTGCCGGACAGTTCCCCTAAGAAAGTGCTCCAGACGCAAGACCGTGTGTAGAAAAAAGCGACACCAGCATCGTGCCGGACAGTTCCTCTAAGAAAGAGCTCCAGATGCAAGACCGTGTGCATAGGAAAACGACACCAGTATAGTGCCGGACAGTTCCCCTAAGAAAGTGCTCCAGACGCAAGACTGTGCGTAGAGAAAAGTGACACCAGTATCGTGCCGGACAGTTCCCCAAAAAGGTGCTTTAGACGACATCCAGATGCAAGACTGTGCAGTGAAAGGAGACTACAGTGCAGTGCAGTGCCGTGCAGTACAGTTCCCGAGAGAAAATGCCCCAGCAAAACAAAAGGTAAGCTCATTATTTTGAGTGGCTCTTAATTTATTAATTAATTGAAATGTTGATAAGAAATTAATATTTTAAAGGAAAACTTTTGTTTTGAGGTAAATGAAAATTTTAAAATTGAAAAATTGGTTAGTTAAAATAGAAAATTATTAACTTATTAATTAATTATAGTACAAGGAAGCTGATACCCTTTGTCATTGGCTTTAAATTTTGAAATTTTTTTTTAAATTAAGAATACAGAAAACTAAAATCGAACTAGATTCTTAAAAAAAAAAAAAAAAAAAAAAAAAAAAAAGAAAAGAAATTAGATGTCATGTAAGAAAAGTACCATTGTGAGGAAAGTTTGTTTGAAAAATATTTTAGAATCAATTTGGATTATTTAATGATTGATTTTCCTAAATATATACTTGTATTCAAAATAGAAAAAGCATATGAAAAGGTTGCAAGGAATGTTCAATTCTGAGTAAAATAGGGAAAATTGTTTACCTATAGCATTTGGAAATATATATATTTTTTTTTATGTTCTATATTTTGTGTGTGTAGGGAATGTAAAAAGTGGGAAAATTATACTTTCTTTTCGAAACTAACACTAAAACGTAGAATGTCTGAAATTTATTATAGTATTGCTAATTTATTTATGTATATTGTGAATACGTTTGAAAACATTTTATAACGGTAGATAAGGTTAGAATATTCTCGGTGAAGTGTCAAATTCACATCTTCTGAGGTAGTTGAAAAAAAAATATATAAATAAATATATGAAGAGGGAAATCGTTAGGTTATCTTTGTAGTAGCGGTAGGAATATAAAATCGATAGATAATGGCGAAAATAACGGCATTGAAATATTGCCGAAAGGCTGATCTGCAAAATTTAGCAGAGGTATTAGGAGTTCAGATAGAAGAAAGTGACATAATAGCGACGATTATCCAAAAGATAGAGGGCGCGGACGATTATGATGCCGACTTTGCATTAACACAAGTGGGATATATAGTAAAAGATAGGGAAGATCTAATACTTTTAGAAAGAGAGAAAAAAGAAAAAGAAGAGATAGAAAAAGAGAGAAATTTTCAATTAGAGCAATTAAAATTAACGCAAAACTCAGGGAGGCGTAACTCGACTTCCAGTAACGGATCGGAAAGACCTAAATTAGCGCTAAAAACTATAATGCATCGTTTTGATCCAGAGCGTTCGGACATAACTCTATTTTTAAACTTGTTTGAACGACAGGCATTAAGGTCTGGGATAGAAAATGAGGATCTGGTCACGCACTTATTAGCTTTGTTGCCCGTACAGATAGCTGAATTGATCTTGCGCGAACCGACAGACCGAGTTGACAACTTTCAGCATGTGAAGTCAATCCTGTTAGCTCGTTTTAGATTGAGTGGCGAGGCTTATAGACAAAAATTAGATAAACATTTGCGAGACCAGAATAGCCCGTGGAAAGACCTCATTTTTGAACTAAATAGCTTTCTAGAAGGGTGGTTAAATGATCTTGAGGTTACTAATTTTAAAGAGTTAAAAGATTTGCTAATCACCGAACAGATTAAGAGGCGTGCTCCAGCAGAATTAAGGGAGCACTTTATAGATTCGTGGGCCAAATATAAAGATCCAGGAACACTAGCTAAGGATCTGGATGAATACGAAACTATAAAAGGGGCGTCAAAAAAATCGTGGAACAAAAAGCTAAAATTCGAAGAAAATTCGCGGGATGAGAAAATGGAAAATGAAGACGAAACGAGAGGGGGGCATTCCGAAACCAGAACTAACTGGAGAGAACGAAATATAGAGAAAGAAAGGGAAAAAATCTTTGAGCGCAAAAGGGCTATTAGGTGTTTCATTTGCTCGAGCCCAAACCATTTGAAGGTTAATTGTCCCGAAAACAAAAGAAATAGAGAGCAAATTACCAGCGTTCATCATATTAACGGAAGTACAAATTTTGAAGAAAGTTTTAAGCCTTATCTAAGCCGCGCGCTAATCAACGGAAGGGAATGCACAACATTAAGAGATAGTGGAAGTGAATATGATGTAATTTCGAGGAGATTTATTAAACGCAATCAATTAGACGGTGGCACCATTCGAGTTAGACAGCCGTTAATGAACAATACTCGTCGCTTACCGACCGCCGAAGTTGTTTTAAAAATTGAAGGACTCGGGAGACTAAAAACAAAAGCTATCGTGACGGACAGAAAGACGAATTTGTCTTACTATATTTTGGGTAACAAAACTCAAAAATTAATTGATGATATTAAAAGGAAAAAAATGCAGATTTCAGATGCAGTGGTCATCCATAACATAGCGAAAGCGAAAAACGAAAACGGGAATCCATCCCGAAGGGAAGAGAATAAGATAAGAGAGGATTACTCAAAATTGACGAGCGTGAACTTGGGAGAAAGGAAGGAAATGGGAGGTACCCGGTCAAAAACGAGATATGAGAATTGGGAGGGAAGGAAGGATAATACTGTATCACCCACGAAAAAGGAAGATCAGGTTTTAGGATCGAATAAAAGAAAACAGAAAGATGTCAAAGGGGATCATGAGATGGGTTGCCCCATACGAGAAGTCAAACTGAAAAAGGGGTTAGAAAAATCGCATCATGAGTGTGATCATTTAACACAAGCAAATAGGGCGTGTCAAAGTATAGATAGATCGGATAATCAAAGGGATACGTCGGTGAAAATAACACTGAGAAGGAACAAAAGAGAATTTTGGTTTAGAAATAACGAGAACAAAAAGTATCTCAGGTCAGAAAATCTAGTAAAGGATTTGGACGGGAATAAAGAGCGCGAAAGTGTTATGAGACAGATTAGTCGGAGGACGGGCGACTCTAAAATGTCCCCGGCTTATTGTGTGGCGAGCGCCACAGGTAGACACGAAAAGTTGCAAAATTATCGTGTAAATAGACAAAAACCACAAGAAAAAAACGCGGAGAAAATAAATAGGTTGACAAGCGAAGATTCACGTCCGAGACACTATCCTAAATATAGAAATAAGCCTTCACATGACAGGCTCTAGCAGTTAGAAATGTAGCGCCGGATCAAGTGAGTCGAATTCGATTTAACGAAGTGTACATAAGTGAGTCGAATTTGATTTAACTAGGTGTACATATTAAATTTATCTTATTTTGTGTAAATGTCATAGTGTAAAATTTTAAATGTGTTTTGTCTTTTAAAAGTGAAATTTCATAATCAAAGGTACTCAGCATTAGTAAGTTAAATGTAAATTGTATGAAAAGTTTTTTGTGAAAAAGGTGAGTGAGATATATAAAGGAGGGCCACTCTAATATATGAGCTAACCTTTTCTTTGCAGATATTACGTCTTGCAGCCGAAATATCATTTAAAGGCGGGGGGTATTGTGAAGAATCCAATGGGATTCACAAAAAAGGTCCCATATATTTTCAAATGAGAACTCTAGATAGGAAAAGCAATGTATAAGCATAACAGCTCAAAATATTTCTAAGTCTCAAGGTTCTGCCGGAAATGATAAAAAGAATCAATCCATCTAAACCAATCTTAAAGGTTGACGGAAAAGTAGAACGGCATGAAAAAAATAGGAGTTATGGAATTCCTTTTAAGTAGCAACTTTGCCGATATTTTCCCAGGACAATTTAAAAATGAAACTAGATGCGAAATTTTCTCACGCTAGCAGCGAGGGTCTCTCTTGACCAATGATATCGAAGTTTGTTAGTGATATCATTCAACCTAGGCTCTGAGTGGGCCGACAGATAGCCTTTGTTTTAGGAAGGTGAATTTGAACGAACAGAGAAAAGAGAGAGATGCGTTTTTGAATCCCAAGGAGAGGGCTGCTCGCTGAGTTGGGACTGCGATTTCGGAGAGGTCCGAAGGGATAGAAGTAGTCTGCCGATTCAGGCAGGATAATATTTCTCCGGTCGAGGCCGCGAGGTAAAAAGGAGTTGACAACGGATTGTTGTACACGAGAAGCAGCGTCAGCAGTTTTCGTTACGAATTAAGGTAAAAGGACTAAACTTTTTTTGATAAAGAATCCATTAGAAGATTGGATGCCTATCTCATGCTTTGTTGAACTTATGCTTTTAAATGAACAGTGTCGTCAGCTGTAACGTACCCAGAAAATATAATATAGTTGTAATTCAAGTATAACCAAGAAATTAATTTATCTTATGTCTTTTCAATAAATTGTTTGATTTAATTATTACTTGGGCCTCCGCTTGACTGAAGTTCCACGCTACCACTTCCACATGTTAGTCGAAGGTTTTACAACTTGGTGGCAGAAGGTGGTATGCACAGCAAGGACTCTGAACATTAAAAGACTAGTTTAAGAGACAGAACTCCAGACGCAAGACCGTGTGTAGAAAAAAGCGACACCAGCATCGTGCCGGACAGTTCCTCTAAGAAAGAGCTCCAGATGCAAGACCGTGTGCATAGGAAAACGACACTAGTATAGTGCCGGACAGTTCCCCTAAGAAAGTGCTCCAGACGCAAGACCGTGTGTAGAAAAAAGCGACACCAGCATCGTGCCGGACAGTTCCTCTAAGAAAGAGCTCCAGATGCAAGACCGTGTGCATAGGAAAACGACACCAGTATAGTGCCGGACAGTTCCCCTAAGAAAGTGCTCCAGACGCAAGACTGTGCGTAGAGAAAAGTGACACCAGTATCGTGCCGGACAGTTCCCCAAAAAGGTGCTTTAGACGACATCCAGATGCAAGACTGTGCAGTGAAAGGAGACTACAGTGCAGTGCAGTGCCGTGCAGTACAGTTCCCGAGAGAAAATGCCCCAGCAAAACAAAAGGTAAGCTCATTATTTTGAGTGGCTCTTAATTTATTAATTAATTGAAATGTTGATAAGAAATTAATATTTTAAAGGAAAACTTTTGTTTTGAGGTAAATGAAAATTTTAAAATTGAAAAATTGGTTAGTTAAAATAGAAAATTATTAACTTATTAATTAATTATAGTACAAGGAAGCTGATACCCTTTGTCATTGGCTTTAAATTTTGAAATTTTTTTTAAAATTAAGAATACAGAAAACTAAAATCGAACTAGATTCTTAAAAAAAAAAAAAAAAAAAAAAAAAAAAAAAGAAAAGAAATTAGATGTCATGTAAGAAAAGTACCATTGTGAGGAAAGTTTGTTTGAAAAATATTTTAGAATCAATTTGGATTATTTAATGATTGATTTTCCTAAATATATACTTGTATTCAAAATAGAAAAAGCATATGAAAAGGTTGCAAGGAATGTTCAATTCTGAGTAAAATAGGGAAAATTGTTTACCTATAGCATTTGGAAATATATATTTTTTTTTTTATGTTCTATATTTTGTGTGTGTAGGGAATGTAAAAAGTGGGAAAATTATACTTTCTTTTCGAAACTAACACTAAAACGTAGAATGTCTGAAATTTATTATAGTATTGCTAATTTATTTATGTATATTGTGAATACGTTTGAAAACATTTTATAACGGTAGATAAGGTTAGAATATTCTCGGTGAAGTGTCAAATTCACATCTTCTGAGGTAGTTGAAAAAAAAATATATAAATAAATATATGAAGAGGGAAATCGTTAGGTTATCTTTGTAGTAGCGGTAGGAATATAAAATCGATAGATAATGGCGAAAATAACGGCATTGAAATATTGCCGAAAGGCTGATCTGCAAAATTTAGCAGAGGTATTAGGAGTTCAGATAGAAGAAAGTGACATAATAGCGACGATTATCCAAAAGATAGAGGGCGCGGACGATTATGATGCCGACTTTGCATTAACACAAGTGGGATATATAGTAAAAGATAGGGAAGATCTAATACTTTTAGAAAGAGAGAAAAAAGAAAAAGAAGAGATAGAAAAAGAGAGAAATTTTCAATTAGAGCAATTAAAATTAACGCAAAACTCAGGGAGGCGTAACTCGACTTCCAGTAACGGATCGGAAAGACCTAAATTAGCGCTAAAAACTATAATGCATCGTTTTGATCCAGAGCGTTCGGACATAACTCTATTTTTAAACTTGTTTGAACGACAGGCATTAAGGTCTGGGATAGAAAATGAGGATCTGGTCACGCACTTATTAGCTTTGTTGCCCGTACAGATAGCTGAATTGATCTTGCGCGAACCGACAGACCGAGTTGACAACTTTCAGCATGTGAAGTCAATCCTGTTAGCTCGTTTTAGATTGAGTGGCGAGGCTTATAGACAAAAATTAGATAAACATTTGCGAGACCAGAATAGCCCGTGGAAAGACCTCATTTTTGAACTAAATAGCTTTCTAGAAGGGTGGTTAAATGATCTTGAGGTTACTAATTTTAAAGAGTTAAAAGATTTGCTAATCACCGAACAGATTAAGAGGCGTGCTCCAGCAGAATTAAGGGAGCACTTTATAGATTCGTGGGCCAAATATAAAGATCCAGGAACACTAGCTAAGGATCTGGATGAATACGAAACTATAAAAGGGGCGTCAAAAAAATCGTGGAACAAAAAGCTAAAATTCGAAGAAAATTCGCGGGATGAGAAAATGGAAAATGAAGACGAAACGAGAGGGGGGCATTCCGAAACCAGAACTAACTGGAGAGAACGAAATATAGAGAAAGAAAGGGAAAAAATCTTTGAGCGCAAAAGGGCTATTAGGTGTTTCATTTGCTCGAGCCCAAACCATTTGAAGGTTAATTGTCCCGAAAACAAAAGAAATAGAGAGCAAATTACCAGCGTTCATCATATTAACGGAAGTACAAATTTTGAAGAAAGTTTTAAGCCTTATCTAAGCCGCGCGCTAATCAACGGAAGGGAATGCACAACATTAAGAGATAGTGGAAGTGAATATGATGTAATTTCGAGGAGATTTATTAAACGCAATCAATTAGACGGTGGCACCATTCGAGTTAGACAGCCGTTAATGAACAATACTCGTCGCTTACCGACCGCCGAAGTTGTTTTAAAAATTGAAGGACTCGGGAGACTAAAAACAAAAGCTATCGTGACGGACAGAAAGACGAATTTGTCTTACTATATTTTGGGTAACAAAACTCAAAAATTAATTGATGATATTAAAAGGAAAAAAATGCAGATTTCAGATGCAGTGGTCATCCATAACATAGCGAAAGCGAAAAACGAAAACGGGAATCCATCCCGAAGGGAAGAGAATAAGATAAGAGAGGATTACTCAAAATTGACGAGCGTGAACTTGGGAGAAAGGAAGGAAATGGGAGGTACCCGGTCAAAAACGAGATATGAGAATTGGGAGGGAAGGAAGGATAATACTGTATCACCCACGAAAAAGGAAGATCAGGTTTTAGGATCGAATAAAAGAAAAAAGAAAGATGTCAAAGGGGATCATGAGATGGGTTGCCCCATACGAGAAGTCAAACTGAAAAAGGGGTTAGAAAAATCGCATCATGAGTGTGATGATTTAACACAAGCAAATAGGGCGTGTCAAAGTATAGATAGATCGGATAATCAAAGGGATACGTCGGTGAAAATAACACTGAGAAGGAACAAAAGAGAATTTTGGTTTAGAAATAACGAGAACAAAAAGTATCTCAGGTCAGAAAATCTAGTAAAGGATTTGGACGGGAATAAAGAGCGCGAAAGTGTTATGAGACAGATTAGTCGGAGGACGGGCGACTCTAAAATGTCCCCGGCTTATTGTGTGGCGAGCGCCACAGGTAGACACGAAAAGTTGCAAAATTATCGTGTAAATAGACAAAAACCACAAGAAAAAAACGCGGAGAAAATAAATAGGTTGACAAGCGAAGATTCACGTCCGAGACACTATCCTAAATATAGAAATAAGCCTTCACATGACAGGCTCTAGCAGTTAGAAATGTAGCGCCGGATCAAGTGAGTCGAATTCGATTTAACGAAGTGTACATAAGTGAGTCGAATTTGATTTAACTAGGTGTACATATTAAATTTATCTTATTTTGTGTAAATGTCATAGTGTAAAATTTTAAATGTGTTTTGTCTTTTAAAAGTGAAATTTCATAATCAAAGGTACTCAGCATTAGTAAGTTAAATGTAAATTGTATGAAAAGTTTTTTGTGAAAAAGGTGAGTGAGATATATAAAGGAGGGCCACTCTAATATATGAGCTAACCTTTTCTTTGCAGATATTACGTCTTGCAGCCGAAATATCATTTAAAGGCGGGGGGTATTGTGAAGAATCCAATGGGATTCACAAAAAAGGTCCCATATATTTTCAAATGAGAACTCTAGATAGGAAAAGCAATGTATAAGCATAACAGCTCAAAATATTTCTAAGTCTCAAGGTTCTGCCGGAAATGATAAAAAGAATCAATCCATCTAAACCAATCTTAAAGGTTGACGGAAAAGTAGAACGGCATGAAAAAAATAGGAGTTATGGAATTCCTTTTAAGTAGCAACTTTGCCGATATTTTCCCAGGACAATTTAAAAATGAAACTAGATGCGAAATTTTCTCACGCTAGCAGCGAGGGTCTCTCTTGACCAATGATATCGAAGTTTGTTAGTGATATCATTCAACCTAGGCTCTGAGTGGGCCGACAGATAGCCTTTGTTTTAGGAAGGTGAATTTGAACGAACAGAGAAAAGAGAGAGATGCGTTTTTGAATCCCAAGGAGAGGGCTGCTCGCTGAGTTGGGACTGCGATTTCGGAGAGGTCCGAAGGGATAGAAGTAGTCTGCCGATTCAGGCAGGATAATATTTCTCCGGTCGAGGCCGCGAGGTAAAAAGGAGTTGACAACGGATTGTTGTACACGAGAAGCAGCGTCAGCAGTTTTCGTTACGAATTAAGGTAAAAGGACTAAACTTTTTTTGATAAAGAATCCATTAGAAGATTGGATGCCTATCTCATGCTTTGTTGAACTTATGCTTTTAAATGAACAGTGTCGTCAGCTGTAACGTACCCAGAAAATATAATATAGTTGTAATTCAAGTATAACCAAGAAATTAATTTATCTTATGTCTTTTCAATAAATTGTTTGATTTAATTATTACTTGGGCCTCCGCTTGACTGAAGTTCCACGCTACCACTTCCACATGTTAGTCGAAGGTTTTACAACTTGGTGGCAGAAGGTGGTATGCACAGCAAGGACTCTGAACATTAAAAGACTAGTTTAAGAGACAGAACTCCAGACGCAAGACCGTGTGTAGAAAAAAGCGACACCAGCATCGTGCCGGACAGTTCCTCTAAGAAAGAGCTCCAGATGCAAGACCGTGTGCATAGGAAAACGACACTAGTATAGTGCCGGACAGTTCCCCTAAGAAAGTGCTCCAGACGCAAGACCGTGTGTAGAAAAAAGCGACACCAGCATCGTGCCGGACAGTTCCTCTAAGAAAGAGCTCCAGATGCAAGACCGTGTGCATAGGAAAACGACACCAGTATAGTGCCGGACAGTTCCCCTAAGAAAGTGCTCCAGACGCAAGACTGTGCGTAGAGAAAAGTGACACCAGTATCGTGCCGGACAGTTCCCCAAAAAGGTGCTTTAGACGACATCCAGATGCAAGACTGTGCAGTGAAAGGAGACTACAGTGCAGTGCAGTGCCGTGCAGTACAGTTCCCGAGAGAAAATGCCCCAGCAAAACAAAAGGTAAGCTCATTATTTTGAGTGGCTCTTAATTTATTAATTAATTGAAATGTTGATAAGAAATTAATATTTTAAAGGAAAACTTTTGTTTTGAGGTAAATGAAAATTTTAAAATTGAAAAATTGGTTAGTTAAAATAGAAAATTATTAACTTATTAATTAATTATAGTACAAGGAAGCTGATACCCTTTGTCATTGGCTTTAAATTTTGAAATTTTTTTTTAAATTAAGAATACAGAAAACTAAAATCGAACTAGATTCTTAAAAAAAAAAAAAAAAAAAAAAAAAAAAAAAAGAAAAGAAATTAGATGTCATGTAAGAAAAGTACCATTGTGAGGAAAGTTTGTTTGAAAAATATTTTAGAATCAATTTGGATTATTTAATGATTGATTTTCCTAAATATATACTTGTATTCAAAATAGAAAAAGCATATGAAAAGGTTGCAAGGAATGTTCAATTCTGAGTAAAATAGGGAAAATTGTTTACCTATAGCATTTGGAAATATATATTTTTTTTTTTATGTTCTATATTTTGTGTGTGTAGGGAATGTAAAAAGTGGGAAAATTATACTTTCTTTTCGAAACTAACACTAAAACGTAGAATGTCTGAAATTTATTATAGTATTGCTAATTTATTTATGTATATTGTGAATACGTTTGAAAACATTTTATAACGGTAGATAAGGTTAGAATATTCTCGGTGAAGTGTCAAATTCACATCTTCTGAGGTAGTTGAAAAAAAAATATATAAATAAATATATGAAGAGGGAAATCGTTAGGTTATCTTTGTAGTAGCGGTAGGAATATAAAATCGATAGATAATGGCGAAAATAACGGCATTGAAATATTGCCGAAAGGCTGATCTGCAAAATTTAGCAGAGGTATTAGGAGTTCAGATAGAAGAAAGTGACATAATAGCGACGATTATCCAAAAGATAGAGGGCGCGGACGATTATGATGCCGACTTTGCATTAACACAAGTGGGATATATAGTAAAAGATAGGGAAGATCTAATACTTTTAGAAAGAGAGAAAAAAGAAAAAGAAGAGATAGAAAAAGAGAGAAATTTTCAATTAGAGCAATTAAAATTAACGCAAAACTCAGGGAGGCGTAACTCGACTTCCAGTAACGGATCGGAAAGACCTAAATTAGCGCTAAAAACTATAATGCATCGTTTTGATCCAGAGCGTTCGGACATAACTCTATTTTTAAACTTGTTTGAACGACAGGCATTAAGGTCTGGGATAGAAAATGAGGATCTGGTCACGCACTTATTAGCTTTGTTGCCCGTACAGATAGCTGAATTGATCTTGCGCGAACCGACAGACCGAGTTGACAACTTTCAGCATGTGAAGTCAATCCTGTTAGCTCGTTTTAGATTGAGTGGCGAGGCTTATAGACAAAAATTAGATAAACATTTGCGAGACCAGAATAGCCCGTGGAAAGACCTCATTTTTGAACTAAATAGCTTTCTAGAAGGGTGGTTAAATGATCTTGAGGTTACTAATTTTAAAGAGTTAAAAGATTTGCTAATCACCGAACAGATTAAGAGGCGTGCTCCAGCAGAATTAAGGGAGCACTTTATAGATTCGTGGGCCAAATATAAAGATCCAGGAACACTAGCTAAGGATCTGGATGAATACGAAACTATAAAAGGGGCGTCAAAAAAATCGTGGAACAAAAAGCTAAAATTCGAAGAAAATTCGCGGGATGAGAAAATGGAAAATGAAGACGAAACGAGAGGGGGGCATTCCGAAACCAGAACTAACTGGAGAGAACGAAATATAGAGAAAGAAAGGGAAAAAATCTTTGAGCGCAAAAGGGCTATTAGGTGTTTCATTTGCTCGAGCCCAAACCATTTGAAGGTTAATTGTCCCGAAAACAAAAGAAATAGAGAGCAAATTACCAGCGTTCATCATATTAACGGAAGTACAAATTTTGAAGAAAGTTTTAAGCCTTATCTAAGCCGCGCGCTAATCAACGGAAGGGAATGCACAACATTAAGAGATAGTGGAAGTGAATATGATGTAATTTCGAGGAGATTTATTAAACGCAATCAATTAGACGGTGGCACCATTCGAGTTAGACAGCCGTTAATGAACAATACTCGTCGCTTACCGACCGCCGAAGTTGTTTTAAAAATTGAAGGACTCGGGAGACTAAAAACAAAAGCTATCGTGACGGACAGAAAGACGAATTTGTCTTACTATATTTTGGGTAACAAAACTCAAAAATTAATTGATGATATTAAAAGGAAAAAAATGCAGATTTCAGATGCAGTGGTCATCCATAACATAGCGAAAGCGAAAAACGAAAACGGGAATCCATCCCGAAGGGAAGAGAATAAGATAAGAGAGGATTACTCAAAATTGACGAGCGTGAACTTGGGAGAAAGGAAGGAAATGGGAGGTACCCGGTCAAAAACGAGATATGAGAATTGGGAGGGAAGGAAGGATAATACTGTATCACCCACGAAAAAGGAAGATCAGGTTTTAGGATCGAATAAAAGAAAAAAGAAAGATGTCAAAGGGGATCATGAGATGGGTTGCCCCATACGAGAAGTCAAACTGAAAAAGGGGTTAGAAAAATCGCATCATGAGTGTGATGATTTAACACAAGCAAATAGGGCGTGTCAAAGTATAGATAGATCGGATAATCAAAGGGATACGTCGGTGAAAATAACACTGAGAAGGAACAAAAGAGAATTTTGGTTTAGAAATAACGAGAACAAAAAGTATCTCAGGTCAGAAAATCTAGTAAAGGATTTGGACGGGAATAAAGAGCGCGAAAGTGTTATGAGACAGATTAGTCGGAGGACGGGCGACTCTAAAATGTCCCCGGCTTATTGTGTGGCGAGCGCCACAGGTAGACACGAAAAGTTGCAAAATTATCGTGTAAATAGACAAAAACCACAAGAAAAAAACGCGGAGAAAATAAATAGGTTGACAAGCGAAGATTCACGTCCGAGACACTATCCTAAATATAGAAATAAGCCTTCACATGACAGGCTCTAGCAGTTAGAAATGTAGCGCCGGATCAAGTGAGTCGAATTCGATTTAACGAAGTGTACATAAGTGAGTCGAATTTGATTTAACTAGGTGTACATATTAAATTTATCTTATTTTGTGTAAATGTCATAGTGTAAAATTTTAAATGTGTTTTGTCTTTTAAAAGTGAAATTTCATAATCAAAGGTACTCAGCATTAGTAAGTTAAATGTAAATTGTATGAAAAGTTTTTTGTGAAAAAGGTGAGTGAGATATATAAAGGAGGGCCACTCTAATATATGAGCTAACCTTTTCTTTGCAGATATTACGTCTTGCAGCCGAAATATCATTTAAAGGCGGGGGGTATTGTGAAGAATCCAATGGGATTCACAAAAAAGGTCCCATATATTTTCAAATGAGAACTCTAGATAGGAAAAGCAATGTATAAGCATAACAGCTCAAAATATTTCTAAGTCTCAAGGTTCTGCCGGAAATGATAAAAAGAATCAATCCATCTAAACCAATCTTAAAGGTTGACGGAAAAGTAGAACGGCATGAAAAAAATAGGAGTTATGGAATTCCTTTTAAGTAGCAACTTTGCCGATATTTTCCCAGGACAATTTAAAAATGAAACTAGATGCGAAATTTTCTCACGCTAGCAGCGAGGGTCTCTCTTGACCAATGATATCGAAGTTTGTTAGTGATATCATTCAACCTAGGCTCTGAGTGGGCCGACAGATAGCCTTTGTTTTAGGAAGGTGAATTTGAACGAACAGAGAAAAGAGAGAGATGCGTTTTTGAATCCCAAGGAGAGGGCTGCTCGCTGAGTTGGGACTGCGATTTCGGAGAGGTCCGAAGGGATAGAAGTAGTCTGCCGATTCAGGCAGGATAATATTTCTCCGGTCGAGGCCGCGAGGTAAAAAGGAGTTGACAACGGATTGTTGTACACGAGAAGCAGCGTCAGCAGTTTTCGTTACGAATTAAGGTAAAAGGACTAAACTTTTTTTGATAAAGAATCCATTAGAAGATTGGATGCCTATCTCATGCTTTGTTGAACTTATGCTTTTAAATGAACAGTGTCGTCAGCTGTAACGTACCCAGAAAATATAATATAGTTGTAATTCAAGTATAACCAAGAAATTAATTTATCTTATGTCTTTTCAATAAATTGTTTGATTTAATTATTACTTGGGCCTCCGCTTGACTGAAGTTCCACGCTACCACTTCCACATGTTAGTCGAAGGTTTTACACGGGTTAGGTTTCCTTAGAAAGACCCCCACGCAGGGCACTCCCCCTTAAGGCCTATATCCCTCGTGTAGATAATTGGCCGTCATAAAACTCAACCAATCATTTGAACACTTTGTAAAGTTCTTGTATTATCATGCTGACAAGTAGTGTCAAGTGTCACCTGTTGGCACTTTACGCGAGCATATTTTCTCAAACTGTTTTTAATTTCACAAGAACATATATAATAATTTGTGGAAGATGAAACACTATTTTAGATCACTATTTCTCACACGTTAAAAAGAAAGCGAAAAAAAAAATCAATATTTTTTGCGAGTAATTCTGCCTAGAGCTTTCTTCGGATGACAACAAGTATTGACATGCACCTGGTTAATCCTTTTGTATGCCATTTACTTTGTACAATACATGTCTACTGATATCATTTATAAAAAATGCTTATTATTTAACATCAGTTTAAACATATTCTAAAATATCAACCGAAGCAGAGTAACAAAACAGTTTCTTAAGGTTCCTATAACAGACTTCAGATTCTTTTCTCCAATGTTAAACCTCGCCCATAGCAGTCATTCGCAGTTTTTAAAGTAATACATACAGTAAACTCCCGACTATCCGGCTCTCGACTATCCGACCCTCCGTACTATCCGGCCTATTAAAAGAAATGAGGAATGTTGCAAGCGGCCAAGGCAGGCAGGTTCCCGTCCAGGTGGGTGCCAAAAGCATGGAAAGAAATTCCAAATATAGTAATTGCAAAGTCTGGGAACATCCTTTTGGACCAAAAATGTAAATATAAACCCGTGGGGGAAACTGCAATGGGAGATTAGAACGATAAGCTTCTTCCTTTGCTGAAAAATATACCGGACTCTGACGATGTCAATGCAGAATACATTACAGAATGGATGGCAAACGACGATATTAATGAATTAATTGAAAACGATATTGTAGAAGTGTTGACAGAGGGAGAAATATCAGAAGAAAAAGATTAAAAGGATTGCAGGAAAAATCTCATCCCACATTCGCAAGGGTTTAAGACGATTGAGGCAGCACTGTAGCAGGAGCGCCATTTGAGGTGGGCTGGGGGGGGGGGGCAATAGTCCCCCCTAAGGAATTTGATTTTTCAGAAAATTTATCAACCAGCAATTGTCAGACTCAAACAAAAATTAAAAAATTGCTCAAACGCTAAAATGATTTATCCGATTTGGTTGCAATAAAAACATGCATTAAATAAATGCTTTATACAAAGAAATTAATAGTTATAAAAAAAAAAAATCCTATTCGAACTTTCTTAAGGCGAGACATGTATCGTACTTTGGCTAATTTTAAAAATACATGAAAGACATTTTCTTTTATCAATTTCTTCTCAGCTGTGTACAACTTGATCATAGGAAAACTAGCCCCCTTATGGCTAGAAGGTCAGGGGTAGAGTTTTTTTTTTGGGGGGGGGGGGGGAGGGGGGGGGTTGAAGGAACGAGTATAATTCAAGCTCTTAATTATCCGATTTTCTAACTTTTTTGGATTTAGTGTCACATTATATTTACTGTAATCATTGCAATATTATCAAATTATTCAATTATTTGCTTTATTAAATCCTATTATATATGATACACTCTCAAAATTCTTCAACTCCTGGGAATGGAGTCTGCGCGCACCCGACAAATTAATTTCTTCAACCCAAAAACCGACAGACTTCCACCAAGCCAAAAAGTAAAAGAAAATTACTCCATATTTTAACACGTTTATAATAAAGTAGTGTATAATTTTATCCCTTAAATACAGAAATGAACACACGTGTTATTCCTATGGACCACCATTAATAGTCAATCCTATAGATTCATTTGAAAAATATTCGGGACTTCCTTGTTAAAAGCCAGGTCATCCCGACTCCAACCGAAAGATATAAAGCACAATCCGAAAAAATTAAAGCGTACCTCAGTCACAATGAAGAAAATACGTCAACCTATCTTGACGCAGGACTGTAATTTCATGTAAATATGACAACCGCTAAAAAGATTTATAAAGTGAAAGGCAACCCGACCCAAAATGAAAGAAAATTAATCCATATTTTAATACAATTATTGTAAAAGAAGTCTACAATTATATCTTTAATATAAACTTTACCTTTTCTGTAGAAAAATGAAAATATATATATAGTATTCATTAATGTTCAAATATGTAGCTTTTTTATCTAAAAAATAGTCAGGATTTCTTTGGAAAATAGTATTAACACGAACCCACCTCAAAATAGTGAAAACGCAATCCGAAACAATTAGCACTTTACATTACCTTTACTTGCAGAAAATCACTAATGAAAATTTTCTTATCGCTATAGATCACAAAAGTTGCAAATTTCGTGATCTATTCAGGACGTTCGTGGACTGATTATCCCATGACTGATTGAATTTCAGGATTCTTTTTTTGCGATCATCTAACGAAATTTGCGATTTTTTCCGCTACCGTTTCACGGAATGCACGATTTCTTTCTGCCTTCGTTATCGAAATTGATTTTTTTTCTCGTGACTATTTGTCGAAATTCACGGTATTTTTCCGCGACCAACTGACGAATTTCCATATTTGTTTTTGCGATCTTTTGACAAAATTCCATATTTGTTTTTGCGATCTTTTGACAAAATTCCATATTTGTTTTTGCGATCTTTTGACAAAATTCTCATTTTTTTCCCGATCATTTGTTGAAATTCGTGATTATGTTTTTCTACCACCGACTAATAATATTTGTAATTTTTTGCGCAATATTTACATGAAATTTTGTATCTTATTTCGTGATCGTTTGACGAAATTCCCCTCGATTGTTTGACTAAATTTTCGTGATTTTTTGTGCAGTCTTTTGACGAAATTCGCGATATTTTTCGCAATCCTTTTACAAAATTTGAGATTTTAGTTTGTACAATCATTTGACGAAATCTGCATTTCTTTTCGCGATCTCTGATGAAATTAGCAATATTTTCCTTGGTCGATTAGAAAAATCAGCGATTTTTTCAGGGCGATTTGGGGATTTTTTCTTCAAAATTTGCAAAATTCGCGATTTTTTCTGTGACCCATTGACGAATTGATTTTGCGGAATTCGAAAGAAAAAAAATCGTGGACTTTCACGAAAAGTAAAAAAAATCATAGAATAATCACATGTCCGTGAAAGAAGTTAAGGAGACAAAATCACGAGCTTTTTTATTGTGCGGGATTTTCCCATTTTCTGTGAAATTTGTGCAGTTCGGCACGTTCCCTGTTCCCCAAAGAAAATTTTTCATTGTCCTTCGAAAGGAAATTCTTGAAATGGCGCCCCTGTAGTAAAACCCGAAAGAAAAAAGAGTTGAAAGGAACTAGAAAAAAGTTCCATTTTAGACAGGTCTCTGTCTTAGCAAGTATAATTGTATGATGTTTTTTCATCGAAATTTGATTTTTTCCCCCTTTGAGAAAGAATTCTGTTATAGACAGGCTTCGTTTTCACAAGTTTTACTGTAATACATCTCTTTTCAGAGCCATATTATAGAGTGGATGGCTTAACTGTCTTTGAGGATACCTATAAAAATGGAACCTATAATAGAATCCTGTCTGAAAAGAAAATTTTTCATATTCAATATATCAAAATTTTACCTGTTAAGACGTAAACCTGTTTAAAACGAAATATTTCATTGGTTCTTGAGTTTAGGTATTCAAAGATTTTACTGTTTTTGAAAGCATGATTCAGTTTACGTTTCTCATTTGGAGGGGGGGGGGGGGGGAGAGTTAGTAGACACCCGGATCCTACTCTTAGCTATGTAACTTCCCTCAAAAAATCTTTGCCCCTCCCCCCCAAGAAAGTTCTGAAATGGCGCCCCTGCACTGTAGTGCATTAGTCAGCAGGAATCGACGCCACCTGATATCAACTACTTGCGTAAATGGAGGGACATTGCGTCGCGGAAGAGGGCTAACAGAAGAAGCAGTCCTCTATTAAGGACTTTTTCAAAAACTAAAAACTGTAAGTTTTGACTCTTACCTTATGCATAACTTTTCATATTTGTGCAATCTTTTATTAATAAACAGTAAAATAAGATTTAGTCATTTTTTTACGAATTAGGATTATGTTTTAGGTTAATGTTTTGCTTCTTTTGAAATTGTATATATAAAAATTATCTTAATATGTGCAACATGTGTTTTTAATATCATGGTGGAGGGAGGGCACAAAGTTAGTAAATGTTTATGGAAGTCCTGCCCATCCGGCTTTTTCACTATCCGGCCTACCCTTCCGCCAAATTAGGCCGGATAGTCGGGAGTTTACTGTATACTATATTGTACATTCTTGTTAAAAGATTCTTTTTTTTTTCTATTTGATTCCGAAAATATTCCTAAAATATACTTACTTTTATTTTAAGCGTTAAAATCTTATTAACAGTTCATCAACTTCGATTTTAATACTTTAAATATAAAATTATTTATCTTAGTAAAAGATTTTAATGCTTAAAAAAAGGCAAATTTTTTAAAAACTTATTACACTCTTCATTTTTTACCTTCTACTGTTTAGTTTTTAAAACATTATCTTTATATTCAAAAAGAATCTATATATATAAAAGACAAGGCTGTTTTTTTAGTCATCTGGCCTGAGCTTTCTACTGAACCGATTTTGATAATTATTTCTTTTTTTTAATGAAAGTACTTTATTTGTAGATGTGCCCGCACTCTATTTTTTTTAAAATAATCCCATTTTTATATTTTAATTTTAATTTTAAAAGTCCTTTATGAAATTTCCTACCATTGGTGGTAATCGATTTATTTCCATTGTTGAAGAGAGAAGGGAAACAATGGGAACTACCATATCATTACAAATGCCATTTTCGTATTGCAATTAAATGTAATTAAAAATTTTTTTTTTGAACAGAAAATGACGTCACGATTTAAAATAACGCATTTTTACTCTTAAAACTGTTACATTTCATCTTTTTAGGGTTCCGTACTTAAAAAGTAAAAACGGAACCATTATAAGATCACTCCTGTGTCTGTCCGTATGTCTGTCTGTCTGTCACAGCCATTTTAATCGTAAACTATGGAACGTGGAAAGTTCAAATTCGGGGAAGTAATAAAGACCATTGACCCACATATTTTCAGATTAATAAACATTCATAAATATATTTAGTAAAAAAGTAGAGGGGCTAATTATGCTACTTGAAAAAAAAAATCTTTTCTTTGTATATCATGTGGGGTATCCTGTGAAAGCTTTTGTAACGCTGAACTCAAAAATACATTCTTTTTAATTTTAGGTATTATATTTTCAAAGATATTGTTGAAAATGTAGCGCAGAAATATGTCCCCCCCCCCATCTAATTCCGAATCTACTGAAAGTAAAATTATGAAAAAAATTAGAGGTAGTAGACGTTAATATAAACCTTGCCGGAAAATTATAGCGATTACTCTAGGTCACATAGTTTTTGAGTAATTAGCATTTTTCTGTTATACACAAATTTCGATTTACGGGCATTCAGAAAAATTGTTGAGCATCGCTGAATATACCTATCGTTGCAGAAGAAGAAAAACATTGTTGATAATGATTTTCGAAAAAAATTATCGGTAATTAGCTGAGATATCAACCCTTAAAGATACGGTCAGTTTGGACCATACACAAGGACAGGGCGGCGTACTCTATGCCTAGTTAACGGCTTTTAATGATATATATGTGTAATGTAATGTCCAGTAACAGTATAAAAGCAATAAACGTCAAATTGTTAAAAACATACTAATTTAAGGGGTCTCGGGACTCTAAAAAGTGGAAAAAATGAAAAAAAGACCATTTTCAACATTTAATGTCTTAAAATGTATATGATTTTAAAACATAATTTTAATTGGAATGAAAGATATAAGTATGTTCTTTCGTTTCATGTATTTAAAAAATTGCAAGATACAGAATTAGTATCTATAGGGGGCTCGAAACTGTTAGACATTTGTCGAACAAAAAATTGGCATAACAGTTTACGCGCAGGATTACAAAATAAATATTGCAACTAGAATGAAAATTTTGGTGCTTACTTATACTTCATATTGCAACAATTTCCCTGAACTTATATAAATTTGTATTTAAAGTATTTTTATATTTTTAATGCAATGTTGCATTTAGCTAATACACAATTTTGAAATTTCCAACAGTAAAATCATCTAAAAAAATATTTTTTTGAACAATAAAAAGGAAATTTTAGGTTCAGTTTATACAGAATAACATGGAATATATGTTTTGAAAATTTCATGAAAAAATATTCAGAAGCTTTTGAGGTATCCTGCGCGTTATACCCAAAAACGCCATTTGGAAATTAATGACTTTAAAGTTTTGGAAACGCCGCTTCAGCTATTGAGCGGGTATAATTCTAAAAGCCAAAACTTCTGTTCTAATGGGAATTTCAAGGAAACAATTATATCAAAACATTCAGAAAAGATAGGAGTTTAACATCTAAAAAAATTAAAATTTCTTAAATTTTGACGCTTAAGAGTCCTGCGACCACTTAATCCTTTCCGGCACGGAGTAATTCTATTTATAAACTTATGAAATAACGAACTGACACCAGAATTTATAAACGAATTTATTAGAAAAAGCGAACTTGCTTATTTTCACGTACATGATAAAAGGAAAATTTTAATTAAATATTCTTGGTGCCATTTGTCTGTTTTGGAATTAAAATTAGGTGTCCGTTTTTTAAGGGCATCACCCTCGAAATATTTAATTAGAATGAATCGCATAAATACTGTGAGATTCGCGATAGTTTGCATTGATTGTATCTCTCAATACGCCTCGAGTGACTTTAAAAGTTACTTAAACACCTATCTGGAAAAACGCGGCACTGACCAAGGCGGCGTTGCAACTTTGAGACCTCAATTCGAAGCGCGCTTAGCACAATGCCAAATTTAAACTTTGAACAAAGGTTTTGTTTTAGATACACTGTAGAAATAAAGGTTATTACTACGCTGAATTTAGTTTCATGAAATGCCAAATGAAGTTTAACTATGCACTGCCTTTATTGTCAGTACCGAATTAAGTTCATCATAAACAGATTAGGATAATATTAAAAAAAGAGTTATACGAATAGCTATATTTGATATTGTTCCATATATCTCTTTGAACTTTCATGGTATACCCGATTACACTTTTCTAATATATACAGTTATACCCAACCCTACGTTATATAGTTTTTAAAAAAATCTTAGTATTCTTTTAGCAACTTTTTTTTTTTTTTTTTTTTAATATATATATATATATATATATATATATATATATATATATATATATATATAATACAATTACAAATTCATATATTTATTCTTCGGAACCCTCTGTGCGCGAGTAATGCTCGCACTTGACCGTTTATTTTTATTCTGCTGATACTGATTAGGGATGACTAGGGAAGGTGCATCAACTGCCAACTTATTTGAGTAGGGATGAATTCTGAAGGATCCTAAGAGGAATCCTAAAAATCGCCCCTTCATGGAATACCACAATACACATCACCTTGGAGATGCAAAATTCTCTTCGGAAGAAAAATGTTCCTGAATGTGAGCTAGCTCCCTTCCCCACCCAATCACCTCTTTTTTCTCCCCCTAAATTTGGGAGCTTTAATTTGGTGTTATTGGGAGCTTTTATTTGGTGGTTTGAGGGCATGGCTTTAATATCATGATGTCCTATTTAGCTATTTCTATATTGAAACCCCCCTTCAACGTAAATGTAATCATAAAACGATTTTTTAACACTTTCAGGGGCAAATTATTGTGTTTGTGTAATGCTGAATTCACACAAGAATTTTTGAAAATTTTATTTAATATTAGGGAAATGCAATTTTACAGAATTTTTTCATCAAAGCTATAAAAATAAAATTTCATTCAAATATTCTAATGAGAATCTTGATTAAAATTAAGTGGGACGAAATATATCCCAACGCCTTTCAGTGGTTAAACAAAATCCAAAACTAATGTATTCTTTAAAGTACTATAGATGGCAGCACCATAAGCAGAATTTTCCTTCTAAATGCTACGACCTCCAACTGCCAACTTTTATATCTGGTGCTGCTATCTTTTGCAATTTAAAATGACCAATGTCTTGGAGAATAACTAGAACTACAAAATAGAAAATCAACACTTTAAAAGATAATGATTGTAAAATTTTCGTCATAAAAATTATGAATATAATAAAAAAAAAAATTAGACTTTCATTTATCGAGTAGAATTTGTGATTTTTCAATTGAAAAGAAATAAATCCTAAAGTTATTCTGTAGAAAGTTATAATGTAAGAAAAAAAAAAGTAAATAAGAGCGCATAATATCTATTTTAAACTATCTTTATTGTATTCACATAAAATAGAAACTTTAATTTCATAATTAGATCAGATAAATCTGAGAATTTTAGATTTTTATTTATTTATTATACTTTATATGTGTTATATGCGTGTTATGTATGTTATATGTGTTTTTATAACTATAAAAAAAATTTTTCGAAAACAATATGTCATTAGTAGTAAAAATTCACTTTCTTTAAAAATAACATAAATTCAATTAATCAGTAAGTCTTTTTAAAAAAAAAATAAATCTAACAATATGATAAAAGATAATAAATTGTTGTGCAACTGGCAACGTTTTTTGTTTCAAATAGCATAGCGTGCAATATTAAAAAGTTCTATTCTTTTAACTGGGTAACTTTGAATATTCCGAAAACGATTTTTCTTATTTCGAAATGTTTCATGAATAAGGTAAAAAATTTTAGACAATAACTTTTTTGTTTTTTCCTTTTCAAAATAAATTGAATTATATAATTCGTAATGTTAGAACGATGATTTTACTCTTCTAACCGCCGAATCTAAAATTTTTTGAACATCGATCATGACTATTATAAATTGGATTATATAATTTGTAATGTTAGAACGCTGATTGTGCCCTAACCACCATAAATTAAATAATTCTAAAATGCATGAACATCGATGAGTACAAAATAAATAAAGAGTTAAAACAGAAATTTATCTGGCTTTATTTTTTGATTGAGAAAAATAAATAAAGAAAATAAAAAAAAATACATATAAAAAAATTATTGCTTAACATACGTGTTTTACTTTTATCACTGTATTAACGTCGGGGGCGTAGCTCAGATGGTAGAGCGCTCGCTTAGCATGCGAGAGGTACCGGGATCGATACCCGGCGCCTCCAATTTTTTTGCATTTTTAAAACTTTGCGGGTTTGTTTTAATTTTATGTTTTTAGATCCTTCTCTTAAAAGATGATCATGCATTTAAGAGAGAAAATTATGATTACTTAAAAATTGATGTATCACTTTTAAAAAATAAAGAGATTGATGAGTTTCCAACCTTTTTTGCCTCGTTAGGATGAAAAGAATAAGAAAAGAGGAGCGTACTTTTATGATCGTTAAATTTATGAGCAATAATAAAATGGTCGCTAAGACCAAAAGTAAAACAAAAGAATTAATAACGATATAACAATCTAAAAAGAGATCTATATATTTTTTCTTTATTATTGTTGGAATATTATAGATAAAATGATTTCATAATCTTCAAATTATGGAAAGAATCAATCAATTATAAGCAATTCAATCAATTATAAGTAATTAATTATAAGTTAGATTTATGTGTCAGCACTCTACAATAAATTCTCATATGAAGAAAATAAATTGTTTCTCATCCAATTTTGTGTTTACAATATGAAATGAAATGAGGCATATTTCCAGTAAAAAAGTAGTTATCTTTCTAAATCAGGCATGTCAAACACGCGGCCCGCGGGCCACAACTGGCCCGCCGACACCTTCTCTGTGGCCCGCCAATCCTTGGCATTTTACCTTTGTTTAATTCAGTTACGAGTTACAATTTTCCAACTGAGTAAAAAAGTTGGCAATGAGGCAAAGTGAGCAATTAGGCATATATTAACAATGTTCGGTAGCAAAATTTTTCTGGTAAAAGCAACATTATTTGAACGAGAAAACGTGTTTCATAAATGAAATGAAATACGTAGCGTATAGATACAAGACACAATTTATTATTATTATTATTATTATTATTTTTTTTTAAGTTTTTACTTGAAAAAAATCCAGAAGATTAAAAGTTATACCTTTGCTAGATTAACAGAGCTTGTGTAAAATAATTTTTTTAAGATAATACAATTTAGAAAATCGAATTAAACTTTGTAGATTTGGTTGACAAAAAGTAATGTCAAGTATTTTTTCGAAAAATAAGATTAAATAAACTATGAATTATAATAATAACTTTGGAACTTTACTTGAATATTTGTTTAATATGGCTATGTTTCGTACGTACAAATATTGCTGTGTGCAATTCTAATAATATTATCTACTTTGTTTAATGTGGCCCGCGTCTTAGTATGCAATGCTTCATTTGGCCCACGGCGGTAGACGAGTTTGACATGCCTGTTCTAAATCATATTTCAAGGACATTTCTAAATGACTTTTTATATGAATTGTTGACAAACTAAATACTGTAAAAGAACTTATTTTCGCGAGCCATTAATTTTCGCGAAAATGAAGATATCTGTGATTTCGCGAGCTGAAAATTTCGCGAATTTTATATGAACAGAACCGAAAGTTGAAAAATCCTGAAACTACCTAAATAGAACCTCTTTTGCATAAGGCATTTTCAGAAATTTCCTTTTGTCCAAAAAGAAATTTTTGTACTTATTTCTTATTTAAGTAATTGTAATCATTAAATTTTGGATAAGTGAAAAAATTTTGATTTTTTTTTATTATTTGAGGCGAAAAAAAAAAATATTTCGCGATGCTTAAATTTTCGCGATTATGACGAGCTCGCGAAAATCGCGAAAATTAAAGCCTCGCGAAAATAAGTGCTTTTACAGTAACTTTTTATCATAATTTCCACATAATTAATGAAAGAATATTTCTCTGCGATTAATTTGTTAAAATATATATTAAGTTTAATGTAACAATTTTGTATTTAATTAACAGCTCTTTCTTTTCAATTAAAAGTTAGATTAGCACAAACTACTACTGGATTTGTACAAGTTTGTTTATGTGTCTATACAAATAAATTAAGTAATACGATTTCAAGCTGAATACACCACATAGCTGGATATAATAGAATTGGATACATCCTCAACTGGACTGGGATACCGATACTAGGATGGATCATTCAAGGTAAGAGAATTTTATTTACCTATTTATTGAATCATTTATTTATTAAAAAGGGAAGCTGAAATAGCTGTAATTACCTTCTAACAATTATTACAAGTTAAGAATTTTGGGCAGTGGTTGAGTTTAACATTATTTTTTACTTGGCATTTCAAATCTTATTTGTAAAGTGGAATTTTAACTGTAATTGATTTTACTTTTCCGGTAGGTTCATCAGTGGTCGCCTGTGAACCAAATAAGAGAGAAGGGAAGGCTGAGACCAATAGTAAAACCAGTCGGTCGTACCAATCCCAAAACGTTCTTCTATCTCATGCATGTTAATATACTTCAAAATTCACTATCACTGTGCCAAATAAAATGACAATCTATGCAGTCCCCGATCATGACTATGTATGGGGTATGTATTATGGACCCATTCAAACCGTTGCAACATTATTAAATGGAACTGATGGTGAGTCATATTTGTAGTGCATAAACAATATTTTCGCATCTTGGATTTTACATAAAAGAAAATTCTTAGCTCCGTCAATTCTAAATTAAATACCTTAATAAAAATACTCTTTTTTTTCTTCTTAGTACAGAACAAAACTCTTTTGTATAACTTTGACAACTTATTATGTTACTTTAAGATGAATTTAATAACTTCAACTTATAGAAGAGTGTCAAATACTCTAACATATAAATATGTGTTAATCAACTTGCTTTCTTTTGCATCTTTTTAAGTTGTACTACATACAAGATAATATTAAATAAAATTCATTCTACTTCACAAGTAGAAAATGTTTTTTCAATAAATCTAAAAAGATGGAAATTTTGGTTTTGTTTTTCACATTTAACTCAAAAGAAAAAAATTTGGATACGGAAGAAAATTTATCTTATGACAATTAGAACTGATTATTTTCAATCACTAAAGTTTAGATACAGTTTAAGTTCATTTCTAATACAATCTATTAAAATCAAAATATTATTTCTTATTTAATACTGGTTGAAACTAGCTTTGCAAAAGCATTGAGCTCTGTGAGTTCAAATAAATTTGTTTTTCAGAAAATGAAATAGAATCTTTTAAAAATGAAATTTGTATTTTGTATTTGAAAATTTTCAGAGTTGGAATTGGAAAAAAAGTAACTATTTTATAAATTAATACATGGATTTGGGGGCCTCTTGATGGCCGGGGCCCATGGGCATTGAGCAAAGTCCCGACTTGCCCATGCGATAATAAGGGCCTGAATCTATGCCCATCATGAGGATTCTAAAGGTACAATTGTATAAAGGTTCGTTGAATTGTGTGCATTTAAAAAGGAGATAGAAGCATCGCATTTAGAAAAAAAACAAAAAACAAAAAAAAAAAAAAAAAAACCCAATGAATTTCGGCACACACCCTCTTAGAAGTCTGCAACCAAAATTCCCAACCCAAAGAGCATAAAAGCGACACCTTGTGTGCAGAGTATACATCCAAGCCTAATAAGGATCTACAGCAGTGATGGAACAGCTGCGCCAATTGCTCCAATTGCGCCAAATCGATAATGCTGAGCATTTCTGCGCCAAAACGATAATTTTTCAGCAAAATTGCGCCCTACTGCGCCAATTCGATAAAATTCTTGAGCCAAATCGATCATTTTCCACCCGAATTTCGCGAAAAGATTGCGAAAAATATACGAATTTGGTCAAAAGATTGCGAAAAACACGCGATGTTTGTCAAATGATCACGAAAAAAGCTCTGAATTTTAACAAATGATCGTTAATTTCGTCAAAAAAACGGAACAAAACGCGGTCAAAAGATCGCGAAAAAACGTGATTTCATTAAAAGATCGTGAATAAAACGCAAATTTTGTCAGAAGATCGCAAAAAACACTCAAAATTTGTCGAAAGATCCCGCAAAACACGCGAATTTCGTCAAAGGATCGCGAGAAAAACGTGAATTTTGTCAAAGGATCGCTAATTTCGTCAAAAAAGAACAAAACACGGTCAAATGATTATGAGAAAACGCTAATTTATTTAAAAGATAGCGAAAAAAACACGCAAATTTCATCAAAAGGTCTCAGATTTCGTCAAAAGATCGCGAAAAACACGAGATTTTTGTCAAAAGATCGCGAAAAACACAAGAATTTCGTCAAAAGATCGCGAATTTCTTCAAAGGATCGCGAAAAAAACGTTAATTTTTTCAAAGGAGCGTTAACTTCGTCAAAAAGCGAACAAAACGCGGTCAAAATATCGTGAAAAAACGCGATTTCGTTAAAAGATTGCGAGTAAAACGCGAATTTTGTCAAAAGATCGCATAAAACAAGCGATTTCGTCAAAGGATCACAAAAAAACCGTGAATTTTGCCAAAGGATAGCCAACTTCGTCAAAAAACGAACAAAACGTGGTCAAAAAATCGTGAAAAAACGCTACTTTCGCTAAAATATCGCAAAAAAACGCAAATTTCATCAAAAGGTCGCAAAAAACACGAAAATTTTGTCGAAATATCTCGAAAAACACGCGAATTTTGTCAGAAGATCGAGAAAAAAAACGTTAATTCTGTCAAAGGATCGCTAATTTCGTCAAAAAACTAACAAAACAGCGTCAAAAGACTGTGACAAAACACGAATTTCGTTAAAAGATCATGGAAAAAATTACAAATTTCATCAAAAGGTCGCAAAAAACACCAAATTTTGTCAAAAGTTCGCGAGAAGTCGCAACTTTCGTCAAAAGATTTCGAAAAACACGCTTCGTCAAAAGATAGCGAAAAACACGCTGATTTCAACAAACAAAGTGTCCGAATAACATGAGAAAAGTACACAAATTTTGTTAAAAGATTGCGATAAATACGCAAATTTAATCAAAAGATTACGAAAAACACGCAAATTTCATCAAAGGATTGTCAAAAAACATGAATTTTGTGAAAGAGCTGCGAAAAAAAACACGAATTTCATCAAACAATCGCAGGAAAAATACGAAGTTCGTCAAAGAATCCCAGAAAAAAAGAGAATTTTGTCAAAGAATTGTAGAAAAAAATGTCAATTTCGTCAAAGAATACAAAAATGACATTTTGATGCTCCAAAATAGTTATTTTCTGCTCCAAAATGAGCGCTTTTGCTGCTCCAAAATGGCTTTTTGTGCTCCAAAATGAGGTCCATGCTGTTCCATCACTGCTACAGTGAAACCTCTCGGTACGACCACCTCCCTGAACGATCATTTTTTCATGGAACGAAATTTATTCCCATAGGCTCAATACTAATTTGATCTCCATTCAGAAACCACCACAGTTGAACTCCCTCCATGAGTGACCCATTTCTTTGAAGAAAATGAAACAAATTCCGTTTTTTCCTGGTCGCTTGAAGAAGGTTTATTAGAACAATAATTCCGGAGAGCGCATTATTCAACAAACTTCTAAACTAAGTTTAGAATTTTTATTTATTCCGGTGTCTTTTAAGTGTTTAAACGGTTTTGTGCCTTTTTAGGCAATGAATTTAACTTTGCTGACAAATTAAGGATGACGGTCGGTAAACTCTCTGGAAACTCTCAAAGAAATAGATAAATTAATGAAATCGTCCTAATTTGTTACCGTCCAAAAAAAAAAAAAAAAAAATTTGCATTTATTTACTGAACTTTGAAAGGACTTTGAAATGAAACCGCAAAATCAAAGTAAACGTCAATGTATTCATTTTTTAAACTCTGCCGTAATTAACTTATGTAATTAACTTTTGTTCTGATACTTAAATTCTCAAATTTTTTCCTAATGTGAAAAATAAATTTTCGTAACATTAATTGTTACATTTTTTCAACAATTAAAATTTAGCTTTAAACATGACCGCCATTAAGAGACCACCTCTCGCAGCGACTAATTTTTATTGGAACGGAACGTGGTCGCTTTAGGGAGGTTTTACTGTATTTATAGGAAAGTGTAACAGAATATGGAGTTCGATTAAATACAGTGCATTACTTTTTCAGATATAGCGATCGTAAAAATCGTGAATAATAGCAGCGGCTCCTGTTGTATGATTTACACGAAAATATAATCAGCAACAACTTTACTTTAAATTATTTTACTGCTCTAACAGAATATGAAATTTGATGAAATTCCGTCCATCAGCTCGTAAGATATGACTACTGCTAAAATCGAGTAAATACTGAAAAATTCAACATAGCAGCGCCACCTGTTAGGCGATTTACACTAAAACCTAATCAGCAATAACTTATGTCAACGTCCAACTTAACCTAAAGTTTGACAAAAATCCGTGCATTAGTTCTTGAGATATAATCGCGAAAAATGCAGCATAGCAGCGCCACCTTTTTCGCGATTTGCACCTAAACCTTATAAGCAACAACATGCGTCAGCGTCTAACTAAATCTGAAGTTTAATGGAAATCTGTCCATTAGTTCTTGAGATAAAGCTAATGCGGAAATCGTGAAAAATGCGGCACAGCAGCGCCGCCTGCAGGCGATTTACACCAAAAAGTAATCAGGAGCAATTTATATCAAGGTCTAAATGAATCTAAAGTTTTATTAAATTCCGTTTCTGTTCCTGCAATAGAGCGCCCACAAAATTTTTGTCATATACAGACAGACAGGCTCACAGACAGACATTTTCTAAAAACAGTGAAATTGTGTTCAGGACCTTCTGAAACGTATAAATCCGTCGAAGTTTTTCGCGAAACCGATACTTTCTTCTTGTAAAATCTGGGTTTAATTTGCGCCGGAGCCCAGCTCCGGTACTCCTCAGTTTTCAGTAAATATTTAAATATCGGTCGGAATTCACCGGAGCTCATAAATACAGGGCTCCAGAGCCCAGTGCAAAAGAGCTTCTGAAAAACCAAAGCCTAAATTACCCTTCCCATCTCCAAGCTTTTGCATTCTTTTTTATCAAAACACTTATATGTGATGTAATGTGTCGCACACGTAGGAGATGGAGATAATACGGACTCAATTTTTATATCTGTTTTTGGGCTTGGACTGACTCGAGTTCAATCAGTTTTACATTCAAAATTTTATTTATTCATGTATAGAAAAAAAAATTCCTCCTTCAAAATCACGTATTATATTCTATTTCAAATTATTTTAATGCTATTTTGAACAGAATGAAGGGAAAAGTGAAATCGTGTTTTTCTATTCTAGTGATATCTGCAAACTTATGTTTGGCATTGATGACGGCGAAGTGTTGATACGGCGCTACTCAAGGGACTGGGCAATGAATTTGCTTTCAGTTCGATTTTCTTTTGTGAGAGTAGGGTAATTTTTAATTTGATGCTTTTTTAAAATTTAAATATCTAATCTGAAAAGAATATTTTCTATTTTTAGCCAACGAGCATCAGCTTGAAATTTTGTTTGTTTGAGTTTTTTTGTCTTCTATTTGCGCACGAGTATAAAAATCACATTATTCTGTTTATTTTGAACGCTGCCCATGCTAAGGCTCTGCTGTGCACATTTACGAAGTCACTTTCATTTGCAAGTAGATATTATTTCCATGTATTGTTATTCTGATAGAAAGCAATCGAGCAGTTTTTCATCTTTTTCTATAAAAGCCTCGAATCTTTCCGATAACGTTGTCAAATTTTTAATTTAATCTGATTTTCAGGGACTCATCAAAAAAGATTAGTATGCGGAAGGTATCGATTATAGTTTAAGATATTCACCTTTTATAGGAAATTGAAAAACATTGTTCCATTCTTCAGCATATAAATATTAATTTCTGTAAATTTCATTCATTTTTTTATAAAAATCACTGCTGCGAATTATCTTTTTTCGTGTTAACACTATTTCCGAATCATAATCCTTACCATATTTAATCGCAGAATTCTGCAATTAATTAACATTAAAATTAGGCAAAGATTACTATTCGGAAGTAGTGATAACTAAAAAGTGGAATAGTTCACAGCTAAGTACACTATATGGCCAAAGATGACCGGTCACTTGCGATTTTAGGCGTTTTGTTAAATATCTAGAAAAATAGATGAGGAATTAACCTAAAACTGCAGGTGTGTAAACAGTATAGTATGGGTCATATATTTCCGCGAAGATTTTTTTCCCGAAACCCCATAGGGGACCTTCAACAAATTGAAAAAGAACGAATATCTTTTGGATAACCCTGTAAAAACTAATGTAGCAAAGCGTTCAAACTCGAGATTATTAATAAGTGGCTTATTGTAATATACTGTGTTCATTTTTATGAGGATAGCATGTATACTCGTAGAGAAATTAAGGTTTTTATAAAAACAGTCCCAAATTTCGCCAAGTTTTTTGCTTATAGTTTGCAGAGTTCTTAATATAAAAAAAAAGTTCTTTTCAGAAAATATGACAAACAACATTGTACACAATACTCTGCAATCAGAATTAAAAAATTATAAAAATTGGATGAAAAATGAGCAGGTTTACTAAAAAATGTTTCACTGCGCATGTGCGAATGCAATCAAAATATAATGTGCGTAATGTATTAGCTAAGTATATAGAGCAACTTTTGTGAAAGTCTCAAAATCATAGCTTGAAAATTCTGAAAATTATCGTCGATAGAATAAGCTCGAAATCCGTTGTTCCCAAAAAGAAGCAAAAAGATGAGGGGTTGTATCAAATATCCGTTGATTAGTGCCAAGATAACGTAAACAATATTGCACGTACTACTATGTTTGGATACAACCCCTCATCTTTTTGCTTCCTTTTAGTGTATATGCTGATAGATATATTTAAAATTTTTATTTTGTTAAAGAAAAAAAATGCTTTAAATTTTGCAAATAGTGTACGAAATATAAATATGAAGACTGAGTGACAGGGGGGGGGGGGGGAGGGGCGGTACGTTGTTAGTATCGGCGATAGAATTAGTTAAAATTTACTGTTGAGTTTTAGTGGTAAGCAAAAACCTTAGAAATTGGTAGCTATGCAGTAGCGTAATACTGCAGAAGAAGAAAAAAAAAAAACTGCAGCAAAATTGACATTCAACAAACAAAAAACTATCAAGGGCTTTTTCAAATAAACGATTTCATTCCCCGTTTTTCTTAAAAGTAACGGAAATGTATGTCACAGATATGTTACTGTTACTAGTAATACCATAAAAATGAATGAATTAAGGGAAAATTTGTATTTCATCTCGTTAGTGGGGACTGTTTGTGTAAATCCGGTTTATCCGAGTTTTTTGCTTATCCGAGGTGAGCTTGGTCAATATTAACTCGGATAATAGGAGACTCTACTGTAATATTTTATTTGTCCGGGGAAGATCATAAAAGATATGGCGTGTGCAATAAGAGACGGATTAACTGCCTCTTGGGACCCAAGGCCTTTTTTGTGGGTCCCTCCGCTTCCTCAAACCAATATCGCTCTATATATAAATCATAGAGTGTGGGTACATTCCTTATAGAAATCTACAGTTTTTGGTTGATTTGTACGAAACTATATACAAGTTTTAGAACCCAACAAAAATTACTGACTATTTAAACAATTACCTATATTAGTTTTTACACCTTTTTTTAAACCACATGCCATAGTCTATCTTTATACAAATCTGTTTTTTTTTAATGCAAATTATTTTCAGTTACCGCACCTTGGAAAACGGCGGCGTAATAATAATAATAATAATAATAATAATAATAATAATAATAATAATAATAATAATAATAATAAAATCATACACCTGTACAGTCGGTCAAAAGAAAGTAAGAAAAAAGAACACTTCATGCATTTTAATCACCAAATTGGTATTAAAAAAACTGAAATATCCGTTTGTCTGGAAATCATGTCATTTTTTAATTTATGTGGAGGAAAAAAAAGCTTAGAGGATCGTCTTCGTACTGATATTGTACCCAACTCTGAATATCAATTCGAACATCTAATTTTGCATCATATTTGGCTTTTTTTACTTAAGGATTCCAAACGGGAAGTCATTCTGTCACTTAGTTGAGAAATTATGAATACTTAAAATTTGTAGCTGCTAATGAAAAATTAATTTGTAATCGTTCCAAAACAAGTTGCAATGCGGGGAGTTTTGTTTAACTTAACTTAAAAAGTATTTGACGGAATAAACTGCAATTTTGTTTTACAAGGAACATACAAAGCCCAGGCAACCTTATAATTTACCGATACCGATTTCACTGACCTACCATATTACAACGCAAAATATATGAAACTTCGTGCATCGCTCTTTGATTTTTCCTACTATCCCAAGAACCACCAACTATACTTTGAGGCTAATAGTAATGTTATTGGGAAATTTAAAGGGGAGGGGAAATGGTGAGCTAATCATTGAATTTCTAGGATTGAAATCAAAATGTATTCTCTAAAACCATTAAAAAGCGCAAAGAAACGTACAAAAAGTGTATATGTCTACACAGGTTGTTCAACAGAAAATAAAGCATGGAGATTAATTGCAATGTCTATAACAACTAAAAACAAGTATGAAGGAGCAGACAAGGACCTCTCCCTCCCCCCCCCGACTCCCCCCAAGATGCCCACAACTTATAAAAGTTAATCCAAAATAAAATTAGTCTAAACCTCTTTGATGATAAAAGACATATATTTTTTCAGAGGGAATAACTTAGGCTATGGTCATTATGGAATTAATCAAGATTGTAATGTGTAAGGGAATGCTGATTTGTGCCAATAATGCAAAATTGAAATGTGGGTGCTCTACTGTAAATATGCCTTTCTTGTAAATAGTTTTGTTTTAATAAAAATTGTTAATATTATATGCGTGCACTTATTTTAAACTTATTCTTATACACATTCTTATACCTTTCTCATAAAATACTAGACAAAAAGTAAAATGTTATAAAAAATGTTCCGAAAAAGAGAGGGTTTACCTTTAATATTGCTCATTGCTTTTGCTCCTGTCGTCGTAGAATCTCCTAATTTACTACTAATAAAGCAGTCTACGATCCCGTGACTAGAAAAATGGCACATTTTGAGTTGTTTGCCACAAACTACTAATTTTTTGTATATCGCACTACTCTCTACATTTTTCCGCACTACTCTCTACATTTTTCCGCACTACTCTCTATATTTTTCAAAATATAGCGCACTACACTACAAAATACCGGAAAAAGTAGCGACTACTAGTTTCGATACTTTAAGCGCTCTACTTTCGATTACTGATCGGGGCAATACCCGATTTGCTCCATTCAATGTAAAATAACAAAAAATCCAAAGTCTGAGGTTCAGATGAACTTGGATTTGTCTTCGTTTGTCGCTCGTGCGATAGATTTTTTAGCCATTGCTAACAAACAGACAAACACACACAGACATATACACACATAGAAACAAAACTTTCTTATATTAATATACTAGCTGACCCGCTTAGCGTTGGCCAGACCTGTGATAATAACCTTAAGGGGGTTGGTCACTTCGCTTCCAATTTCCCCTCACTAATGTAAAGCCTATGGGCATTTCATGCATTTGTAATATTTAAAATATCTCCTCGGGAAATTAATATTTTTAACTTCTATTTTTTGTGTACACTTCCTAAAAGATGTCTCTTTTTTTCTTAGTTCTCAAAATATTTCTAAAGTATAGACTTAATTTTATAGGAAGTATTAAAATCTTACTCACAGTTCGCTCGCTTTTAACACATAAAATATTAAATTCAGCATAGATTTTAGAAATATTTTGAAAACTAAGAAAAAAAGAGACATTCTTTAAGAATAGTACACAGAAAAAAGATGTTAAATATATGAATTTCCCGAAGAGATATTTTAAATATACGAATGCATCAAAAGTCCATAGTCTTAACATTAAGGAGGAGAATTCCGAAGCTGAGTGATCAGTTCCCCCCTTAAATACAGGGTGAATCTGAAATGCTCCTACAAATTTAGGGGCATGATAGTACTCATCAAGACGAACAAACAATGCAATGGAACATGGGGTCGCAAATGACGTTTAAAGGGTAAAAATTGCAAAACTAACAAAAAGGTATCGGAATTTCGCATGCTGCTTTTCTGCAGAACTGCACTGTAAAAAAAAATCTGTGAAGTTACTAAAGTTTTTCTAGGAAACTGGGATTCCTAGAACTTTTCATGTAACGTCAACAACAAAATTTCATGTAACAGACACACTTTTGCGCCGAAAATCAAAAAATCTGTAAGGTTACTAAGAATTTTTTTGGAAACTGGGATTCCGAGAACTTTTCATGTAACTGCAGCCAGGGTTACAAATAAAAGTTTAGTAAGATTACTGAAATTTTAGCTGATTCATTTGTAAAGTTACAGATTTTTGTAGCTTTACAAAAACTAGTTTTGTAGATTTGCAGCTTTTTTCGTACAGTTACAGGTGAAAGTTTAGTAAGCATGTATTTTTACATCTGTAGAACTACAGATTTTTTTTTTACAGTGTGGCTAGTAGCACGAAGCTGGTTTTCCTTTCACTTTGTGCAAATCCTTTCGGAAAGAGATAACAAAAACTTGGAAGAAAGACAAACAAATCTGTGAGCAGGAATCCACGTATGCAAATTTTCCATCTTCTTAGAAACAGACCAATCAACGCAACTTTGCAGCAAGCATGCGTTGTTATTACATGAACCGCCAACGACGATAGGTAGTACCATTGCGAAAACATTTTGTTTGTGCTTTTAGTAGGAATGGCTCCCAATAACGAAATGACTGATATGCATATGGTGAACGGTGAAGCTGCAGGAAATGGCCACTTATCGCAGAGGTCATTTTCTCGATTTCCATTCTTTAAACGTCATTTGCGACCCCATGTTCCATTGCATTTTTTGTTCGTCTTCATGAGTACTATCATCCCTCCAAGTTTGTTGAAGCATTTCAGATACACCCTGTTTACTTAACCCCTTGAGGGGCACCGGTATATATTATATACCACCTACGATTAATGAAGTTTTACACCAGAAAAATTTTATTAAAGTTTACTTTTGTAACTTTGATGGAAAAAAGCCGTAAAATTGCTTTTACTTATTTTGAAATAGAATTTTTCAAAGATTCCTGTGGGAATGCAGCATTTCACAAACGTAATTGCTTGCCCCTCAAGGGGTTAAAATCAGTGTTAAATGATTTTTTATCTTTAGACAAAAATCTTTCTAAACGAACGTAATGTTGAGGGGACGCACTGTCTTCGACAGGGACAACTTCGAATTTGCATGATTTTATATTTTTAAACGAAAATTTATCGAAACTGTCATAGAGTTGAAGACACCACTGCCTTCGGCACCGTACGCTGGACGTGCTATGCGCGTCCCGGTTTGTTTTTGTAAAAGATCCTCGAATATGCATGATTTTATATTTTTAACACGAATTTGTACGAATTAGTACTTTTTAAATGATCAACTGAACTTTCAATTCTGACCAATAATTCCTTCTGTTCCTGAAGAAAACCAAAATGGTAGGGAAAAACTGGGCCTTCATTAACGGCAAACCTGCGAGATACGATAAAGTTGCAAGATGCGTTTCTGACCCAACACAATTCACTTAAAACGCGAAAGGATATCTGGGAAGGCATTGAAAAAAGAAAAAGCCTTGTGATTTCGTGAAGTGACTTCCAGAAAATATATATTTTTTGAAATAATAAATATTAATAAAAAAAAAAAAAAAAAAAAAAAAAAAAAAAAAAAAAAAAACCAAGACATCTACAGAACCGGCTTCACAAATAACTGGGTATTTTTTGTATTTTGATTTGGAAAGCGGATGCTGAATTATAAATATGCGGAACAAATGAAGGACGTGAAATCGGCACTCAGATTTTTTTTTTTTTTTTTTTGAAACGGTAAATATTATATTTTTTAATCAAAGATATCGTCAGAACTGGGAAAGTACCCAGAATAATTTTATTTATTTTCACTTTTTTTGCATTTTCAAAAGAAAAGATAATGCGATAATTTTAAAAGCGAAAAAAAAAACAAACCGGAAAGTGTTTTCCCGCTTGTCTTCTTTCTGCTTGAAGAACCTTGGAAATTCCGTTTTGGTGTAAGATAACTGCAACAGCGGTCCACTTTGAGGGGTACATTATAGTTTTTAATTAATATCGGCTAAATTATATAAAAAACATGAGAAATCTGAGCCTCAGGTGCATCCGGACCTGCTTTCGTCTATCATCATTCAAATTCCCCGACCTCTACGTGCAGCAGATTTTCCTAGCCATCGCCCACACACACAAACAAACATCTTTCTTTTATTAGTAGAGATAGATACTTATTGAAGCAAAATTTGTCTTATCTTTGAAACAAATGTTTCTTTAACCCTGAATAAAAAAATTTCCTTTTCAGTAATTTTATTATAAGTATATTTTTTCCCCCAATAATTTTACTTTTTGATGTCTTCGATGTTTTTTTCCCCAACAAATTTAACGATAAAAAAAATTCCTGCTTAACTTATTTTTTAAATATTTTTCTCAACTCTCGTACTTTCAGATACTTTCACCTAAAAACGGATAAAGCATGGGTGATTTAGGAATATTTACTTGGACGAAATCTCTCAATAATTTAGTGTTTATAGATCATATAAAAATCTGCCCTTAAAACTTCATTCTTGAAAAGAAATTGATTTTTACCTTAGGCAAACAAAAGTTCTAAAAAAGTCCAATTTTTATGGAGCTTTTTTCTCTTGCAATATTTCGATCGAATATTTCGCAAATATTTTCTTAACTATTACGAAAATATGGATTCAGAAATGCGAAAAAAGAGAAATCAGTGTGCTGGACATCAATGAGCACCTTATTATTATAGCTGGATTTATTTAACACTATTTCTACCAAGAGGTGTCAAAAGACACCTTTCAAGTTTTAACTTAAAATTATTTTCTAATTTTAATTATTTCTCCACAACTAATTTTTTGACTTTTCATACAATAGTTCTTAAATTAATGCAGCGATATCATTTTCCTCAAGCTCTATCCTGGTTTTAAAAATGTGCATAGGGTATACCTACTTCTACCTTGAGGTGTCTTTTGACACTTTAAGGATTTTATAATTCCTAATTTCGAAGGATTTCATAATTTACAATTTTAATCCATTTTACATATAAATATTAACATTATTTTACAGCATCATATCAATTACAGTCCCATTAGAGAATCCCGATTTCAGTTGCAACGGAAAATACAGGCATAACTGTGATATTCTCTTGCATTCCGCCATGTTGCATTTTAGTATGGATCGCAATAACTAGTTCTTTAAAAAAAAAAAAAAAAAAAAAAAAAGAATAATGCGTTTTTCTTCTCCAATTCTGGTAGTGAGTTCAATACACATGAATTTTGTTTTCATTTGTGTAAAAACTTTGGTATTGAATAGGGAAATAATTTTATTACACTGATGTTTTTATGATTACTGTTTGCTGTTGTTGTTGTTGTTACAAAAATTGAATTTTTATACACAAGATTGAATTTTTTTAAAGTTAATAATATTAAAATGTTTCATTATCTTTCTAATAAAAATAAAAAAATGAACAAGATAATATTTTTTAATTATTGGTCCTGTTGACGTAAAACATGTTTGATTACATTTATGTATATTTATATTTTGTACATTGATGAATTAAGCTAGAATTTACAACCTGATTAAATAATCTCTAATAAATACGCCTCAATGCATTAATAAATATATTGCTCAAATTATCTATATTTAATCGATAATTTGAAATCTCAGCAGTTTTGGCAATTATTTGCATTTAAACGCAAAGGTGTCAAAAGACACCTTTTGGTAGAAATAGTTATATCCTCCTGAGATCCAAGCAAAATATAATGCATATATATTTTTTAATATGAGTTTTTTTCAACAAATAGGCATAAAAAATGATGTTTTTAAAGAAGTTAATAAATTTCGATTTTTTAATTTTGTTTTACAGCACATCCATCTAAATGGATGTTCAGGCCATAACTCGCTTTATAATAATTAAAAAAATGTTAAAAGTATGGGAAAGAAGAGAATTTATTATAAAGAACATAAGGCAAGTATTAACATCTGCTATTAAAATTGCAAAAAAAAAAAAAAAATAGTTTAAACAAATTAAAATAACATAAACACGAAACTTACCAGCAGAACGTAGAATTCCAACTTGACTCATTTATTACGCCATTTTGTAGAAATAGTGTTAATTTCTGTCCATTATTCCAAACGCCACTATTAAGTAGTATAGGTACAACTAATGTAATTTATCAAAAAAGAAATGTGATCGTAATTATGAGAATATTGTTCTGGTAATGGGGTGACGCTAGTTTTAATTTCAATAGTAATACTACTAATAATAATAACAACAACCTCAGTGGCGTAGGAACTTTGTACAAACAGGGGGAGCCGGGGCATATTGCGAAAAGCTAGTGGCGCGGATCATTTCGTTCATTTTGGAGGGTTTCTTCATAGTGTTGCACGTTTCTCAAACAGAAGTATAAAATAGAAACATATCAAAAGATCACCAACTTTTTAACCCAGTAAAAATAAATTTTAATAGATATACTTGATACATAGAAACTTAATTTATTTGCGATGCCGAATACAATATTCAAATTTAAGTAAATTAAATAATAAATTCTTCCACTTCCATTCACCAAAAATTAAAGTGCTTTCTGTTGTTTTGTTTACAAATTCTTTACAAATCTCTTCCAAATCAATTTTAAAGGCCTCCGCTTCATAAATATGTTATCGGTGCAGGTAATTTGTAGTAGACCTATATAAGCCCCCCCCCCTTTTTTTTTCTGGAAATCGGGAGGGTTGCAAACAATGACAAAAAGGGTGAAGGCACAAACAAGCGTGCTCATCACCCCCTCTCTCTATTCTCTTTGTTGCTTATTGTGTGAATTTTCTAGAAAAAGTATATTTTATTTTTTAATTCAGCAATGTATCGTAAACAGATGTGGTGCGAGAATTCCTCCCGGGGGAGCTGAGCCCGTCTGAAATATTCCAGGGGGAGCCCAGCTCCCCTGGTTCCTACGCCCTTGAACAACGCTCACGATAAACATTAAGAAAGTAAACTAATAAAAGGGTTGCGTTGTGTGATTTTACGAAGTCCCATTACTTATAAACCTTCCGCCATTAATTATTAGTAACTGAAAACTAAATATAATATTTTATACAAAACATCTATTAATTAAAATTTGGCGGCGAAAAGTAAATCACACGTACCTGTAAAAGAAATTAAGTTTAATAAGATTAACCTAAAAAGAATGATTACACAGTTACTCATAATAAGTACAAATAAAGATAAATTAAACTAAGCTATTTATTTACATTTAAACACATATTAAAATTATAGAAGATTAAAAAATAAAAACAAAAGAATAAGGAAACTCATTCGTTTCTCACGGAGGTTCTCAGCATTATTTGCTAATTGGGCAAGTTTAAACATTATTATTTTAAGACTCTGCTGCTGCACTGAAACTCTCCGATCGAGAAATCTCATGTTAGCCTATGGGAAAACTTTCAAGCGCGATGACTCATTACCTAATATAATTATTAAAACACCGTTTTCACCATCAAAAAGTAGACGTCAGATGTCGATGATGTGCGTTTTTAAAAATTATCTCCGTAAATTTTAAGTACATAAAAAATCCCTATAAACTTTGGAATTTCCATTTGATTAAATTTTATCATCTTCTTAAAAATACTTAAACTTTACGTAGATAATTTTTAAAAACGCACATCATCGGCATTTGACGTCTACTTTCTGATGGTGAAAACGGTATTTCAATAATTATACAGTAGAGCGCCGATTATCGGAACTCCAATCGAACTTCCAATTATCCGAACAGCCAATTTCTCTCAAATTTTTTAAACCGAAATTCCAATTATTCGAACAGCCTATTTTTTTTTTCAAAATTTTTTAAAACGAACTTCCAATTATCCAAACACCCTATTAGACCTCTGTATCAGATTTTAAATGATGATGAGATTGTGGATGAGATTCGAGACGAAAAAGAAATTGAAGAAAATGAAAACGAATGCTCTGAAAGTGACCCAGATCCATCCCATAACGAAGCCTTTGAATGTTTGAAAACAGCTATGAAATGGCTCGAAAGAATGCTGATCAGAAGAATGCTGATCCTATTCAACTAACGTATTTAAGAAGAATTCGAGATATGGCAGCATTTAAAAGAATGTCTTCTTTGAAGCAAGCAATAATCGAAAGCTTTTTTATTTAAATTATAATGTCTGGAGTTCAGAAAATGATATAAAAAAGTAAAAAAAAAAAAAAAAAAAAAAAAAAAAAAAAAAAAAATTAAAAAGACAAAAATCAATTTTTAAACATGTCAGCATTAACTAGTTCTGTCAGTCCGAAGCGTGGATAAAGTGTGAAGGTTTTAATATAGTCAGGAATATCCCTTAAATTGACTGCTCATTTATCCGAACTTTTGCTTATCCGAACTAGGGTCGGTCCCGACGTGTTCGGATAATCGGCGCTCTACTGTATTAGGTAATGAGTAACCGCGCTTCAAATTTTCCCCATAGGTTAACATTCGCGATCGGGGAGTTTCAGTGCAGCGGCCCCTTAAGTGTCATTATCTCATGACTATTAGTTATTAACATCTAATATTTTATGTTATATCCATCATCTTATTCATTTATTCTATGGTAGACAATCTTGTCAGTGGATCATGGTAGTCTTTAGGACTCGTAAAATATAACAAACAAAATGGACACAAAATGAATAATTCGAAGGAGAATACCTCTAATTATATCTTGCTTCGCGCTGAAGATGAGGAATGATCCCTTGGAGTAGTACACTTGGGCATTTGTCTTATTAATTGAGATTTTGTCTCAAAATATTTAATACTATATTTTGCTTAATTTTCATCGTGCATCACCTTGCAAAAACTACATCCAGGTGATCTGAATACTCCACACTATCAGAGGGACTCTGGGGACTCTATGTCTTCAAATCTCGTTGGCACTCTACCACTCTTCTTCTTCTTCCTTTTTTGTTATATTTGTATAATTTAAAATAAGTCCTTTTGATATGGTGGTCTGGTCCACACCAGATTTATTTCAATGGTCTTTTTAATGCCGAAATGGACAAAAGGCCAGATAGCTGCTTTTTGTCCCCTGCATATAGGGTAAAGTGCCCACATTTCGTCCCCTCAGTCCGTTTTAGGCCCTAAATGTTGTAATTTTCAGTGAAAACCTACCAAATTTGGATTTTACATAGAATAACTACCCACGCACATAGAAACATAGGCAAATATCGTACAAAAAAATTTTAACAGTGCGAAAAATTGTTTTTTTTTTAAAGTATCTAAAAAATGCAAAAGAAAAAAAAATGGTCCCAATTTCGTGTCCCAAAAATCCAATACGCCGAGGCGTAACTTATAACTAAATCAAAATTTATTTCTAAATGAGTAAGTAATTTGATTTACATTAAAGTGAGGCACAAAGAAATGTACTAATTATCAGTGGAAGAATAACATAACGAAACATTAGCCATCCAAACGTGAGGAAAAAATTTAAAAAAAAATATCATGAAAAAACATTCCTAATTTTGTCCCCGGGAAGAAAATAAGAACTGCAAGGGGGGCGAAATTGGGACCACGCTACTTCCCAATATGGCGCAGCTTCAGTCCCCGTAAGATGAACTGAGCGTCCTAAAACTCACTGTATGCTACTGTCAGCATCTTACCTACATAAAACGCATGCAATGAATCAGAAACAAATACTTACAGTCCAATAAATAACGTTCTATAAACGACGTAATAAGAACTCAGGTCTTCTAAAAAAAGGAAATTCGGCGTTTTTAATTTATGTATGCGTCTTGGCGAAAGAAACTTTTAATACTGACCCCTTTTACCTTCCGTCCCCAGTGCCTTGCGTCAATAAGTGGCGCAACTTTCGCAGAAGCGGAGAAGTTTTAGGGAGACGAAATTAGGAAAGGGAACGAAATATGGGCACTTTACCCTATTATGACTTCCTCATAATTTTCCAGAGAGCAGATCCCCTTTTACCGAGGTCAGAGGTAAAAGGGGATCTGCTCTCATGCAATGACAATTTCGGGCCACAAACATTTTCGGGACAATTTTATTACCTTTAAGTGGTCACTATTTATTATATAATAATAATATTTCTTGATCCTCTATTGTTAAAGCAGTTTCCTATAGGTCTGGCACATACAATGCACCTGTTTTCTAAGGTTGCTTCATAAATGGATTGCGTAAAATTCTACATATACATACAAAAATAATCAAACTGTAGAATAGGGTGTTCCATAGAATTTATTACTCATTTATGCAAAAACATAAATGAGGACATGCAAAATAATTTGGGTGCAGAACCAGTTATAATAAAATCCGAGTGCAGGAAAGTGTAGGTAACCATGCCGGTGCGTACCACTCTGGTCTACGAATCGAACGTAGCTAAACGCCATGTTAGGCGTAATGAAAAACATATGCTAAGCTATGACAGCTAAATAATAATTTCTTCTACTTGAAATCATGTCTATTCAGCATACTTTCACATAAAACATGTATATCCATTTGTAATGTATTAAGCTCTAAATTAAAATTAAGCTATTATAAACATAGAAACCAGATCTAAACAAAACAAACGACTGCTGATATTCAGAATCAAATTCCAGCAAATCTACAAACAAATGAATGACTCTTTGAACGCTTCATTTGAAAAAAAATACAGGTTAACGTCTTAATAATACAGGATAACGTCTTAAAATATTTGTAAAAATATATTAAAACCTGTAAATATTTTAACTTCGTTTAAAACCTTCAAAAGCTATCCAATTAAGTTCTAAATTAAAAATAACAGTTAACTATTTATTATAAATCAGGAGTTTATGTTTCGTGCTAATTCTTTTGGCGTCATCTGTCAGTAATTAATATAAACAAAGAAACTTTCTGTTGTAATCGTACTTTTTTTTAATGCATTTTATCAGATTTGAAGGCATTGCAAATAAAAGGAATATTTTTTATCAATTCTCATTGGAATTGAAACATAAAGAATGTATAATACCGTGGTACAACACATTTTAATTATCTTGCGGATAAAATTATGAATTTTAACATAGTAAGTTTGTAGCGAAAAAAAAAGGCATATTAAAGCAATTTATTTTCAGAAACGATGCGAATTAAAATCATTAAAAATTTGCTGTTTAGCGTATTACAGAATAATTCAAAATTAGTTTCTGAGTAGTAAAATAATTTGTAAGTCACAGAATTAATATACGATAAAGAATAATATATAAAATAACATTCTACTCAGTAATATGACTATATAAAAAATATATTATAGGAGAAATTACGCTTAATTCTATAAAACTTTTTATAAAATATTTTACATATTCATATTACTGAGTAGAAGGTTATTTTTATATATTATTCTTTACCTTATATTGATTTTGTGATTTACAAATTATTTTACTACCCAGAAAGTAATTTTGAATTATTCTGTAATACGCGAAACAGCAAATTTTTAATGTAGAGCAGTGGTTCCCAACCTTTTATTGGCCACGCCCCACCAAATCCTCTGTAAAGTCACTATGCCCCCCCCCCCCGTTAATATGTAAATTATGTCTCTTATTGTTTAAAAAAGCAAACTCTAATCATACGGTTGAAGCGTAATAGAGCCGCAACAATATTAATTTCCCACTTTTTGCTCATCAAAGAGGTCAATCTTCTGTCACAAATGTGTTTTTAACATAATTTTATATATGCAATGAGATTATACAACTTTATACCAAAAGAGTTTTGTTGTACTTTTCCAACTTACTCCAATGTTAAAGAAAAGTGTTATACGGTCTGCATTTTTATCTTCACTAAATATCTTGAAGAGAGACTTACATTTAAAGTTAAAATTGATAACATTAACACAGTTTAAAATTCATTTTTCTAACATATTAAGAGTTGGTGGAAAAGCTTTGGACACTAAATTTTCTTTCTATGTGTAACACAATACACAAGAAGCATTTCAAGATTCTTATCTTTATTAAATTTGAGTAGCCATCATTCTCCATCACAACACATTTTTCTGTTTTTTTCTTGCCCAATGTGATTAGTTATCTTTTATGTATTATCTGATTTTCAAATTTAAAATGAATGTGTCATCATGTAAATTTATTTACGGTGCAGGATTCCTGCACTAGAGCGATAGATATTTATACGCTATTTGAGATTTATAAGTTTTATAAAGTAGACAGTACCTTGTTCAGATGTTTCATACATTTTTTAGGTTAAATATGTTAAAAACAGTCAAATGTATAACTTTTAAGTAGTTTCCAGTGTAAAAAACCTTCGTGTGACATAAAAAAAAAAATATTCGTATAATTATTCTGGTGTTCATTTATTTTAAACTTTTCATTAAGAACATTTAAAAAATTCAATAACAAAAACTGATTGTTTAAATTTTGCTTGTATTCCATTTTTTTTCGTCTGCAACATTATATAAAACAAGTAATATAAAAATTTTGTTTTTAAAGTCAATTCCTACTTAGGCCATCAAAGAAAATTTTAATATAATCAAGCTAATATTAGTTTTTGTTGCATTAAAATATCTCAATTTGTTGATTTTCTATAAGCAAGTAGGTTTACAATGGAACTCTATGGGAATTTGGCGAAATATTACAAATAATCGCCAAGTTGACGTCACTTTTGGCGACTCATTTTGGCCGCCAAATTTTTCGATATATCGCCAAGTTGGCGACAAACTTGGCGGTATTTGGCGACAGAACAGGGTCCCCCCCCATGGTAACCCCTTATTGAAAATATTTTCATTGGACTTCAATAACCAATGGCGGCCATTTTGTTTCCCATGCAAAATTAAAATTAATTAATTAAAATTTAATTAATTAATTAATATTTGAAAAAACTTATTTAACATCAATCGTGCCGCGATCACCAGATCTTTCATGTCTCGATTTTTTTTTTTGTGGGGACAGCTAAAGGCTCTTGTGTATGAGACTCCCATTGAATCCGCAGAAGAACTTGTCGCCAAGCTTTCGGCTGCTGTAGGGGAAGTTCGCGATATGCCTGGTGTGTTTCAGAAAATTCGCCATTCTGTTCTTCGTCGTTGTACTGCGTGCATAACAGCTGCCGGTCAATGTTTTGAGCACTTATTGTAATCAAATGCCATTAGATTTGTTTTCGTAACTTAACTTAATCGTTCATTGTGTGTTTCTGCCTCGTATAAGAACATAACTTTTGGCGCCCTCTAACTTTTTTACGTTTAGTTTTCGACCATGCATTCTTTGATACAAAATGTTTGTTTGGGTGTGTACTATCACCTCTTAAAAATTTTCCCATCTTTTTTGAATCACCCTGTATAAGGATTTAATTTCCATCCAAAAATAAAAACCGATGTTTTGAAAGTTGAGAACGTATGTAACCCCTTAAAGTATTTATTAATCTAAACTAGTTGGGCGCATAAATTTGATTTCTTTCATGAGACTTTATTATCAGTTTTTCTTTTGCCTGCAAAATGTAACTGCCTTTTTACTTTCTTCTATCTTTACAAGAAGAAAGTATTGGATTCGTGAAAATTTTCGACCTTCGGTTTTCGACGGATTTACACGTTTTAGGGGTCAGAGATTCCGAAAAACATGTTTTTACAAAATGTCTGTCTGTGAGTCTGTGACTCTGTCTGTCTGTATGGGACACAAATTTTGTGGGATCTCTATCTCAAGAACTAATGTGGTGTAAATCGCTCAACAGGTGGCGCTGCTATGCAGCATTTTTCACGATTTCCCCAATAGCTTAATCTCCAGAACCAATGCACGGATTTTCATCAAACTTCAGATTCAGGTAGTCCTTGACATGAATTGAAGTTTTATATATTTTGGTGTAAATCGCTCAACAGGTGGCGCTGCTATACTGTATTTTTCAGAATTTTTTACGATTTCCGCAATAGCTCTACCTCAATAACTAATGCTTGGATTTTCAACAAACTTCAGATTCAGGTATACCTTGATATGAATTAGTTCTGTTTATGTTTTGGTACAAATCGCTCAACAGGTGGCGCTGCTATGCTGTATTTTTCAGAATTTTCATTATAGCTCTATATCTGTAACTAATGCACGAATTTTCATCAAACTTCAGATTCAGGTATACCTTGATAACTTGATATCAATTAGTGCTATTTATGTTTTGGAGTAAGTCGACGCTGTTATGCTACATTTTTCAGAATTTCCGCCATAGCTTTATCTCAAGAACTAATTCATCAAACTTCAAATTCAGATACACTTTGATATGAATTGGTACTAAATTGATGTAATTTCTTGTACTATTTAAATGATTTAATTGACGTGATTTATATAGAAGAAAGTTTTGTGATGGCCACAACATACTAGTTTTTATGTGGTATAATTTTATTCAGGATGAAATCTAATGGATTTTGTAATTTTCAAACATGGAGATTATTTCTACTAAACTCAAATTAAAAAAATATATATATATATATTATTTAGCTTGAAATAAGAATTGAAAATGCCAATAATAAGCATATATTATTAAGATCTTAATTTAATTTATTTCGTGACCAAGTAATGAAAAATGCGTTGAAAACTTCTACTTTTGTTTACGCAGGTGTTCTTTTGAGAATTTAAATCTGCTAGAAAGAGAAAAAAAAATAGTTTTTCTATCCACTTTCTTTTATATAATTAACGGTTAAAAGATTAATGACATGCTCTACTAATATTAATGAAATCTAATGAGATTTATAAAAAGCTGTTTTGAATGTTCTTTTTCGTTTGGGTATAACTTTTTTTTTCCTTTTTTATTTGTATTATCTACAATGAATTATTTTTTTTTTCTGTACCGTAAAATATTTCAGCGATGTCAAACATTCCTAAAGGACTCCTTCTCAAAAAATAAAATAAAATAAATTAAATTAAAACAAGCAGGAAGCGGGAATTCTGCTTTTTCAGAATTCAGTGTCGCTCCCGATCAGAGAGTGAGAAAAAAAATTATTATTACGAGGTGGAACCCGTCGAATTTCGACGAAAGAATAAAGGTTAAGAAGGAACTGTTTCATTAATTTATAATAAACCTACAAAGTTAGTTACAAACTAGTATGTTGTGGCCATCACAAAACTTTCTTATATATAAATCACGTCAATTAATTCATTTAAATAGTACAAGAAATTACATCAATTTAGCACCAATTCAAATCACAAAGTATATCTGAAATTGAAGTTTGATGAAAATTCGTCCATTAGTTATTCAGATAGAGCTATATGGGAAAATTTTGAAAAATGGTGCATAGCAGCACCACCTGTCGAGCGATTTATACCAAAATATATAAAACATCAATTCATGTCAAGAACTAACTGAATCTGAAGTTTGATGAAAATCCGTGCATTAGTTCCGGAGATGGAGCTATTGTGGAATACGTGAAAAATGCTGCATAGCAGTGCCACCTGTTGAGCGATTTACACCAAAAAGTAATCAGCACCAATTTATATCAGGGACTAGCTGAATATAACTTTTTTAAATATTCCGTGCATTAGTTCTTGAGATAGAGCGCCCACAAAATTTATGTCGCAAACAGACAGACAGACAGACTCACAAACAGACATTTTGTAAAAACATGTTTTCCGGAATCTCTGACCCCTAAAACGTGTAAATCCGTCGAAAATGGGAAGTCGAAAATTTTCACGAATCCAATACTTTCTTCTTGTAAAGATAGAAGAAAGTAGAAATGCATCTTATATTGGTTATCATACGTATTAAATATTTCCATCTCAGAGAAAAAATGCCCAAGCTGGGAATCTAACCCAGATCCTAGGTTTACATTGTCAATGCTCTACCGTTTAAGATATCTGGGCTGACAACCGGCTAGCATGTTTCGCTCAAAAAAACCATATTCGTAATAACATCTGACTGTCATGTAGACAGTTCAACAGAATGAACCGCAGGTAAAGGAACTCCATATAAACGATGGGTATATACTATTATTTTAATACAATCAAATTGTGTTAAAATAATAGTATGTTATATTGGTTAGTCTAACTCTCACACAATTATTATTTTAACCTAAAGATCACTGCTCTTCTATAAAGGCACTCTAAATTTGTAAAACTTCGCTTTTTATCGGTGTGTGATTTCAATTGCGTTATTTTCAAAAGTGAATCATTTTCCACCTGTGAAGAATTTCGAAGTCGCTGGAGTGAAAATGGTGCACTTTTATAAACCTATTCCAGTTTTAAGACATAAAATACACGCTTTTATTTTATATAAAATGACGCCATTTGTATCCGTTGAAGAATTCAACATTTACGATCCAGTCTTAAACAACATCTATAGAAAAGTATACATATGACGTCACTATCGCGGAATAATGCACAAACCTGGCAAAGCGATGTCGTAAACCCGAAAAAAAAAATCATCTTTCTAATGATTCATATGCCTTTATTTGTTTGTAACATTAATATGGATACTTTAAATTAAAGTTTATAATAACTCCATGCTTTATCAGAAATCATTCATTTATACTTTTTCAAAATAGCACGTATTTTAATAATTTTTTTTCAGTTGTTATGACAAAAAATGGCAACAAAAAGATATAGTAATCTACTATTCTCCGACTATTTTCCCTTCACTTTATACAGAAGTGGAGTACTTCAGTTCTCACCATTACAGAAATGCAATTAAAAACTACAAAAAAAATTAATATCTCAAAAATAAACAGAGATTGCAGTTTTCAAACACACTGCAGTTAAAAGTCCCCCCTTTTCCCCCTATACGAAGGTGTAAACAATGAAAATCTGCGATGCTTAGAAGTTAAAAAAATTCCAGTAGATATTATCAGTATTTAACCGTACAGTGATGCATCTGCTTGGTTTTACGGCTGGTTTATATATAACGTAGTGTTATTTTTTACTGACGACACTCTAATTGTTGCCTGAAAGAAATAGAATATAAGGGGTTAATAAATTAAATTAAAGTAAAACGCCACAAATTATTCTGACTCATTTCAAATGTAAAAGCATGACGCTCGTACGCTTTTCTATTAATGTGATTTGGAATCGAATAGTTTTTCATTCTTCGATAAATGAATTACATTCTCAGTTATAAGCTATCGTTGTCTCAAAGCGAGCTTCATCGGGCTGTGGCGCATTCGGTATGCCGCACAGTGGAGTTTTTGACCCGAAATCCTGGTCAAAAATATTTTTCGATGTAAATATAGTCCGGTTGGCTTGAAATTCTTCGATGTTATTGGGTATCACTATGGCATGTTTGGTATTGTAAATGAAGTCTATAGCCTTTACGGTTCATTTACAGAGACACCCAAAAGAATTCCCTTACATTATGGTCTATAGGGAAAAATCGTTTGCTCGGTATTTTAATGATATCATACTTTTAAGCGTGCTGAAATTTGTATATGTCGTAGGCTAATTGAGAAATCCGGCTCATTGCAAACAGCCTAGGCTCTTTGCAAAGAACCGGGCTAATTGGAGAATCCATCTCCCTTTTTCCAATTAGCCTGATATTTTTCAGGCTTATTGCAAAGACCCTAGAAAGCGTTAGGCTAATTGAAAAATGATCATTTATTATCCGATCAGGGTGATATTTTTAGCTCACAGGCTATCAAAGCCTGAGAACTTATGTGCCCGCCGATTCTGCATGTACGTGTGTACGTACGTATGTACGTAACACGATAACTCTTGATAGAAATATCCGATTTGCTTCAATTTTTTTTTAGGTTGATTCTGATAAGGTGCTTCCCTGATTAGTTTTTGGCGTTCATTGGTTAAGGATAAAGGGGGATAAGGGGGGCTAGTCCTCTCCCCTTAATTTATATAAATGGGTTTTTCATGCAGAAATATTAGATTTGCTCCAAATTTGGTATACCGGTTTATTGTGTTAAGGAGCTTACCTAATTAGATTTGGAAGCTCATTATTTAAGTATAAAGTTGGGAAAGGGGGGGCTACCCCCCTTAATTTAGATAAATCGTTTTTCCATGATGAATTATTCGATTTGCTCCAAATTTGGTATACCGGTTTATTAAGTTAAGGAGCTGCCTTGATTAGATTTGGAGGTTCATTAGTTACATACAAAGGGAGGAAATGGGGGCTAACACCCCCCCCCCCCGTAATATAGATAAATGGGCTTTTCATGCAGAAATATGCGATTTGCAATAAATTTGGTATACCGGTTAATTATGTTAAGCAGCTTCTCTGATTACATTTGGAAGATCATTATTATGTATAAAGGGGGGAAAGGGAGGCAATTGCCTCTCCCCTTAATTTAGATAAATGCGTTTTTCATGTAGAATTATTCGATTAGCTCAAATTTGGTATACTGGTTTATTATGATAAGGAGATGGCTTGATTAGATTTGGAGGTTCATTAGTTAAATATAAAGGGAGGAAAGGGGGGGCTAGACCCCCCCCCTTAATTTAGGTAAATGTGTTTTTAATGCAAAATTATTCGATTTGCTCCAAATTTGGTATACCGGTTTATTATGTTAAGGAGCTTCCCTGATTAGATTTGGAGGTTCATTAGTTAAGTATAAAGGGAGGAAAGGGGGGCTAGACCCCCCCCCCTTAATTTAGATAAACGGGTTTTGCATGCAGAGTTATTCGATTTGCTCCAAATTTCGTATACCGGTTTATTATGTTAAGGAGCTGCCTTGATTAGATTTGGAGATTTATTGGTTAAGTATAAAGGAGGGACAGGGGCTAGTGTCCCTTTAATTTAGATAAATGGGTTTTTCATACAGAATTATTCGATTTGCTTCAAATTTGATATAGCAGTTTATTACGATATGGCTTCCTTCATTTGATTTGGAGGTTCATTGGTTAAGTATAAAAGGGGGGCAATTGCCCCTCCCCTTAATTTAGATAAATGGGTTTTCATGCAGAATTATCTGATTTAGTTTAATTTTTTTTTCAACCGGATCCGAACTTGAAGGTTCCATTTGAAGTCAACCCGAAAACCGACCACAACCAGGTTTCGGATTGAGTTCAATGAGAACTTTCAGGTTCGGATCGGGTTGCCGGTAGACGGAGATTATTTTGTTTGGCTTGCATCGGGTTATAGTTCTTTGGAATATTTTTGTCGGTTAAGATTTGGTTCGGGACGGGTTTCAGGTTGACTTCGAATGGAATTTTTAGGTTCTGGTAGCGTTGCGTGTCCACGGAAACTAATTTGTCCTGTTCAGATCCGCTTATGTATCTTTGGAATATTTTTGTCGGTTATCAGATTTGGTTCAGGATTTCGGGTTTTTTCAAATGGAACTCTCAGGTTCAGGTCGGGTTGCATGTAGACTGAAATTATTTTGTCTTGCTCGGATCGGGGTACGGTGTGTTGTAATTTATTTTTCGGTTTTGGGTAGGGTAATGTGTTAATAAACCTAATAAAAAGAAAATTTCCCAGTTAAACTGATGGCATTGAGCTCACAGGCTATTCACACTAATTGTATATTATACTCTTATTTCAAAGAACAATGCTCGAAAAATAAATGAAGGTATTTGTCCCCGTTGCCCCCTTTCTACTTAACCAAAGAACCTCCAAATCTAATCAGGGAAGCTACTTAACATAATAAACTGGTATACCAAATTTGAAGCAAATCAGATAATTCTGCATGAAAAAACCATTTCATTAAATTAAGGGAGGGGGGTATTAGCTCCCCCATTTCTCCCTTTATGCTGAACCAATGAACTTTCAAATCTAATCAGAAAAGCTCCTTATTAGAATGAACCTAGAAAAAAAAATAAACTAAATTAGATAATTCTGCATGAAAACCCATTTATCTAAATTAAGGGGAGGGGCAATACCCCCCTTTTATACTTAACCAATGAACCTCCAAATCAAATGAAGGAATCCATATCGTAATAAACTGGTATATCAAATTTGAAGCAAATCGAATAATTCTGTATGAAAAACCCATTTATTTAAATTAAGGGGACACTAACCCCTGTCCTTCCTTTATACTTAACCAATAAATCTCGAAATCTAATCCAGGCAGCTCCTTAACATAATAAACCGGTATACGAAATTTGGAGCAAATCGAATAACTCTGCATGAAAAACCCATTTATCTAAATTAAGGGGGTGTCTAGACCCCCTTTCCTCCCTTTATACTTAACTAATGAGCCTCCAAATCTAATCAGGGAAGCTCCTTAACATAATAAACCGGTATACGAAATTTGGGGAAAATCGAATAACTTTGCGTGATATCTAAATTAACGGGGGGTCTAGCCTCCTTTCCTTCCTTTATACTTAACTAATGAACCTCCAAATCTAATCAGGGAAGCTCCTTAACATAATAAACCGGTATACCAAATTTGGAGCAAATCGAATAATTTTGCATTAAAAACCCATTTACCTAAATTAAGGGGAGAGGCAATTGCCCCCCTTTCCCCCCTTTATACATAATAATGATCTTCCAAATGTAATCAGGGAAGCTGCTTAACATAATTAACCGGTATACCAAATTTATAGTAAATCGCATATTTCTAAATTGACTTAATAAAATAGTCCAATCTTGAACGCCAGATTCACCTTTGTTTATTATATAAAAACATGGAAACATTTAAAATGCTTCATTTAAAACACATTACTACATAGGTGTGATAAAAAATATACAAATGTTTTCTAAAATTAAAAACACTAGATGTTAAAATGATAAAAAGCTAGTAGTAGCATTTTAGATAGTAGCTTTTTATCATTTTAACATCTAGTGTTTTTAATTTTAGAAAACATTTGTATATTTTTTATCACACCTATGTAGTAATGTGTTTTAAATGAAGCATTTTAAATGTTTCCATGTTTTTATGTTATATCGCATATTTCTGCATGAAAAATCCATTTATGTAAATTACGGGGGGGGTAGCCCCCCCTTTCTTCCCTTTATATGTAATTAATGAACCTCCAAATCTAATCAAGGCCAGCTCCTTAACTTAATAAACCGGTATACCAAATTTGGAGCAAATCGAATAAGTCATCATGAAACACCGATTTATCTAAATTAAGGGGTAGCGCCCCTTTCCCACCTTTATACTTAAACAATGACCTTCCAAATATAATCAGGGAAGCTCCTTAACACAATAAACCGGTAAACCAAATTTCTAGCAAATCGAATATTTCTGCATGAAAAACCCATTTATATAAATTAAGGGAGGGGGGACTAGCCACCCTTTTCCCTCTTTATCCTTAACCACTGAACCCCAAAAAATAATCAGGGAAGCACCTTATGAGAATGAACCTAGAAAAAAAAATTTGAAGCAAATCAGATATTTCTATCAAGAGTTATCGCGTTACGTACATACGTACGTACGTACACACGTACATACAGAATCGGCGGACACATAAGCTCTCAGGCTTTGATAGCCTGTGAGCAAAAAATATCACACTGATCGGATAATAAGTGGTCATTTTTCAATTAGCCTAACGCTTTCTAGGCTCTTTGCAATAAGCCTGAAAAATATCAGGCTAATTGGAAAAAGGGAGATGGATTCTCCAATTAGCCCGGCTCTTTGCAAAGAGCCTAGGCTGTTTGCAAAGAGCCGGATTTCTCAATTAGCCTACGACTACATCACTAAGGTGTACTAAGGCACTTATTGTAGAATAGGGTGTGCATAGAATATATCGTTCATTTACAGGGACACACAAAAGAATATGGCTGAAGGATAAATTTAACTATTGAAGTCTATCACCAATAATTGCTGGAAGTGCGTTTGTAGTTGTGATAGGCGTTTTAAAATAGAACAACTTTTTTAAAAAATATTACTTGGTGTGGATACATTCTATAGATCATATAGAGGGCTGCACAAAAGTTCTCAAGTACATTTCCATTTATTCACGGAAATGGCTGAATGGACATTTTTAACTGTGCTATGCGTTTCACTGAACTAACTTTTAGCATACTATGAAGTATACATACAAATCCATAGCTTAGTTTAATATTTCATATCTTAAAAGCTGACTAAGTGTAAGTAAGATTTCAACACTTCACATAATAATGACTATACATTTTATAAATATTTTGACAAATAAGAAAAAAAAATCATCATTTAAGAAGAGCACAAAAGAAAAAAGAAGTTAAAATATTAATTTACTAAGTAGATATTTTAAAAATGCGCATAAATCACATGTCCATTGACTTAACATTACCGAAAGGAGTTCGGAAGTTGAGCGACTTTTAACCTTAACTATTTACTGTTTTTAAGAGGAAAGTAATCGTTGATAGGTTTGTCTTATTCACTATTGATGTTTAATTAAATGTATTTAATTTTACTATATACTGTTAAAAATTTTGCAGCATTCTGGCAGGTCATTCGACCGTTTTTTGAAAAAAACGGTTTCATAACCATAATTTAACTATATTCTAACCATAAAATGGCCAATAATATGGTCTGAATAGTGTTAAAATTACGGTTGTGTAACCGCTTTCGGAAAAAACGGTCAAATGACCTGTCAGAATGCTGCAAATTTTTAACAGTGTGTATAAAACTTATTATTTACATTTAATAATGCTTATTACATTTAAATTACATTTAATAATAATTATTGCATTTAATTTATGTTTAATAGTGTTATATTTAATAGTAGGTTCAGTAAAGTAGAGTCTATATAGTATAGATTGCTAGTTTTTGAATGTATTTAATATTACCAGTTTCAAAATGATTCTTTAGAACTCTTCTTCATCACTCTCTTCTTGGCTTTTATCGGGACTACCATCAGACCTAGCTGGAAGAAGGAGTTGTAGGGTATCGCTACTGTATGGCTTGCTCTTCTTAGTTGATAAACGGAGTTATTAGAAAATATGAAGTTGCTTATTTTCACGTACATTATAAAAGGAAAATTTTAATTAAATTTTCTTGGTGCCGTTTGCCAGCTTTGGAATTAAAATTAGGTGTCCCTTTTTAAGGACACCGCCCTCGAAAGGGTTAATTCCCTCCTTTCACTCCTTATGTTACACACATGCGCCCCAAGAGCTAATTAGGGAACCCTTTTCAATAAATAAGTATATACAATTTGAAGGCGATTGGATATTTCTATCAAAAGATATCGAGTTGCGTGCGTATGTACGTACCTACATACGTACATATGTGCGTACGTACATACATACAGACAGAATATGTAGGTGCAAAAGCTCTCCGGTAATATCATGTGAGCTAAAAACCTGCAATACGACAGTAAATATATAGTTCTTATCTCTTCAATTCGGTGGCCGCAAAACAGAGCATTTAAATAGTCATCCCGAAAAAAATTTTATAAAAAATGGCAACAATATGCGGAAAATTTTTTTGTAGAAATTGACACTCAAGACTATAACTAATACGATTATAATTCAAACATGGCGGGGCAAAGCGCGGCACATATTTAAAAAGCTTTCGATATGTATAAATTAGAGCAAAAAACGCTTTAAAAATAACCCTTTTACACATTTAATTTTTTTAATTACATTAAAAACGAAATTATTTAAATTAACACATAGTTTAACACTAAGCTCTGACCTTTGTTAAACACGTAAGCCCTGTTTAGTTTCAATTCAACAATTCTTTGAGCCACAAAAAAAAATTATATTTAAACATAACAACAAGGCCAAAAAACAACAAAAAACCCACGTCTTCTGTGAAAGAAACTTCCTCTTCAGCTGAGGCCAGGAGCCACCGGATATAAATCAGGTTCCTAAAATAGACATACATCGATGCACCAATTAGTTAGCTATTAAAAAATATGATTTTTACAATTGTTGACGAAATTTTAATTTTTGCATTTTTGGTCAGGTTTTTGGGTTAAATATTCCACTGTGTGCCGTCCGTATTTTTGAAAGTTAATAAAATTTATTAATTTCGTTATTTTTAAATTAATTTGGTTTTAAATTAATTTATATGTTAGTAATAACTTAATTTTAATAAATTATTTCAATTATTTTTTATTTTAAATTTCATTTTAAAATCAAATAAACGTTTAATTTGTAATTATGTACTATTTGTAATTTTTATGTAAAATACCTAGACATTAAAAAATATATTTAATATTTTTATACTTAACCCAAAATTTGTTTGATTTTATATCTTTAACTCCATTTTGTCTGAATTTATATTTTTAAATGAAAAAATCGCGAAGAAAATATTGAATTGGAAGTATATGCCATTTGGTATTTTATTTTCTGCGTAAGTTGATTTCAGCAATCTATGCGTACGGAAAGCGAAGGAAACCGCAACGAAACACTTAGGTATTTACTGATTTTGTCGACATTTTCACACATTTTATTTTGTAGAAAAATATTTCTACGCGTTCGAACGTTTCAAAATTTTTGTAGGTTATGCATTTCTGGTCTATTAAAATGCTCTAAAACGTTTGTGTTGAAATAGGGATGTTTAGTTACTTTTAGAGTAGAAAAAATATCGTCTCCGTGAAGCGCGAAGTGACATGCGTTCGCCGGTGCATTTAAAAAGGTTAATATAAATATTTTACACCATAATATTTTACACATAATACCAATTACACCATCAATTAGAAGAAGGTTTCAGCTTTAAGAACACATTCTTGGTTTGTCGGTACCTCTAAAATCGCTCCCTAGAGGGGCGAAAACGCGACGAAACACTCAAGTTTTTACGAATTTCATCGAAATTTACACACATTTTATTTTGTAAAAAATATAATATTTAATAATGAAATGTCAATAAGTGTTTCTGAGAGAGTTTAGCACCATCTGTTAAACATTTTGAACATGTCATCTGTCAAGAAGAAAATAAATTGAAAAATATTACAACAAAAAGCTTTCATATCAATTTTCTCGAAATTTATGTTTTTGGGTATACACAACATATTCTTAGAATATTGTCTTCGTTTATTCACTTGTTTGTTAAACATAACTACATTTATATGGATCAATTACAATGTTGATGTATTTTGTAATCTATTAATATGAAGATTTTTTGCTTGATATAAGAATGTCATTTAGATTAATGAAACAAGAATTGGATGTACCGTTGTTCACTAAACATATTTAGTATTAAGACTTTCGTAATTTTTTACATTACCAAGAAATGAAAAACACTTTAAAACTTGTTCCATTGTTTACGCAGGCGTTCTTTTGGGATTTTAAACTTGTTAGAAGAAAAGATAGTTTTTCTAATTATTTTCTCTTTTTTTAAATTAACTTTAAAAGATTAATTACAGGCTCCAGTAATATTAATTAAATCTTACGAGATAAAAAATAAATAAAGTTGTTTTGAATGTGTTTTTTTAAATGCTTTTTTTATGTGCGTTTTGTTCGTAATTATATAAATGCGTATCACCTATATTCGTCGTTCAGTCTGTCTGTCTGTCCGTCCGCATATAATAGAGCAAAAACTACCCAACCGAATGGTCTGAAATTTTAAATATATAATTGTTGCAAAATTTTGTCGAGTCATTTCAAATTTTATGAAAATCGGATGTATAGTTTAATGACAGGGACAGTCAAAAGTTTTCCATTACATTAAGTCCAATGGGAATAAATTATTTCAAGAGTATTTTAATGATGTTACAGCCTTTCGAACAGAATGAAATTGATATTGATATGCACTTATGAAGTGCATTAAAATATACATTCAGTACAGTATGCGGTGCAAAAAATATTTATAAAACTAGTCATAGTACGAACGCACCTCATTTGCCACGTTTGACGCAATTTCCAACTTGTTTTCTCTTATATAGGGAGATTATATATATAAAAAACTTTGGCTATATATAAGCGCCTAGTGACCATATCGCTCAAGGAAACAGGATGCCATTTGGATGTGGCTATTTTATGGCATGGCATCGATCGGGAAGTAGGTAAAGAACAACAATGGAACTCCCACAGTTACGGTTAGAGTGCCATATCTATAGTATAAAGGTCAAACGCGTCGGTGCGTAACACTGACGTCATTTTGATGGTGGCAACGGCAGACGATTAAATTTAACTTTCATTAACTTTTATTGCAATTTTTTAAACTTCTAAATACCGCACATTTTCAATTTTTACTCCGTCGAATAGGGAAAAAAGTATTTTCAAATGCAGTTTGTTTGAAAACTGTATGGCAATTTGTTTCCAGTTTATATTTCATAATGAAATTAAAACGTTTATCGACCAATAATAATAATAATAAAATAGATATCTATATATATAAATAAAACTCAAATTTAAGACATGTAATCAAATTTCGCGCTTAAACTACTGAAATTTACAGAATCAAAAAGGCTCATAGTAAATAGCGATCTTTGACGATTTCTTCGGCTGTTAACTCCTGACACGAGGGACGAGGCCAATACGAAAATATTACTTTTAATACGTTTCATAACTTTATTTGAACGCATAATTTATATTTTTTATATAAATATGATTTCTGTTATTGTTAGTTTACATTGTAAAAAAATATATTAGAGTTATAAAAAAAATAATAATGATTAAATAAATAAATGAAAAATAAAACTGTACACCTGTGCGAGGTTTTCTCGCCGCAATCTGTGAGATTATTTGCTGATACGTTTTTTTCATTAATTTTAAAATAACTGCAATTATTTTTTTAAATCAAATAACATGTTTTAACGATATATAAGTACAGTGAGATTTCTTTTAAAGGCCACCTCTATTAAGGGCCAATATTTTTAGGAACGAAAATTTTTGCCATAGACATAATGTTAAAATTACTCCTATTAGGGGCCACACCCACCTCTCATAAAGGCCATTTTTTCACATATACCTTAAATCCTAAACAGGTGTATTGAATTCCTGAACCAAAAGATAAGAGTTCATATAACAACTGCACTTGCAACAAAGAAGCAGGGGCAGATGGGGGAGGATTTAGTAACACAATGAAGGACCACTAACTTTTCCACAAGTGACACAAAGAGGTGTTCCTCACACTTTGCTTGACCTTTCAACCTGTAGGGGTTAGGTTGGAGGGGAAACTTGACCCTTTGTTGTGGGCACACAAAGGATAACAGGTTATCTAGAAAAACTGATTCCACAATAACTAAAAATGTGAATGCATATTGAAGCACAATTTTTACACTTGTCAGGAAACGCTAACAGAAATAAATAAACTAATATATCATTCTAAGCATTATTAAATGATGCAAATTTAAGTAATTTGTTCCATAAAGTAAAAGAATCATTAGAAACCAAAATTGTACGAAAAGTAAACAAACTTCAATAGAATTTTTTTTTCAATCATGCATAGAGTTTAAAAATGTTAATAAACAGTCTTTTTCACCTATATAGGTTTTGATATCCTTATTTTAGTTGTTGTTTTTTTGTCACACCTATTCAAGGGCCACCCCTCATAAGGGCCAATTTTCAATGGAACGGCAGGTGGCCCTTACAGAGAGGTTTCACTGTATATTACGTCGAAAGCCGCTTGCAAAACCTTTCAAAAAGTACCTCATTCGTCGCTGCGCTTTTAATATGTGGAGAGAATCAAAATTAAATTTAAAAAATCAAAAAACCCGATTGCGTAAAAAGCGAATTAATTCATTATTTCTCATCAATGTGAAACTATTTTTTATATTACTTTCCTATTATTTTCCTATGTCTTAAAAAAAACTTTGAAACTTCCTCTTTTCATTGGTATAAAGATTGTTCATTTTGGATTTGTACTTTAATAAATACAATTTTTTGAAAATGAGTCCATCATTTAGAATAACCCTGTATATCTAGGTGTAGACATTAATAGAGAAGGAAGATACTCACAGGAAATTAAATACAGTATTTGTCAAGGAAGAAAGGCTGTAAAACTATTAAATTCTATTTGGTGGTGTAAGGAGATCTCTAGGAAAAGAAAGTATAATACAGTAGAGCGCGCGATTATCAGAACGAGTCGGGCTGACCCTAGTTCGGATAAGCAAAAGTTCGGAGAAATGGACAGACAATTTAAGGGATATTCCTGACTATACTAAAACCTTCACACTTTATCCAGACTTAGGACTGGCAGCACCAGTTATTGCCAGCGTGTTTAAAAACTGATTTTTTTGTTTACTTTTTTATCATTTAAAATTTTCTTTTTCTCTTTGTATCATTTTCTGAACTCCAGAAATTATAATTTAAGCAAAAAAGCTTTCGATTGTTGCTTGCTTCAAAGAAGACGTTCTTTCGAATGCTGCCACATCTCGAATTCTTATTAAATACGTTAGTTGAATAGGACCAGAGTTCTTCTGCCGCTCGAGCCATTTCATAGCTGTTTCCAAACATTCAAAGGCTTCGTTACGTGATGGATCTGCGTCATTTTCAGAGCATTCGTTTTCATTTATTCAATTTATTTTTCATCTTAAATCTCATTCACAATCTCACCATCATTAAAAATATTTTTTGAAAGAAATAGGCTGTTCGGATAATTGGAAGTATGGTTAGTTGGAGTTCCGATAATCGGCGCGCTACTGTATATACAACTATATTGTAAAGAGCATATTGTTATATGCAACAGAAGGATGGCGAATTACGGAGACAGAAAGAAAGAAACTAGCGGCAGTAGAAATGGATGCCCTAAGAAGATTATGCAGGATATCAAGAATAGACAAAATAAGAAATGAAAGAATCAAGGAAATTAGGAAAATAAAGGGAACCATATTAGATGATATTCGAAAAAAGCAATTAATCTGATATGGTCATATTAAAAGAATGAATGATGAAAGACTAACCAAAATCACATTCAATTATAAAACAAATAAAAAAAGGAAACGGGGAAGACCACGAAAGAACTGGATGGAAGATATTGCAAAGGTAATGACGGATAGAGGTCTGGAGGAGGAATGGACCCTTGAACGGAAAAAGACTATTGTAGATTCTTCGGATAGCGGCATCTGACACCATAAACCGAGTTTATATATAGTATAACTCTAGGCTGCATGAAATACAGATTACCCTAGTTATTTGGCAACACAATTCACCATTCTGATTATTTGCTTGCTCTCGAAAAATGTGAGGAAAAAAATTATCCGAGATTTGGCTAAGATTCCAGGAAAATAGTTCCAACTTCTCAGCATTTCTTTGAACTAATAACCTGGATTTAAAATTTTAACACTTGCAAATCATAAATTACAGACTAGAATATTTTTTTGTTCTGGAATTATTAAATTCTTGAATTAAGAATCGCTTCAACATATACCAATTCCACAAACCTAGACAAAATTTGTTCAGGATTTCTCCCAAAGATTAATAATATTATCGTTGGTCTGTTACTCTATTATAAAGCCCCCCCCGCCCCCCTTAAAAGTACAAAAATAATCATCTTAAAGCATTTTTTACAAACTTATAAGCCTAGTTACAAATTTCAGTTCGTTTTGATCATAGATTATTGGCTATAAAATCTTTTGTTCTGGATTAAAAAAAAAATCCTTGATATAAAAATTGCTACTCCCATTTATGTCATTCTATAAACATGAATTGTAAACGACGGAAATTATTCAAGATTTCATCAAAGAACTCTGAATATTCCCTCTAATCTATTGCTTCATCAAAGATGAAACAAATTTCAAAAGCATGACAGTTCCATCTTCTGATTTAACAGCGCTTTGATGTGTCACAAAAAATGAAAATAACTGTTACCCTTCCGGAATATGTGTTGGTCCTAACCTCCATTAAGGCGGTCAGAGCACAACAACTGGAGGTGATGAGAAAAAGAGAAATATATAACCATTACACGGAATAAGCTAGCTTTCGACAACCCCTGGAATCTTTCTTCTTCGAACTAATAATCCCAATTTAAAATTTTAATTTTATTAGATTAAAGTTTTATTGTTTATAGATTTTCTTGTTTAGGATTTATGAAATCCTTGATTCAAAAAATTCTGATTTTAGTAAATTCTTGATTTACTTCATTTTATGCCAATTCCAAAAAACAGAATACTAATAGACGAAATTCAGTCCAGATTTCACCAAAGGACTCAAATTGAGAAACTTCCGAATATTTCCATTGGCCTATTGCTCCATTATGATGAGGCAACAAACTTCGAAATATTAAAGTTCTTCCTAGAACGTTGTTTCGAATGAAATTCTCAGTCGTTCAGATTATATATACTCGTACAGTCGTGAAAAAAAAAAAGTAAACGTCCCCTACTAATTCCTCAACCAAGTTACTGGTACCAAACGATTGGAAATAACGTCTACTTTTAAATGATGTATATAAAATTTGTTTAAGGGGTTATCTACATATGAAAACCAACCCAAACTTATTTTTTTTTCAATTTACCCAATTTTAACAAAATATTTCAAATCTTCGGTTCAAACTATGCCTAGACAGCAAATTTCAAGTCATTTGAATGATAAGTTTTTGAATTATATACATTCAAAATTTAGTGCTTCTAATGTTAAATTACATTTTCATATTTTTATTAATATCTCCTGAAATTATACTCCTAATGTGCTATTTTTTTGTGTAGAAATAATACTAATATACCCAAACATAAATGCGCTGAATTTGCAATTTTTATAATTTTATGATATGAATTATAAAATTAATATTCGAAAAAATTATGAATTGCAACCTACAATTTTTTTTATATGGAAATCCAAAATTTCACATTTTCCTTCCAAGTAATTTTCAAATTATGCTTAAAAAACGGAAAAATGGTGGTTTAAGGGGTCTATGACAGAAGTGACTAGATATTTTGAAATTTATTATGCTGTCCTGTAATCTAGCAGTCTTCAATGACTGCTTGAGTGTCGCTTAAGATGCCTTGATCAAGAAGGAGGCTCTCTCGGTCAACAATCGAGTACCGAACTTCGATTTGGATACAGCCCCTAAAATGTGCTCGTTTTAAAATAATTATTTTCTCGGAAACTTATTGTACGAATTGCATAAAAATTTGTTTTTAGGCTAATTGAAGAGTGTAGAGTTCATTTATGCTGTCAGAATTGGGTACTGCTATTGAAAAAAACAAAGTTATGGTTCGTTTTAATATGTAGATGGCCCCTTAAACAAATTTTATATACATCATTTAAAAGTAGACTTTATTACCAATCGTGCAGTACCAGTAACTTTCTTTTACGATAATTTTTAGCAGAGTTAGTAAAGGATGTTTACTTTTTTTCCACGACTGTGCATTATAAGCTTTGTTCTTCTGTATTTATCAAATCCACGATTTAATAAATTACTCTGATTTATGGAGATTACGTAATCCAGCATCATAATGACGGAATTCATTCACAATTTCATCAAAAAAACTCGGGATATTCCCGCTGGCTTATTGCTCTATTCTAAAGATGAAAGCAATTCAAAAGTATTACAGTTCCATCTTCTTAGTGACCATCTTTCTTTGACATCGCTTTGATACGCAAAAAAGGAAAACCACGCAAATGACCACAGAAATGAAAATAACCGTTACCCTTTCAGTGCATGCGTTGGTAACCTCCATTGGCGAGGTTAGAGTGCAACAACTGGAGTTGACGGGAAGAGGCAATATTGATAGAATTAACTCACTGCCTTTTGACCATCTCTGAAATCTTCGAACTAATATTTCCAGTTGAAAAATTTAACTCGTTCGCAATATAAATTATAGACTTCTTTCTTATGAGTTTATCTAATCTATGATTTAAGGAAATACTCCAGTTTATACCGATTCCACAAACCAGCATCATAACAGTCGAAATTCATTCACGATCTCGTAAAAACGAAGTATTCCCGCTGGCCTATTGCTCCATTATGAAGAAGAAAATAATTCAAAAGCATGACAATTCCATCTTCTCAAAGATCATCTTTCTTTGGCAGCATTTTGATGTGCCACAGAAATGAAAATAACCGTTACCCTTTCAAAAAATGCGTTGGTAACCTCCATTGGAGAGGTCAGAGTGCAACAACTGGAGGTGACGGGAAGCGGCGACATAGACGGACCATTATACAGTAATGGAATTAGCTCTCTCTCTCTCTTTTGCCTATCCCTGGAATAGACGCTTCCTCGTGTCTTTGATGGCAAGCTCGAGTGACCGTACATGACCGTGTTTTGGGATGATGTGGAATGTAGCCAGGGCTGAAACTAGCCTTTTTTGCGCCCGGGGCAAACATGAATTTTAGCGCCCCCGCCCCTTTTCTTCCTCAAAGTATATTTACAAAGAGAATTTTACTATTTTTCTAATGACCGACTTATTTTAAAATTTAAAATATGTAATCATAAAATATGTAATACTGAACTACGTAAATTGAATGTGACGTTTGTTGCAATTATAGTTCGTTTACATAAAAGAATTCGCATGTATTACCGGCTATTTACAGTGTTTGCCTATACAGTAGAGTTCCGATTCGATTATCCGAGTCCCGCCTATCCGAGTTTCCGCTTTAACCAAGTTATTTTCTTCTGATGGACTGATGGCTTCTATTATTATGAAACAGTCATTATAAATGAAGTGTTAGGTGAAGATGAAAGAGTAGTTGTAAAAAGTTAGAACTCTGATTTTCTGGTCAGAATGGGAAGAAAAAAATGGCCATAATTTTTTTTTTTGCGGCTACTCTTTCATCTTCACCTAACACTTCCTTTATATTGACTGTTTCATAATAATAGAAGCCATCAGTCCACCAGAAGAAAATGATCCATTCCAAAGGTATAATGCTTCATTTGGCGCCCCTTCGATCTGCCGCCCGGGGCACATGCCCCCTCTGCCACCCACCTTTGTTTCGGCCCTGAATGTGGCAGTGCGAATTAAAGAGGAAATATTTTAATGGATGTTTATGCTATTACCCGAGTAGAGAGTGATACACATTATGTGCATTTGCTACTTTTTGTGTGTTATGTTTGCGGAAAACCTTTGTGAATTCAGGTATTGCCTTTTAGCAATCTGATACTGTTCACCAGGGGATAGTGTACGAAAAATAAACTATACCCAAAATAATTATTGTTTTCCTTCATTTTGATCAACCGATAATGACTAATTAATTCCGGTTTGTAAAACTGATTAATACGCCATAAAAACTGCTTGGAAACGTCTCTGAAAATCATTGGCAGGATAAAGAAAACTTTATAAATACTTTTATAAATGCTTCTTTAAATGTCGAAAACGTATTTATTCCCCATGTTTCTAAAGAAGGCATTCCGGAATCATAGGCAACTTGGAAAAGTTTATTGTATGTTTTTGTTTCTGGTTATATTATATTTTCATAAATTAAGAAATACTTGCCTTTTTAGGTGCTTTCGTAATTATATAAATATGTAGCACCTGTAGTCGTCGTTCGGTCCGTCTGTCTGTCTGTAGTCCATCCGTCCGCATATAACAGAGAAAAAACTACCCAACCGAATGGTCTAAAAGTTTAAATATATAATTGTTGCAAAATTTTGTCGAGTCATTTCAAATTTTATGAAAATCGGATGTATAGTTTAATTACAGGGACAGTCAAAAGTTTTCCGTTACATTACGACCAATGGGAAAAAAATATTTCAAGTGCACTTTAATGATGTTACAGCCTTTCGAACTGGATGAAATGGATGTGCACTAAAATATATATTCAGTACAATATGCAGTGCAAAATATATTCATAAAACTAGTTATAGCACGAACGCACCTCATTTGCCACGTTTGACGTGTAATTTCCAAGTTGTTTTAATATTTAAAGCCCTTCTGCCGAAAGAAGATACACCGTATTTGATTACGTGGCAGAATAGAAGCTTTACAATTGTGGAATAATCTTTTACTCGTTTGTCTTGTTTTAAGCTGGTAACACAAATAGAGTCGTATTATAAGAAACGTTTTTAAAGAACTATAATTGAGCGTGACTTATAAGGGAAAGGTATGATGATACTTTTTTTAAATTTATTAATTACCTATAATGCAACCTAATACTTACACAGCTTACTCTTTAATGAAGGTTCCATTAGACCACATATTCCAGTTAAAATTGAATTGGATCAGTGGACTTCTTTAACAATAAATGTTCTTATACTTTCCGGCATAGAAGTATTGTTTTGTGAAAATACATGATAAAGAAAAAAAGAAATTGCATTTTCCTGTATCTGTAGCCTAGTATCAAAACCACTGTGCCCTCGAATCAGAACCTTTAACTTTACACTTTGTACATGCCTTTAACCGTAGCTGCCAACTTTTAAGTTTTTGTTCCTACCACAATTTTTGAACAGGAAAAATTGTCTTATTTTTACACCAAAAATTTAGGTTAAGCAAGGTATTTTATTTTCACATAGAAAAAAAGTGTAAAAGTTTTCTTTGAAATTAAGTGATGATTTTTTCTCTGGCTGGTACTGTATAAGCAATTTAAAAATATTCTCTTGGTGTTTAGGTCAATCAAAATTTAAAGTTAAAAATGTTTTCTTTGTTTTTGTCTCTTTCTCTTTCTCTCTTTTCTTTTTCTTCCAACCTTTTCTGTCACAAATAATATCACATAAAATTTTTATCTTAATTTCAATTCAAATATCTTAATTTCAATAAAAAATCTGAAATGACATTTCACTAGTTAGATATAAACAACATTTTCCTTTCAAAAATAAAAATGTTTCTTTTTTTTTCTTTTTAAATTCAAAACGTTAATGAACGTTTGCGGGATCAGTTGACATTTCCTTAATGATATTCAAAACATTATCTGTAAATAAATAGCACAATTCGAGGATTTTACAAAAGCTTTGTTCTTTTTAATGATGAAGATCTCGGGAATTACGATTCCTACGATATAACAAGATGAAATTTTTAGAATGAAAAACAGATTAATTAAATCGTCCTGAGGGAGAATACGTGTTATTTGAAATAAAAAGTGATTCATTAATTATCAGAAATGTCTGCTTAATTAGATATCTATCTTCTGATAGAAAAAAATTAAGGGTAGAGATTATATTTATTTACTTTTTTTTTTACATGAAATACTGTCTCTAAACGTGATAACACTAGAACGGTCGGAAATTTAACTCAAGTCATATAAATATACTTTAGACGAGAATTTTTAATTAATACTGCTTAATTTAATTTTTAAACTTATTTCTGTGTTGCATAGATATTTGATTTATTTCTTTAAGAAAATTCAGGTTGAAATCGAAATATATAAATTTAATCCCGATCAAAATGACGGCTATGTCCGTTTTAGTGTTAAATAATCGGTCAAGTGCGAGTAATACTCGCGCACAAAGGGTTCCGTACAATAAATATATTAATTAGTTACTGTAATGTTACAAAAAATCGTTGCTAAAAGAATAATAAGACTTTGTGAAAAACTAACGTAGGGTTGGGTATAGCTATATATATTAGAAAACTATAGATGGATATACCACGAAAGTTCAGAGAGATATGAAGCCTAAATAGTATCAAATATTGTTGCTATTGTGTATAACTTTTTATTTTTATCCTAATCTGTTTATGCTGACTAAAAAATGAATGAATAACGCCATTTCTTTTATACTATAGCCGAACCTCGTTATCCCGACACTCTAATGACCAGAAAAAAGTGTCGTCATAAGCGGAGTGTCGCGGTAACCGGAGTTGGAGAAAATATGTTTATTATTAATTTTAGACAATTTTAAATTCATAACTGTTTTTGAAGTTTTAAGCAATAAAACATTATTAAACAAAATAAACACAAAAACAAAATTGAAAGGAATAAAAATCAGAATACAGATGACTTGTTTTTATTGCTACATGAAATATTGATGAATTAAGGTTTGTTTATTCTCTAGATGCGCTTCCTACAATTCTTTTTTCAATATTATACAGTGACTTGTAATCAGTATCCGTTGTTTCAGAAATGGATGTTAGATAATTTCTGATCGTTTCAATACAATACAATGCTGCGGTTTTAGTCGTATGAAAAACGTCGTGTAACCACAAGAAAGCGCCACCTGACCAGAATAAAAAGACCACGAGTAGATTGATGCTTCTTTCTGGAGCTTAAGTGTGTCATTCATAGTGTGTGGGTTTATTTATTCAAATAAAGGATTGAAGTATAAATTCGCATTTATTTCAACGGGTATTTTAGACACTTTTGTGAAAAGGTAAGAACACATTTCTTGCCGCTTGATTTCCGTGCTTATAGGATGGATTATGAAAACCGAATTTTTCTAAACTGTCGGGATATCCGGAGTTGAATTTTATTTAACGACGTAAAATACGGAGTTTTTTTTTTTACATTAAAATCATATACAAAAAATCGGGATTTTGAAAAAGTGACGTAAGAAGCGGAGCGACGTGAAAACCGGGTGTCGGGATAACGAGGACCAACTGTTCTACTGTGCATTGCATTACACAAATATATCATTAAAAGTTGTTATCTAGACTTTAAAATATGATGGCGCATAGAATACGTCGCCCATGTCTTTATGCATATCCAAACCGTCCGTGTCTTTAAAGGTTACTATCTCGGCTAATTACTGACCATTTTTTTCAAAAATCATTACAAACAAACCTTTTATACTTCTACGTCAATAGGTATCTCGAGCGCCCCTCAACTTTCCTGCTGAGCCCCCGAAAAGTGAAATTTGTGTGTAACGGAAAAATGTAATTTTTCTGAAAAACTATTTGACTTAGGGTAATCGATATACTTTTCTTGCAAGGTTTAAGTAGGCTTGTACTACCCTTAATTTTTTCATAATTTTAGTTTCAGTAGATTCAGATATAGAAGGGGGAGGGGGCATATTTTTGAATTACATTTTCTACGATACCTCTGAAAATATACTTAAAATTAAAGCAAATCTATTTTTGAGTTCTGCTTTACGAGATCTTTCACACGATACCCCACACGATAAATATATATAAAAAGATTCTTATTTTCAAGTAACTAAATTATACCCCTTAAAATTTTCTTAATATATTTGTGAATGGTTAAAAATCTATAAATATGTGGATCAGTAGCCGTTATTACTTCTGTCAAATTTGAGCTTTCCACGTTCCATAGTGTACGAGAAAAACGGCTGTGGCAAGCGGACAGACAGACAGGCAGATACACGAGTGATTTTATAATGGTTCCGTGTTTACTTTTTAAGTACGAACCCTAAAAAGTAATAAACTTGAATATTCTCAAGCTTTTAATTACACATGGTTATGACTTATGTGTGCAACATTGGTTTAAAAAAATAACAATGTAAAAATTACTTAAAAATGGCTTCATTGCATACCTACTATGCCTCTTTGAGCGAGCGAGAACGTGAACAGGAATAGCACCTTGCTTTATAACGGTCTCTTTCCAATTCTGCACAGTCACGAGAAGAGTACCTACGGCGATGTCATCTATAACATTCTGCACTTGTTTACATAGGAAAAGAAAAAAATCATTTATGAGTCTTATACAACAAATATTTGTTTGCAAGGAGAAAAAAAGAAGAATTAAAGGAATACATACCCTACTTCTAATAGGAGGGCGACTTGATGGTCTCCTAACCAACTCAACAACAATAATTGTACTCTCAAGTCTCAATCATTTTCGTATTTTATTGCTTCGTATTATTGTAAAAGTCCAAAAGTAAAACCTTCAAATAATAAAAAAACAAAAAGGAAGTAAAAAATAATGTACATTTTGTCCTTTCCAACGTCAAGCCACCTGGTACGGAGGCTACTTCAGTCACGCTGACACGCAGAAAACATTGGTTCTATAATGTGCCTCCAGTGGTCGAAATCTTTTAAGATATCTCGTTTGCATTTTAATATTTTTAAATAATTGTTTTGTATTGCATAGCTGAGGTCGATCTCTGCAAAGACCGTTTCGTATTTTTTCGATTTTGTTTGCAGTAATTTTTAATTAGGTCAACTTCGGTTTCGAAAGTGAAAGCATCTTTAAAAAAATCTGCAAATAAAATCGAAAAAGTAAAAAACGGTCTTTGTAGAGATTGACTTCAGCTATGTAATGCAAAAAAAAAAAAAAAAAAAAAAAAAAAAAAATCACTTAAAAGTATAGAAATGTAAAAGAGATTTCTTAAAAAATTATCTTAAATTTTAATAAATTATTAAAATTTATTTTATTAAAATAATAATAAATTATTACATTTATTATTATTGGATTAACATAACGAGCGGGTCTTTTCGGCTGACTGAAGTAGCCGCTTAAACGAAAAAATAAACGGTCAAGTGCGAGCATTATTCGCATTCAGAGGGTTCCGTAGAATAAATATATGTATTATTATCTGTATTATATTAGTAAAAAAATCGTTTTTAAAAGAATAATGAGACTTTGTAAAAAACTGTACAACGTAGTGTTGGGTATAGCTGTATATGCTAGAAAAGTATATAAATGTCTTTACAATAAAATTTCAAAGAGCTATGAAGCCTAAATAATATCAAATATTGCTATTCTGTATAACTCTTTTCTTAATCTTATCCTAATCTGTTTATGATGAACTTAATTCGGTACAGACAGTAAAAGTAGTGCATATTTAAACTTCATTTGGAATCTCATAAAAGTAAATTTAGCGTAGTGATAATTTTTCTTTTTACAGTGTAGCTAAAATAAAACCCTTATTTAAAGTTTAAACTTGGCATTGTGCTAAGCGCGCTTCGTAAGGAAGTCGCAAAGTTGCAACGCCGCCTTGGTTCGTGTCGCCTTTTTCCAGATAGGTTTTTAATTAAGTTTTAAAGACACGAGAGGCGTATTGAGAAACCCACTTAATGCAAACTAGTCGCGAATCCATTGTATTTGTGTGATTAATTGTAATTAAATTAGTCTATTTTTAACAATCTGACGTTTATTACTTTTGTACTGCTACTGGGCATTGCATTACATAAATGTATCATTAAAAGTTGCTATCTAGGCTTAAAAAGCCGATGGTACATAGAGTACGCCACCCGTGTCCTTATGTATGTCCAAACCGTCCGCGTCTTTAAGGGTTAATATCTCGGTTAATTACCGACGATTTTTTTCGAAAATCATTATCAACAATGCTTTTATCCTTCTGCTACGATTGGTACTTCCAGCGCTCCTCAACGCTTTTGCTGGATGCCTTTTCTCAAAAACTGTGTGATCTTGGATAATCACTATAATTTTGCTGCAAGGTTTAAATTAACCTCTATTACCTCTAATTTTTTCATAATTTTAGTTTCAGTAGATTCAGAAATAGATGGGTGGAAGGACATACTTTTGAGCTACATTTTCGACGATATCTCTGAGAATATAATACCTAAAATTAAAAGAAATATGTTTTTGAGTTCAGCGTTACAAAAGCTTTCCCACGATACCCCACGCGATATACAAAGATAAGATTTTTTTTCAAGTAACTTAATTAGCTCCTCTACATTTTCCCTGAATATATTTGTGAATGTTTAAAAATCTGTAAATATGTGGGTCAATAGTCTTTATTACTTCCCTAATTTGAACTTCCTATGATCCATAGTTTACGAGTAAAATGTCTGTGACAGACAGACAGACACAGGAGTGATCTTATAACGGTTCCGTTTTCACTTTTTAAGTACGGAACCCTAAAAATGATGGTGTAACGGTGGAATGCTTTTACAGGCTTTTAAAACTTCAGGTCTACTTTTACCTATTTTGGACAATTAAATAGACATGTAAATTCCGAAATTATTTATACAGCAAGCATAAAGTTCCGCTTCAACAGTTAGGAATAAATTAACAATTCCAGTAGGGAATAAAAATCTAATTCTATCTGTGCAATGAATTCCATGCATTAATGAGTTATTTAATGTATACAGGACCAATTGACATTTCTTTAATCACTGTAAAAAATAACAAGTAAAAATTGAATTTAAAGAATAAAATAACTGACTGCGTAAAAAGCAAACTAATTAATTATTTCTCATCAATGTGAAACTATTTTTTATATTACATACCTATCTTTTTATTTACTTGTATTGATGACTTTTAAATTGTGTTTAATTGTTAGTTCCTATCTATAAACACGGTTTTGATGAGGCCAATAGATGTCTATGAAGGTTAGAGTTGCAGTAAAGCTAGAGATCCTACCTACACAACTTCCAGGTTGTGTAATATTTAAACGGAGCTTCTGACTGTAAAATAGTCAATGAAACATCGTCTTCATTTTGAAAGACCTATCCAATGATATGCCACTCAAGGGTTCGTAAAAATGTTTTTCGTCTCTACCGCCATTTTGTATTTTATGGCCGCCATTTCGAATTTATAAAAACAAAATCTAGCCTATAACCATCGGACGGCCAAGACGAATCGATAGAGACCTCATTCATTAAAATCCATCCAGAAATTGGGATGTTTCGAGGGTATAAAGAAATCGACATACCCAGATACGCGTGAAACACATAACCCTTCTTGGCAGCCGGGTAAAAAACAGACAAACTTTCTTGAAGAATGAAAATAAACAATAACCACATCCGAGCTATCCATGATTGGGAAAAGCGTTCTTTATCTTTAGACATATCAGAAATAAATATATTTTCCAGATTAAGGAAGCATTATAAAATCAAACTTTTTTTTGTTGCCACTGATTTTCGAAAACGTTTACAAGTAGTTTTAATGGTGTATTATTCAGTTTTCTCAACCTGAAATATCAGTTTTTCGAATGCTATCCGTTCTGAAATAAGCATTTTCATGTTCAACAAACATGTTTCACAGAAAAACATGACTAGAAAACAGGAATTCTGCTTTTTAAGAATTTAGCGTCGCCCGATGGAAAAAAAATATATCTTATATTATAATACGAGCAAAAATTGTATGTGTGTGTATGTAAATTTTATCTTAAAAACGGCTCTAACGATTTTGACAAAATTTTGCATTTTACCATTTTCGGGCCCGAGAAGACCATTGGGCTAGGTCACATGTTCTAGAAAATTCGATTAGTGGGTCATTTTGGGTCATTATGGGTCAGGGTCAAGCTAATTATATCTAAAAAACGGCCCAATCGATTTTGACTAAATTTTGTATCCAACCGTTTTCGGGTACGAGAAGTCTATTGGGCTAGGTCACATGTTCGAGAAAATTCGATTAGTAGGTCATTTTTGGGTCAGGGCGGGTTAAGCTATTTTTATCTAAAAAACGGCTCTAACGATTTTCACTAAACTGTATATTCTACAGTTTTTGATTACGTGAAGGCTATTGGGATAAGACACATGTTCGAGAAAATTCGATTAGTGGGTCATTTTTGGGTCACTGCGGGTCAAGCTAAGTTTATCTAGAAAACGGCCCTAACGATTTTGACGAAATTTTGTAATCTATCTTTTTCGGGCACGAGAATACTATTGGGCTATGTCGCATGTTCAAGAAAATTCGATTAGTGGGTCAAATTCTGTCACAATGGGTAAGGTCAAGCTAATTGAATCTAAAAAAAGGCTCAAAACATTTTCACAAAATTTTGCAATATACCATTTCTGGGCATGATATGACCATTGGGTTAAGTCATATGTTCGAGAAAATTCGATTTGTGGGTCATTTTGGGTAACAATGGGTCAGGGTCAAGCTAATTGAATCTGAAAAATTGCTCAAAACATTTTGACCAAACTTTGTACCGTATTCCCCCGCATTATCCGGCATGCCGGAAAAAATCGAGGTACACCAGCATGCCGGAAAATATGAGGTTTCGCTACTGGAGAACGGGCGGCTGATTTATTTTGGTTTTTCTAACAACATATTATCTTTTAAGGTAAAAATTCAAAACTTATTTTTCTCTCTGTCTCTCTCTCTCTATAATTTTTTTTTATATTTATTTGAATATTAAATTCTATTTATCTTACTAGCTAGGTCGCCCGGCGTTGTCCGGGCCCGCAATAATACGCTAAAATGAACCTGAAATTTGTACTGCAAAATCTCATAAAAAGACCCAATCTCGAACCGAACGAGCCTTGAAACGGGTCCCCACTGCCTACAGTATCGTTTAGCAAGCGTTCGGCTCACGCACTGCAAAATCTTGCCAAAAAATAAAATAAAATTCTCTAATCTTTTAGTTCCACATTCCACCACCAGGGGGCAAACTATATTCTTAATAAAACAGTTTTTGAACGAAACTCCGTTAAACAAGCTACCTGTAGATGTATTAGTCAAGGGGGTGGCGGACTTAAGCAAGAATTTAAGATATTTGTTGAAATTACTATTCGAAAATAGTAGTATGTACACTTTTGAAATTTTATATTAAATTTTAAATAAGTAATATTTATCCCAGCACTCTATCGAAAATCCGCCTCTAAAACGGTAGGAAACGGAACGGATTTAAATATTTGATTGCGTCCCCTAAAAAAAATTTACTAGCAATGATTTAAGATATTTGTTGAAATTACTATCCTCGCTTTTTCCGGCATGCCGAGAAAGACCACAGACTAATATTAAAAATCTGGTCTCCCTCGAATTTTGCGGCATGCCGGTTAACGCGGGGGAATACAGTAATATACGATTTCTGGGCATGAGATGACCATTGGGCTAAGTCCCATGTTTGAGAAAATTCGATTAGTGGGTCATTTTTGGGTCACTGTGGGTCAAGCTAATTGTATCTAAAAAAACGATTCAATCGATTTTGAATAAATTTTGTATCCAACCGTTTTCGGGAACGAGAAGACTATTGGGCTAGGTCATATGCTCGAGAAATTTCAATTAATGTGTCATTTTTGGGTTACTGCGGGTCATGCTAATTTTTTCTAAAAAACGGCTCTAACGATTTTTACTGGACTCTATATTCTACAGTTTTGGATTACGAGAAAACCATTGGGCTAAGTCACATATTTCGATGGGTCATTTTTGGGTCACTGCGGGTCAAGCTAATGTTATCTAGAAAACGGTTGCAACGATTTTGACTAAATTTTGTTCTATTGTTTTCGGGCTCGAGAAGACCATTGGGCTTGGTCACATGTTCAAGAAAATTCAATTAGTGGGTCATTTTGGGTCACAATTGATCATTGTCAAGCTAATTGTATCTAAAAAACAGTTCAAAGCATTTTGACAAAACTTTGTATTATATTGTTTTCGGGCATGAGACCATGGGGCTAGGTCGCATGCTCAAGAAAATTCAATCAGTGGGTCATTTTGGGTCCTAATGGATCAGAATCAAGCTAGCTGTATCTAAAAAACGGCTCAAACGATTTTGACAAAACTTTGTATTATATCGTTTCTGGGCGCGAGAAAACCATTGGGTTAGGTCGCATGCTCAAGAAAATTCTATTAGTGGGTCATTTTGGGTCATAATGGGCCCGGGTCAAACTAACTGTATGGGGCTGTTCAAATATTACGTAAGCATGTTTTTGACTATTTTTGACCCCCCCCCTCCCCCCTTGTCAGCAAAAATAAGCAAATCGCGAACCCCCCCCTTAATAATTACGTAAGAAAATTGGAACCCCCCCCCCCCCTACTTAAAAAAAAAATTAGGACACAATACAAATTATAAAACTCTACTCGACTAATATAACTACTAAATATTAATAAACGCTTGTTTTATTTCTTTACAATTCTATTTAAGAAAAATTCTTAGATCACAATTTTAGAAGAACTTAGCCATTTGAAAAATTTAAATTTGAACATGACAATATCTATTCCGATGCTGACCACGGCTGCTCAAGCCATTTTTCCATATCTGTTATGATATTGGTTTCCAGTTTTACTTGATTATCTTCATCGCTTACTATTCGGATTCAATCTTTATATCAACTTCATCTTCATTGATCCACTCAACATCTTCCATATCTTCCACGAATTTTACGAAGCGCATAAGTTCATTTGCTCGACGAGCAGCAATTCTCAATAGTCGTATAAGGTAGTCCTTCTCGCTTTTTTTACTCTGTTGAATTTTTTTGTGTCTGTTTGCTGACTTCTGATATGCATGATATTGGCCACAACTTCCACAAGTTCTTGCGGATAAATGCGTGAACTTTATGGAAGAGCAAAAATAATCATGCAGCATCTTTAAAAATCCCTTTTCTGCACTATTCAGATTTAAGGCCAGACGGAGACTTAAATCTATAAATTCCCCCTCTTTACTTGCAATGATGCCATTTGACGATTGTATCATTTTAATTGGAGGAGGAATGAATCGTCCTTTTAATATACGAAATAATCCACTACGTGCAGGAGAGCAACAGTTCTTTTTTTCGCATTTTACAATTTGCAGCAAGTATTGACTTTCTTGTACGAGCTTCGATTATCAATCCAAGTCATAACCAAGAGACTCTGGTTCGCCTGAATCAACATATGTGGCAGTAACGGGATAACTGTTAATGTTTAATGAGTTTCAGATATCTGCGAGAGTTTTACCAGCATATGCTAAGTTATTTTGCTCCCTTTCTTCATCAGTAGTGCGACCGTTCTCATCGAGATGGGAACCATAATGGTTATGAGGGTGTATAAGACAAGACAGTTCTCGACTGAGTGGTGTCATTCGCCTTTCTACTCAATTATATGCACTTCTTCCAGGAGCATTGCACGCTATGAAAATTCCATCCAAATCATGCTTTTTGAAATGGTTAATAGCAAACGATATAACTTTCTGGTAGCGGGGATTCTTGCCTGGATCTCCATCAACCGTTACTATGATTACAGGTTTGATGAAACCCTCTTCTGTTTTCACTAATTTTTCAAAATCTTTGAGTATTAATAGAGTTTCAAAATCCTGAGCATGAGTATTTGCTGTGGAAGAACTGTGTTTCCCACTTCTTATAGCTATTAACGTTGGACCGGAATAACCTATGTATGGCTTTACTTTGACCTGCCATGCCAGGAGCAATCACAATACCAGCGTAAACACATGGGATAAGTTTGCGGCGTTCAGCGATGACCCAGTCGTGATCGCTTAAGGATACGTGATACTCCATATGCATTAGTATCATAGCCTGTTTATTGGCTGCTGTAATTCCCAAAGGTACGCGCGCTTTGTCATCATGTGAAAGAAGAAACACTTGCATGGGTCCAAAAATTGAAGCTAAAGTTTCTAAATAATGGATGGATATTACTGCAAATTGGGTATCAATGTGAGATCGGTGATAATCAGCCAGAATCCAAGAAAGTTTTATCGGCACTGTGGTGACATGTCTTCGACACTCGATGGTTGAGGAATTTTTTGGAAGCAAACAAAGATATGTTCTACTCCTGCTTATTGCAAAACCAACCTTTTTCAGTTTTGCAGTCAAGTCATCGAGAGTTTTGACACTTCGGACTTGTTTCTTCTTTTTGCATCTGCAGCGCTTCCAATAATAGCTATGTCTGCTATTGCTTTAAGTAATAATGGTTGTTTAAACTTGGTCTTCCTACTGATTCCCTCAAATTTATTTTTTTTAATGTCTGGATTATCATGGCAGATTTCTCCAAGCTTTGTTCGTTTGGTGGTTCGATGTTTTCTTTGGTATTCAGCATTTTATCGTTTCCTTTTTAAGGATTGTTTTTCCTTTTTTGAGATCACTGGAAACCTTATTTATCTGTTTTTGAATCTGAGATACATTGGTTTCAATTCAATTGGGTTACATTTCATTTTTAGTAAGGTTCAAAATTTGAAAACAGTTAGAAGATTATCTGCTACAAAACTAACATATTTTTTAATTTTTTTCCCCCATGGATGCATTAATTTTTGAGTTATTTGAAAAGAAAAAATAAAGCTTAGCTTGGCTACGCATATTTAAAAAGTAATAACTCGTTTTTTGACTTTTTTAGGTTTTTATTTATTCCCATACTGACCATGTTTTGCCAAGGCTACACGGTCATTTTATCTTATCTATCTTTTTTCCAATTTTTACAAGTAATTATGTAAACTTAAAGTTATGATAAAATATATTTAAAATTTTAAGAATAAATTGATTATAATTACCTTTATAAAATAATCAAGAAAGACTGATTTCTTTTTGGTTGCCTTACGCAGTTCGTCCTCAATTCTTTTTAGCACCAATACCTCTAACTCTTTGTCAGTTTTAGAAGACTTTTTGTACTGCCGCCACACATCATTAGTTTTACATTGGATATCCTTCAAAGGTTTATCTGATGCAGACTTTTTGAAACTTTCAAAAAGTTTTTTATACAAGAATTCTCGAAATGAAGACATATTTCTGATTTTATTTATTTTAAACACCACTACACTGCAGTATTGAGAGGTAGAGGTCTGCACAGGCGAAATTTCCAGGCCCGGGCCCGGCCCGACTCATAGAGAAAAAAATTCGGCCCGGCCCGGCCCGGCCCGTACAAAAAAATTATTGGCCCGGCCCGGCCCGTACAAAAAAATTATTGGCCCGGCCCGATAATAAAGTTAAAAGTTCGGCCCGAGCCCGGCCCGACCAGGGAAAAAAAGTTAAAATCTCGGCCCAGCCCGATTGAATTTCTACAAAACATTGATTTTTATGTCGATTTGGTGAAAGATTTGTCTCGTACGAGGAGTTCTGGCCAAAAATATGTCTTAAATATTTTTTTATGTTTATAATCTTCATTTTTATATAAGTGGCGCAGGCTGCGACATTTATTTTTTTTAATCAATCTCTATTTCTTGTATGTAAATGAATCCGTTATCATTAATATCGTTAATCCATGTTCCATGTATTGAAGTGCTAAAAATCTGAAAAATGCTATACAATAAAATCTTCTAAAGCGGAATTGCATAAAAAAGAAAAAAATCCGTTATAGACAAGTGCCCTTCTTAGCAAGTTTTAAATGTATTATATATCCTATTCTTACGTATTAGTATATTAATTTTGTATGGATCAACACGTTTTTCAGTTTATAACAAGATTTCGTCATAGACAGGTTCCTTCTCACATGTTTTCTTATATTTTCATTTAGCTATATTTTAATAAGCGTAGAAATCTACTATTCTTTAAAAAGAATAAATTTGAATGTTTAATAGTAGAATAATAGCGATTTAAAAATGTGTACATTTTTTTCAAAATTTGTTGAGCCTGACCTAATTTTACTGACCTTTGAACGGATCAGGCTACGCCGAGACAATGATTTTCATACGGGCTGCGTCAAAACTAGTTCTTAAAATTTTGGGCCTTGAAGACTTGGAATGAAACCAGTCCCGGCTCTGTACAGAAAAAATGGGCCCGGCCCGATCCCCCAGGAAAAAAGTAAGGCCCGAACCCGGCCCGTCCCGTAAAGAGTAGTAACTACGCCCGGCCCGTCCCGAGCCTTCAGAAAAATGTATGGCCCGGGCCCGCCCCGAGTGCCGTGAATGAAAATAGGTCCGAGCCCGGCCCGTGCAGATCTGTACTGAGAGGTTTTCAAAACTCACGAGACACCAGACAGTAGAGCAGTCGGTCACTATGGTTATGGGGTTCAACCACTTGACAGAGGAGGGGTGGAAACAAAAAAGATAGAATTTTACTTACGTTTTGGAAGCTTTCCCGGAAAACTCATATTTTCACAATACATCATATCGCATCGGTCCATTCAATTCTATTCTATTCTATTCTCACAATTGGAAATAGTAGTAAGTTCTCAGAAATAATAAGCCCTCATGCATCAAACATGAACAGTCACCTCTAGATAAAAGAGATCGTTTATGTTTTCCTTGTGCCGTCAAAATAGCTGACATCAGAACTTCAAGTTTAATATTCTTTTGCTATTTCTTTCTTTCAATTTGAAATTTTATAACTTTTTTTTTTACAAGTTATAGATTCTGAAAATGTCTTACGTAAGCATCATTCAACCCCCCCTCCCCCCTTGTCAGCAAAAATAAGCAAATCGCTAACCCCCCCCCCCCCCTTAGGTGCTTACGTAATATTTGAACGGCCCCTATTTCAAAAAGGTTCAAACGATTTTGACCATTTTTTTACTATGCCGTTTCCCAGTACGTGAAGACAACTGGAATAGGTCACATGTTCGATAAATTTCGATTAGTGGGTCATTTTTTGGATCAACGTGAGTCAAGCTAATTTTATCTAGAAAATGACTAACGATTAACTAAATATGATAACTAAATTTTGCATTCTATCGTTTTCAGGCTCGAGAAGAGCATTTGGTTAGGTCGCATGTTCGAAAAAATTCGATTAGTGGGTCATTTTGGGTCTCTATGGCTCGCGGTAAAGCTAATTGTAACTAAAACATCAATAATGATTCAATGGGAATAATATATAGAGATAAACACAAAGCTAATTTTGACCGAGCTTAGCTCGGTCATTCCTGCTAGTCTATCTATAAATTGTACAAAACATATTGTAATTTTAAGACTTAAAGCACAGGGATTTATTTTGTGTAAAATGACGTCATTCGCATCCGCTTAAGAATTCCACATTTACGATCCACTCTTAAACATCTACAGTAAAGTATGCATAGGACGTCACTATTGCGAAATAATACACAAATGCAGCAAAAACATGCCGTCATTGAAGAAACTCACAAAAAAAAAAAAAAAAAAAAAAAAAAAAAACGACTATCTCATGGTTTATAGGCTTTCATTTGTTTGTAACATTAATGTAGATACTCAAAATTAAATATAATTTATAACACATCCAATTTTTAACAGAAATCATTCATTTATATTTTTTTCAAAATAGCGCGTATTTTAATTACATCTTTTTCGGTTGTTATGAGACAATGGGAACAAAAAGATATAATTACTATTATACAACTATTTTTCCTTTACTTTCTATAGAAATGTAGTACTTCCGTTGCCAATATTAAGCAAATGCCTCTAAAAACTACAAAAAAATTAATATCTCAAAAATAAATGGAGATGCAATTTTCAAACAAATTGCATTTTAAAAAGTACTTTTTTTTTACCATACGACGGTCTAAAAATTGAAAATATGCGATGCTTAGAAGTTTAAAAAATTGCTGTAAAGCATTTAATCGTACAATGATACATGTGCTTTGTTTTATGGCTGGCTTATCCAACGCAACGTAATATTTTGGAGACGGCACAAAATAAGCTGGGAGAAAGAAATAGCATACCGGGGGCTAATAAATTAACAGATTTAACTTTAACATAAAAATTAATATTATTTTATTACTCTTGCATGTATAAATTCAATTATGCAGCTGAAAATGTTTAATTAAGAATTAATAGCATTCTAAAAACCGATATTCCGGTTTCAGAAAACTGACCAATACACACACGCAAACAACAACAACTCGGAACGTTTCTAAAAACATTGTCAATCAAACTGTGTGGGCGTGTATGTGACCGTGATGATGACGCTCGCTGATTGGCTTAGAAGCCGTAATCGTCTTAGTGATATGCATGTCTGAAATATGCAAAGATACTCTTTTGAGTAGGTTTTTCTTAAAAATCATCACTAATGATTTTATACAGCGTTTGAAATCCTTGATGGTCCGCTGGTCCGAGACCACTGAAAATTCAATCGTACCACTAATTTGAAAAATTTAGTGGTCCGCAGGACCAGTAACTTTTTTGCCCTGTCCGAGAGGCAAACGTAAATTTTCTCGGCCCTGAGAAAACTGCAACCGATTGCAAATCCCGATTTTATTTTATTTTATTTTTAACAAATTATAATTTTACATTTTATTACGCTGAAAATTTTGGATAATTGCAAAGTAAGTTTGGTTTGTATTCTAGGCGGAGAGAGGGGGGGGGGGTAGCTCAAATAGTTAAAGGAACTTAATAGAATTTTATGCAGTGGACCAGTGACGATGCCTGAGGACCAGTAAATTCTCATGCTTACTGGTCCTTGAAACCATTGACCTTTTTCTTAAATCAATTTTGACGCTGATTTTAATGTTTTTGCTTTGGATATTGATTAGATTTTAGTGCAAATAACATCACTGCATATAATAGTCTGCTGTATAGTCAAAATATATTAAAATTTTTCTTTTGCTGAAGGCGAAATTGCTTTAAATTTTGTTAATAATGTATGAAACATAAATATGCGGGTAGAGGGGACGGGGGATACACTGCGGTTGTTATTACTGCAGAATATTAAAGCCCCGGTACATTTTTGGTAAGAAATTATGCCTTGGCCGTAATTAATCCATTTTCAGATTTTTTTAAAAAGTTCTATTCTTTTTAATAATGAAGATATGAGAGGAAAAAATATTTCCATAATAAATTTATCAGTCGCAATGAAATTTTCAGAATGAAAAACAAATTAATTAATTTGTCCTTATTATATTCGTCCTCAGAGAGAATACGCGTTATTCGAAACAAAGAATGCTTTTACAGTAATTATTTCTGGAATTATTTGCTTAATTAGATAAAATATATGGGTCTTTTACTAACAAGGAGAGGGCCAACCTTGTTAATCACAGATTTCGATTATTTTATGTTGTTGGGTAGATACCCCATAGTCTCAGATTCAACGGATTTTATCCAACGCTCCTTAGTTCTTGAGAAACCGGGGGATCTAATAGTAGTACACAACTTAAATACTTTGTAACTGAAAGGACAGGTTGGTCATAGCTGAGTTGGCATGGCGTTTACCGGCTGATCTCCCGGCCCGGGTTCGATACCGGGACGCGCTACATTTGTTTTTCTCATTTTTTGTTTTATAAATATATTTGTAAGTATAACTTAATAATCTCATTGTCAATTAAAATTTATAATATTGTATATCAATTATAATTTTAACCTTTTTAATTCTTTACTTTTAACTAAATAGTTGTATAAAACATCATAAAACTGTTAATTTTTAGGGTTCCGTACTTAAAAAGTAAAAACGGAACCATTATAAGATCACTCCTGCGTCTGTCTGTCTGTCACAGCCGTTTTACTTGTAAACTATGGAACGTGGAAAGTTCAAATTCGGGGAAGTAATAAAGACCATTGACTCACATATTTTCAGATTAATAAACATTCATAAATATATTTAGTAAAAAAGTAGAGGGGCTAATTATGCTACTTGAAAAAAAAGAATCTTCTCTTTGTATATCATGTGGGGTATCCTGTGAAAGCTTTTGTAACGCTGAACTCAAAAATACATTTCTTTTAATTTTAGGTATTATATTTTCAAAGATATTGTTGAAAATGTAGCGCAAAAATATGTCCCCCCCCCCCATCTAATGCCGAATCTACTGAAACTAAAATTATGAAAAAATTAGAGGTAGTAGACGTTAATATAAATCTTGCCGGAAAATTATAGCGATTACCCTAGGTCACATAGTTTTTGAGTAATTAGCATTTTTCTGTTATACACAAATTTCGATTTACCGGCATTCAGAAAAATTGTTGAGCATCGCTGAATATACCTATCGTTGCAGAAGAATAAAAGCATTGTTGATAATGATTTTCGAAAAAAATCATTGGTAATTAGCCGAGATATTAACCCTTAAAGGTACGGTCAGTTTGGACATACACATGGACAGGTGCGGCGTACTCTATGCCTAATTAACAACTTTTAAAGATATATATGTATAATGTAATGTCCAGTAACAGTATAAAAGCAATAAACGTCAAATTGTTAAAAACATTTAAGGGGTCTCGGGACTCTAAAAAGTGGAAAAAATGAAAAAAAAAAGACCATTTTCAACATTTAATGTCTTAAAATGTATATGATTTTAAAACACAATTTTAATTGGGATAAAAGATATAAGTATGCTCTTTCGTTTCATGTATTTAAGAAATTGCAAGATACAGAATTAGTATTTATAGGGGGCTCGAAATTGTTAGACCTTTGTCGAACAAAAAATTGGCATAACAGTTTACGCGCAGGATTACAAAATAAATTTTACAATTAAAATGAAAATTTTGGGGCCAAATTATACTTCCGACTGTAATAATTACCCTGAATATAAAATAAATTTGCATTAAAAGCATTTTTATATTTTTAATACAGAGATCTATTTAGCTAATACAAAATTTTGAAAATTTCAACAGTAAAATCCCCTAAAAAAATATTTTTTTGAACAATAAAAAATAAATTTTAGGTTCAGTTTATACAGACTAACATGAAATATATGTTTTGAAAATTTCATGAAAAAATATTCAGACGTTTTTGAGGTATCCTGCGGGTTATGCCCAAAAAACGCCATTTGGAAAATAATGACTTTAAAGTTTCGGAAACGCTATTGAGCGGGTATAATTCTAAAAGCCAAAACTTCTGTTCTAATGGGAATTTCAAGGAAAAATTATATCGAAAAATTCAGAAAAGATAGGAGTTTAACATCTAAAAAAAAATTAAAATTTCTTAAATTTTGAAGCTTTAAGAGCCCTGCGACCACTTAATCCTTTCCGGCACGGAGTAATTCTATTTATAAACTTATGAAATAATGATCTGACACCAGAATTTATAAACGAATTTATTAGAAAATGCGAACTTGCTTATTTTCACGTACATGATAAAAGGAAAATTTTAATTAAATATTCTTGGTGCCGTTTATCTGTTTTGGAATTGAAATTATGTGCCCGTTTTTTAAGGGTATCGCCCTCGAAAGATTTAATTAGAATGAATCGCATAAATACTGTGGGATTCGCGATAGTTTGCATTGATTGTATCTCTCAATACCCCTCGAGTGACTTTAAAAGTTAATTAAACACCTATCTGGAAAAACGCGGTACTGACCAAGGCGGCGTTGCAACTTTGAGATCCCAATTCGAAGCGCGCTTAGCACAATGCCAAATTTAAACTTTGAACAAAGGTTTTGTTTTAGCTACACTGTAGAAATAAAGGATATTACTACGCTGAATTTAGTTTCATGAAATGCCAAATGAAGTTTAACTATGCACTGCTTTTATTGTCAGTACCGAATTAAGTTCATCATAAATAGATTAGGATAATATTAAAAAAAGGAGTTATACGAATAGCTATAATAGATATTATTTAGGTTCCATATCTCTTTGCACTTTCATGGTATACCCATTTACACTTTTCTAATATGTACAGTTATACCCAACCCTACGTTGTATAGTTTTTTACAAAGTCTTAGTATTCTTTTAGCAACTTTTTTTTTTTGTTTTTTTTTAATAATACAATTACAAATTCATATATTTATTCTACAGAACCCTCTGTGCGCGAGTAATGCTCGAACTTGACCGTTTATTTTAAATCACTTTTAAAATGTATTTCATATATTCTTTATCGATTCAATGATATTGAGCAATTGTGTCAATTCGTGATTTTAAAGAAACATCATTTACGCATTGCTTTAACAAAGGAAGTCAATGCGATAATACTACTATTCTGTTTTTAAAGTAACAAGCATAATTATATTAAATAGCATCAGAATTAAATTACAACCGATTTTTTTCATATTAAAGATTTTTAAATTTGTATTACGTATGCTTGCACTTTGAATTATTTTGCTTTGCCCTTTATCTTCTTTCTGCTTTTATTTTCATTTTATTTCAATATTCTTTTATTTTATCATAACTAGATAGCGCCACAGCAGGTTTTGTCACGATTTTGGACTTTTCATCATTCAATAATAGATCCAACTTCTTTTTAAACCTCTTTAAAGGATGAGAAATAATAGTTTAAAAATAAAAAAAATGGGAAATTTAAGTTTGTTAACATTATAATTAATGTATGATATTAAAATTTTTAATTTAAATTATTAATTTATAATTACAAGTATATTTATAAAACAAAAAATGAGAAAAACAAATGTAGCGCGTTCGGGTATCGAACCCGGGCCCGCAGATCAGCCAGCAAACGCCGTTCCGACTGAGCTACGACCAACCTATATATTTTTTGTTACAAAGTAAGTATTTAAGTTGTGTTCTACTATTAGACCCCCCGGTTTCTCAAGAACTAAGGAGCGTTGGATAAAATCCATTGACCCTGAGACTAAGGGGTCTCTACCCTACAACATATATTAAAATAATGAAAATCTGTGATTAACAAGGTTGGCCCTCTCCTTGTAAGTCGAAACGTAGAAGTTTTATTTATTTTGCTTGTTCTACGTGAAATCTGATATCATGTAACAACAACAAAAAACAATCTGGAAATTGTAGATTTATTTTCATTTATTTAGCATCATTCACTAAACACTAGAATAGTAAAATTTGAAATTATTGCAATAGCAAATCTAAAGCGTTGTTTCGACAGCTAGGAATAAATAAACCAATTCATTCAAGTGGAAAAATGTAATTCTGTCTTCTCAAGAAATTCAAGATATTAATTAATCTCTTATTTAGTGGTTACAGCTAAATCATCAATTAACATCGCCTTAATGAGATTCGAAACGCCAACCGTAAACAAACGCAATTGGAGGATTTTACAAAAGTGTTATTTTTTTTTAATGATGAAGACATCTGTAATAACGATTCCTATTCTATAACATTCTTAATAACATTTTTAGAATGAAAAACAGATTAATTAGTTTTCCTTCACTATATTCGTCCTTTGAGAGAATACGTACTATTTGAACTACAGAGTGCTCTAATATTAATTATCAGACATGTTTATTTAATTAGATTAATATATATATGTATACACACACACACACACACACACACACACACACACACACACACACACACACACACACACACACACACACACACACACGCATATATATATATATATTTCTTTTATTCTAAAAAAAAAAAAAAAAAACAGGTATAGAAATTTTGTTTATTTGCTCGTTCTACATGGAATCTGATATCTAACATATTTAAATAGACTGAACCTGAATATTCTGCAGGTTTTAATTACGCATGCCATAATTTCACAAAGGACTTCCTAATTTTAAAACTTACTATTTCATTAACTGTAACAAATATGAAGAAGAAATAAGTAATTAGGTACGTCATAAGTTTTCTATACAGTAATTAAAATAATAGTTCAAATTCAAGTCGGTAGAAGGCACTGAGATATCTCAAAGTTTAAAGGTCCGATTACCGCAGGGGCCAGGGCCAATTCCACCAGTAATTTAGTAGGGTAAGGTGCCCTATTATCTTCCCCCAGTCACTTTTGGGCCCTTGGAAGTTGTAATTTTCAGTGAAAATCTACCAAATTTGTATTTTACATAGACTAACTATCCACGCACATAGAAACATAGGCAAATGTCCTACAAAAAAATTTTAACAATGCGAAAAATTGTTTTTTCAAAAGTATCTAAAAAATTCAAAAGAGAAAAAATGGTCCCAATTCCGTCCCCCCCAAACAATCCAACACGCCGAGGCTTAACTTATAACTAAATCAAAATTTATTTCTAAATGAGTAAGTAATTTAATTTACATTAAAGTAAGGCACAAAGAAATGTACTAATTATCAGTGGAAGAATAACATAACGAAACATAAGCCATCCAAACATGAGGAAAAAATTGAAAAAAATGTCATGAAAAAGCATTCCTAATTTCGTCCCCGGACGAAAATAAGAACTGCAAGGAGGACAAAATCGAGACCACGCTACTTCTCAATATGACGGAGCTCCAGTTCCCGTAACATGAACTGAGCGTCCTAAAACTCACTGTATGCTACTGTCAGCATCTTACCAACGTAAAATAGATGCTATGAATAAGTAATAAATACTTACAGTACAGTAAATAACGTTTTACAAACGACGTAATAAGAACTCGGGTCTTCTAAAAATAGGAAATTCGCCGTCTTTAACTTATGTATGCGTCTTGGTGAACAAAACTTTCAACGCTGACCTCTTTTACCTCCCGCCCCTTGTGCCTTGCGTCATAAGTGGCGCCTTTCGCAGAAGCGGAGAAGTTAAGGGGGGGGGGGGCGAAATTAGGAGAGGGGGCGAAATATGGGCGCTTTACCCTATAAAATATTTGACTTAGTTAAACGCAGAATTTGTGTTTTAAAGAAGGTGAAAAATACCATATTAAATTACTGGTGAATGTCTGCCTCTGCGTTAATAATCAGGCTCTGAATATCAGTGAAATAAGATAAAAAGTAATTTCTTGAATTCGGTTTTATCTTTTTTTTTAAATTTCTTTTTCGTTTTCAATTCAACATTTTAATGAATTATTTTATGTTTGAGAGATAGGATGACATTTCCTTAATGAAATTCGAAATACTAGCCGTAAGCAAATACCACGACTACAGAGTTTTGGAAAAGTTTTATTCTTAATGATAAAACTCTCTGGAATAACGATTTCTCAACGAAGTTTTTAGAATGACAAACAGATGAGTTAGTTTGGCTTCGTTATATTCGTCCACAGAGATAATATGTGTTTTTTAATGTAAAAAATGCTATAAGAGTAATTATCAGAAATGTTTGCTTAATTGGATAAAAGTTATCTGTTTTATTTATATTATTTAATCTTTTTTATAAGTAAATATCATCAGTGTATGACTACAACAGAGACAAAATGCACCCAATAATTTAGTATAATTTTGTTGACCATTTTAAATGCAGAATTCTTGTTTTAAACAAGGAGAAAAATAACATATTAAATTACTGGTGGAAGTTTGCTTATGTGTTAATCAGGCTCTGAATATTAGTGCAATAAGATAAATAGGAATTATTTGAATTCGGTTTTATCTTTTCATTAAAAATTACTGTTTCATTTTTATTTCAACATATTAATGAATTATTTTATGTTTGTGAGATCGGATGGCATTTCCTTAATGAAATTCGAAATGTTAGCCGTAAGCAAATAGCATGACTGGAGGGTTTTTGAAATTTTTTTTTTAATGATAAAACTTTCAGGAATAACGATTCCTGCTGCTTTAACGAAGTTTTTAGAATAAACAACAGATGAATTAGTTTGGCTTCTTTATATTCGTCCACAGGGATAGTAGGTGTTATTTGATGTAAAGAATATTATAAGAGTAATTATCTGAAATATTTGTTTAATTGGATAAAAGATATCTGTCTTATTTATATTATTATTTTTAATAAGTAAATATCGTCAGAGGACGACTACAAAAGTGACAATCTTCCCCCCAGTAATATAGTGCATATATTTTTTGACTTAATTAAATGCAGAATTCTTGTTTTAAACATTGAGAAAAACATCATATTAAATTGCTCGTGGAAGTTTGCCTCTGCGTTAATCAGGCTCTGAATATCAGTGAAATAAGATAAATAGCAATTCCTTGAATTCGGTTTCATTTTTTCATAGAAAAATACTTTTTCGTTTCGAATTCAACATATTAATAAATTATTTTAGTTTATGAGATCGGATGAGATTTCCTTAATGATATTCGAAACGCTAACAGTAAACAAATAGCACGACTGGAGAGTTTCCGAAAAGGTTTACCCTTTTTAATAATAAAGCTCTCAGGAATAACGATTTCTTAACGAAATTTTCCGACTGAAAAACAAATTAATTAGTTTGGTTTCATTATATTCGTCAACAGAGAGAACATGTATTACACTAGACTGCAATATTTGGGTTGTGTCAGGTTTTTTAGCTTTTCATAATTTGTACATATGTATTCTGTAGTGCTGAATTCGAAAATGACCTTCATTTTTTGCTATCAAGTAAGGATTTTTTGCAAATCGTGAATTTGAAAGTTAAAAGAAAAAAAAAATAGCGACAATCTGATACTGTAAAATAGATGTGATATTGTGTTTTTTAACTTTTGATAATTGATTTTTATGTATTTTTGAGCGCTCAATCCGAAAATTACTTTCATTTTTGACCATTGTGTCAGGATTTTTCGCAAATCGCATATTTTAAAGTTAAAAAGTAAAAAAAAAAAAAAAAAAAAAAAAAAAAGCGAAAATCTGGTACTATGAAATAAATGTAAAACTTTTTTTTCATAATAATTTATTCAATTTTTTGGCTTATACTGGAGATTTTTAGAGCTAAACAGTTCAGGGACCTATGAGTGTGAGGCGTAAAATGATGTATTCTCTTAGAGAGTATGCTCCATTTCACCTGTGTCACGTCCTACGTTGTTTCACGCGCTTACTCCGAGTGACGTACGCGAAATGTTTTCCATTAGGTGTAAATCAAAATTTTGAATAATCAGATAGAGCCATTTAATGGATTTATCTCTACAATCTCGGAAATGCCAGTTACGTCTAAATTTTTCCTCCAATCGTCTCTAAAGTGGAGTACTACATACCTCCACAGGATCAATGACACCCCTCCCCCCCACGTCAATGGACACCTGGGGTGTTTAGTTGTAAGAATCCTCGTTAGCGAAAAACTGATATGAGCTAAGAATCAGCCAAAAAATTGTATGTCAAAAAACTGAATAAATTATTCTGAAGAAAAGTTTTACATCTCTTTTATAGCATCAGATTTTCGCTATTTTTTTACTTTTAACTTTGAGATTTACGATTTGCAAAAATACTGACATGATGGTTAAAAATAAAGGTCATTTTCGGTAAAAAAATGCATAAAAAAAATCAATTATCAAATGTTAAAAAAATACACGACCATCACATCTATTTCATAGTATCAGATTTTCGCTATTTTTTAACTTTTTAACTGTATATTTTTGGATTCAGCAGTAAATAATCCATAAAAATCAGTTGTCAAAAGTTAAAATACACAATAATCACATCTAGTTTTTTGTATGAGATTTTCGCTATTTTTTTACTGTTTAAATTTGAAATTTACTATTTTCGAAAAATCCTAACATGATGGCTAAAAATGAAGGTCATTTTCGGATTCAGCGCTAAAAACTACATAAAAATAAATGATCAAAAATTAAAAAAACCCAACCATCGCAGGCTTGTGCTATTTGATGTTAAGGGGTCTCAGGACTCTTAAAATTGGGAAAAATGAAAAAAAAAAAAAAGACCATTTTCAATATTTAATATCTTAAAATGTATTTGATTTTAAGACACAATTTTAATTGGAATAAAATATATAAGTATGTTCTTTCATTTCATGTATTTAAAAAATTATAAGATGCAGAATTAGCATTTACAGGGGACTCCAAACTTTTAGACATTTGACGAGCAAAAAATTGGCATAACAGTTTACGCGCACAATTACAAAATAAGTATTGCAACTAAAATGAAAATATTGGTGCCTACGTATACTTCAGATTGTAATAATTACCCTGAACCTAAATAAATTTGTATTTAAAGCTTTTTTATATTTTTAATAAAAAGTTGTATTTAGCTAATGCAAAATTAAGAAAATTGTAACAGTATAATCACCTAAAAATATATTGTTTTGAACAATAAAAAGGAAATTTTAGGTTCAGTTTATACAGACTAACATGAAACATATGTTTTGAAAATTTTATGAAAAAATATTCATAAGTTTTTGAGATATCGTGCGTGTTATGGCCAAAACCGCCATTTGGAGAAAAATGGCTTCAAAGTTTCCGAAACGACGCTTCAGCTATTGAACGTGTATAAATGTAAAAGCCATAACTTCAGTTCTAATAGGAATTTCAAGTAAACAATTATATCAAAATGTTCAGAAAAGATAGGAGTTTAACATCTAAAAAAAATTAAAATTTCGAAAATTTTAAAGCTTTAAGAGTCCTGAGACCCAACCCCCTGACCGCCGAGCAAAAGGGCAGATTTTTAATGTTGTTTTCTCTGTAATTTTTTTTAAATGCTAAAAAAATATATTTTTTTAAACATGATATAAATTTTTTTATTATGTATCAGAATATAACCCTTGAGAGTATTAATCATAACTTAATCTTTCAAAACTGGATTATATCTGTAGAGTTATATTAATTTAAAATGCGGTGAAACCTACAGCTTAGTGAACGGATGTATCAGTTCACGGCGGTGAGGAGGGCTTTAACAGTAATTTTCAAACATGCTTGCTAAACAAGATAAAATATATCTTACTTCTATCCGAAATATTTAAGCGCCAAAATATTGTTTATAACTTCGGCTTATAGATTTTAATTATGCATGAAATTCCTTATCTTATGTAACGGGGGATTCAAAATATGTAGATGTAATGACGATAATCTCCTAACCCCTTGAAAAGCGGTGACTCATTTTTGGGTCATTCAATTTAAAACCTTAAATGCCACATTGGTTTCAGAATTTTGAAATGAAAATTTTCTAAATGTAACCAATTAATTTTTCAGCAGTGAAATTACGCTCGAAATTATTGAATATATAATACGTGGATTATCACATTGCTAACGAAGCGTAGAACCAACAATGTGAAAAATGTCCAAGCCGGGAATCGAACCCGGAACTCTTGGAATAGCACTCCAAGTGCTCTACCATTTAAGCTACGAGGACGATGCCCAGCTTAGCATTTCCCACATATATTGGTAAGGCTGCAACTGCAGCACAAGATGGAATAGTCTTCATGAGCACACATAAAAATTAATTGAAAAATCAATTAAAATTACATTTATGTTCACCGATGCTGGGTTTGTTTCTGTCTCGTGTTTCGCCGCAGGATTGTGGCTCGTGAAGACTATTACATCTTGTGCTGCAGTTGCAGCCTTACCAACATATGTGGGAAATGCTAAGCTGGGCATCGTCCTCGTAGCTTAAATGGTAGAGCACTTGGAGCGCTATTCCAAGGTTCCAGGTTTGATTCCCAGCTTGGACATTTTTCAAATTGTTGGTTCTACGCTTCGTTAACAATGTAATAATTCACGTATTATATGTTCGAAAAATTTTCTTTTATTAAGTAACGCGAAGAAAATACGCCAGTGGTGAATCATCCGATATTATATACTGATGGTTCTCGAACGATGAACAGTGTAGGACCTGCATTTACAGTTTGGTATAAGGATTCTTTTGTGCTGGACATGAGATTAAAACTACATGACTATAATTCAGTTTTTCAAGCTGAATTGGCAGTGATAGACGAGGCTAACAGTTGGTGCATTGGTTCACCACATGATTCATTTCATCTTTATACTGAAAGCTTGTCATCAATTTACGCTCTTCATCGCTTATTTCCGTCTAACAGTCAGCTTTTTAATATCTTCAATTCTTACATAATAAAGTCATACATGTTGGCTGGATAAAATCACATGTTGGAATATCAGGAAATGAAAGAGCCGACATGTTGTGAAAATCAGTTATAAATGATCTTTGTGACAAAGTTCTACGCATTCCTGCACCAATCTTTATATTAAAACGTCATTTTAAAACACTTCTACATGATCTATGGCAGACTTCTTGGCAAAATTCGGACAATGGAAGAACTACTTATGCGATATTGAACATAGTTGATGATTTATTTCTGTGTGAATCCCAGGTGATACGTTAT